>CM043736.1:13377491-13463153 GCA_023968675.1 Taenia pisiformis | reverse complement strand
ATGGCAGCCTAATGAACTGTACAATGTGGTCTGGCACTCATGGTGTGGCGGTTTAGTTCCTTTATCGCTTTGCAGTGCCATGCATACAAGGAGAAGTTCGCGTGTAGTAACTGAGGCTGGGCACATTAACCAAATATGCGCTTCTCCTGCTCTCCTCCATATCCAAGAGGAGGCTTTTCCCTTCCCCCAAACAGCATCAGTCAAAGCTTTAAAAGAAACAGCACTGTCAAGCAAGATGTACCTCACCTCGTGAATGCGATGGTGGTTGAGGCGACTTGTGTGGGTCATGCGTGGTTGGTGGCTTAAGCACAGGCAGTGGCACTAGAAATTGGCTAGGAAACAGGAGGTGTCAGAAGTGTGGTAACAATGGGTTGATATGCGTGAGTGGCGGTTTCACAGCCTTGACGCTTCCGTTGAGCCAACCCAGCATTGTCATAGGCACGGAGTACGTGTGTGTTGGTAAAAATGAAACCATCACTCCACCGAGTGGGAGGATGAAGGTCTGCTGTTCCGTCATGATCAGTCGTGAAGATTTCGCATCAGTCAGCATTGAAATGACTTGAGGCGGTTTCACATTACTCAGCTCTGCTTCCCTTTACTTTGGCATGTTGTGCTTTCGAACCCAATTCAGACAACTAGGCGACATTGAAGTTGATAAGCTGCATTTTGGGCGAATCAGTAGGTGGAATTGGGATGGGGGAGGGGAGACATAAGGCAGAATGTGCACAGGAGGTCACCTGGTCTGCTGATAGTCTAACGCCGTGTACAGGCGTCATTTACCACTCTAAGGCAATTTCTTCCTCCATGTCGGTCATCTGCATTGCCATTAGCAGAGTACCTCATAAGGGCCGATCGTAAATCAATCCAACGTCCAATGCTACTTTGCGCCGCATTTTCGGTCCCGTGGAATTTGCGACCTAGTCCTTCCATCTATCAGTTTATATTTGCAAACGAGTCGAATGGCCTAACTTCCTAATACATCACGGTATGTTATTTGCAATGGTTCGATGGAATCAAGAAGTGCTAAATACTTATGAATGCCGGGAATTTCTCGTCGAAAGGCGGTAGCACTTGGTTCTGCTGGTGTCACGATGGTAGGATTTCTTCATACAAAGGCGAACTGGTGGCCAAAGTATGGAAGGACTAGGCTGATATTGGGTCTGTTTAAGACTCGGTTGATCCTAACTGCGTCGATTCCATTGGATTGGCTGACGTGTGATAGTGCTGACCAACTGATATTTGGGTGGTCTAAGTAAGATAAGGCCGAGGGCCGATGCGTGACGCGAGTTTTCGCCGCCGCTTAAACGAGCATGTCAGATTCGATATCGCGGGAGGTTAGCAAAACTGAAGGAAAGTGCAAGTAAGCAAACACCGACATTATCTTCCGCATTGCCGGCAGAAGGAGGAACCATCATATCAAGAATACAACAGTTGTGTCTCACCTCGTAGAATTGCCACAGTGTAATTTTCATTATGCTAGTAAATTTGGATTGCAGTTGTCTGGGCTTCTGACACCATTTTTGGATTAACTCTCAAATGGCCCGTAACTAGCAGCCTATTGAGATGAGACAAGTGTCTCTTTCCACTGGCTGCCAACGTGGCTAGGTGGGCTTGACCTCGTCTGGGTTACCACGACAGACGGGTGGTACGAACCGGGCGTAAAGCGTGGCCCGGGGGCAATCGACATACAGAATTGCGTTGCCTGAAGGAGAGCAAGTAGAAGTGTGGAAGGTTAGTTTATCCCCACAAGCAGCATCTTGGCAGTTGACGATCGTGGAAGGAACAGGCGGCTTGTAAATTAACAAGAGTAGGAACGAAGCCTCCATTTGAGCTGAGGGGTTAGCCCAGCGGTTTTGACTGACAGTTGGGTTGTGACGGCATGTTGTAACCACCAGTGGTAGTGCAGGTGCAGTGCTCATTCCCTCCTATGCCTCCACAAGCTCAATTTCTAACGCGATGTCAGGAAAGCCGAAACCTGAAATAAGAACAGACGTGCTTTGAATCGCTCTGGCGCTTTAAGAAAGTGCAGCACTTTTGAGAAGGCCATGTTTCTGACAAGTTTTAATTGGCCTTGTTTTCCCCCACCAAGTGAAGCATTTAGTTGTTGGGTAGTTGAATTGACGTAGGCCTTGCTTATTTGAGGTGCCTATTGCTGTTGAAAAGTATGTGCGACTCACGGATGGGCAAGAAAAGAAAGATCTCCGACTCATGTAGTGGTTGTTCAGTGCTGAGGAGAAGCACAAGAATCGAGCCCATGAGAGCGACAGGCGTGCAGTCTAATGGCCTTCACCCTTGAACAATTCACACCTTCCCTCATCGCTTGTGTCACACACTCCTCTAGTTTGACAACCACGGCAATCGAAGTGCTTGAGGCATTGTTTGCACAGGTAATGCGTTCCACCTCAGCGTCGTCTTCCACATAGTGGTCGATGCAGCAACCTTCCAAAAAGTGGCTCTCCTCCCACCACTCGCGGTGAGGTTGAGTAAGTGCAGAGCAGAAGAGGAGTGGGATTGCAATGAATCAGCGAAGTGGGTCCAACTCAGACTCTACACCACAACTTTCCTACTCCCACTCAACAAGCAGGCTGGCTGGACGCACTTCTGATGGGCACCATCCGTTGGCGCAGAGGCTAAGTTTATTAATCACATAGTGAATGTAGCCTGTTGGCGTCCACCTTGCCCACCTTACACATTGGCAGCAGTAAACTCACTCAACTCATCCATGCAAATTGCCTCACTAGCAGAGGCTAAGATGAGTTGCTCTTCTGATTTATTTACCGGAGGAATGGAGGCGCGCGATCGCATGCGCAATTGATGCCTACGAATTTGTTTACTTTGATTTGCCTAAGATGGACCTACTTAGTTTTAGGCCTCCTTCCATTTCAGAAGCATCATAACAGGCGACTAGCCACAGGTTCGCCTACGCCTCCCTAAGCATCGATCAAAGACTCCATCTTTCCTTTCTTCCGCATTAGGGAAAGAAGACTTGGATAAAACGTGCAACCCCAAACGCTTAACACGGGACAATGAACTCAAGCCAGTGATGCTTGCATTGAATCCTTCGTCTTGGGCTTGATTGGCCTACGTCCCATGACTGTCACTTGCACGTGGCGAATCGGCTCAGCATCCTCATCTCCACTGTAGGTAAAGGCGAAAGGGGCTTGCACGATGGTGAGTTATGGAACACATCGAGTAGAGGCAGTGGATGACATGGCTTTTCTAGTCAAGGGTGCCACGATTTTGCCTACGAAATATATACGACCCTCTTGGAAGTTTGTCAACCCAGGTACGATTGGATGATACGCATGCCTGGATCTGCAACGCTGGAAATCCAGTCAATGGCTTGCAAAGACTACCTTTTAATGTCTGCATCCATCGAAGCCACTTCGTTAGCCACTCCACGAATCCGAGTTGGCGAACAAACTCCATCCGACTAGTGCTGCTCTTCTCGTACGCTTTGGTGAGGATATGAACTACTGCCTCTCCCCTGCCTTTGGAGAGCTTCTCCTCAGCCTTCACATGTCGTTCGTATGCTGTTGCAAGCACCGACCACCACGTTGGCAGCAGACAATGAAGCTAAGTCATGCAGCAGCATCAAGGATGAGCTTTTCGTGCAGTCAGAGCAGATCTCTTCTCCATCAACTGACCCAATGTCGAATCACTCGCCACTAGAGTCACATTGCATCTGCGGCAAAAAGGGCAATTACTAATCAGAGTGCTTACTTTGCCTACTTTTTTATGATTGATGCAACTTATTGGATGGTGCAGAGAGCAGCTTTGTGGAGGTGCTGCCCCCGCATTCTGGCCGCTATCCCTACTCTCCTGTCACTACCTAAGATGTTGACCTGCTGTCAATTAGCCGGATGTATGCGAAGGGGTATCATCAGGCTTTTGATTTATTAGCATGGCTGACTCGAAGCCGAACGATCTCCTGTTGGTTTAAATGCTTGCGAAACTGTAAGTCGGGGCGGTTCGTAACGGTAGCCGTGAGATCTCGACACCTTCCTCCTAAAGGTACATTTGTTCGCACTTATGGTGACGAAGTTGGGTAAACAATCAGCCCAAACATCAAGGCGGTTGTCTCTTGTGACTAGGCTTGTTCACTAAGACTTCCACGACTTCACGTACACGCAAGGTTGGAGACCGTGGGGTTCTGGCGAGGACAGGATGGAATGATGGCTGACCGGCCATTCTCGTTAAGACGGGCATGTGTGCGTGCGTGAGTGACGCTGTCAATGCACTGGAAATCGACTGGCGTAATGCATTCCCTTCTAAGCCAGTTCTGTCTTAGGGTGCACACACTTGTGAGTCTGCTTTTCTGAGGCCAGCACGAACTTCAAAACGAGCTCTCACAACATGAGCCTGCTTCGTGCGTCGACGCTGTACGTCTGAACATGGCGCCCTGAGAACGTTTGAATTCAATGGAGCGAACGAGATGATTGATGCGTCTTGTGGACAACCAGAGAAAAGACCTCCTAGGCACTGCCACCAATAGTGTCGCAAAAATGGGATGAGAGGAGGAGGGAAGCGGTTGGTAGCCCACCTTAATGCATGCGCGGCTGCATGGCTACCAGTCGGCCCGACTGTGTACTCAGGCTCTGTGCCTGTAGCACTGTAATGCACTCGCAGCACAAAATGGCGTAATGTGGTTGCATTTCATGAGGTTATGTGGAACTTGCTTTAGCCATCCACTTCTTTCTTCTTGCTCAGCTGTGCATGCTACATGGTGCTCGCCCTTCCAACTCCAACCAGTGCTGAGTGCATCGAGACCAAGCTATTTCAGGCTTGTATTAGCACTGAACAAGGTTTGTTCATCGACGTTCTTGTCAACAATCTCTATTGCTTCTTCATGTGGAGTGCCTTTCGCTTATTGGCCTCTGTGACATCCTGTTCCTGCTATTTGTTTTAACAGCAGAAAAAGGAAAATCCCACTTTTTCACTTCTTTTAAGCGGCCATCGGCCCATTCGAAGCAGGAAGTAAATTTGGCAGAACTTGTTGCACATTATAGAAGTTAGTTCCTACGTGTGTGGGCCACATTCGCATGTCTCCAAATGCATTCCACGAGGTGCAGACAGCAAGGAGTGAAGCCAGTCAGCCACACCTCCATCAAAGGCGCAACTTCGCTCCACCTCCTTCCTTCCCACCCATTTCCTGTCACAGATTACATGCTCTGTGGCGCCCCCACTCGAGTAGTCAATTATCCGTTTGCTACCACTGAGCTTGAATTCAGTCACCAGCCTACTCGAAATAGTCAGCTGGTACTGCAGTGGGAAATGAAGTGCCTACCGACTAGGAGACATTCTTCACTGATAATCTCAACTGCCGCTCCCACCTCATTCGTATTCCATGAAATCAGTGCTTTTCTTAACTGCATCCTGCTACCTTCGTGCATGGAATGCGCACCACTCAAGTATTTACCTCCAATCCCATCACAAGTAAAGCTCAGCCACATAATTTGGACGGGGGTTTGCAGGTGTCAACACATGCGTTCTTACTGCAAGGCTGCTATCACCTTGATGGGATCATGAAAGCTCTCGCTCTTTGCGGTCCTTTGATTTTCTCTTGTTTGGAGAGTATCAAGGCTGTCTTCTTTTGCACGACTCACATCACTCTATTTTCTTGGCCTTACTACTAGCACTTTGCATTGCATAGTGCGAACTGATGCAACTGGAACCAAACCCCTTCATTAACCACTGGAACAGTGTGCGTTGGTACCAACCCAATCACGTCTAAGCACCCGTGAAAATGCGTGGCTACTTGGCCTCAATTGCTGTGTACTTTGTTCCTAATGCCACAACACCCCAATAGCAGACGCCATCGAAACTGAATATCTACACCGACGTGCACCTTAAAAGTGCGAAGTGGAAGTTGGCACGAGTCGATCCGATGGCCACGATGACTAAGGATGTGAACTCCAACCCACACTATCTACAGCCATCTGCACTGTGGCTACGAGTTGTTCATAAAGGCTTACTCTCCGCTTACACTTAACAGCCCACACCATCCAAATCTTAACGTGTTGGCTAAAGAAGCCTTGTTGTAATGAAAAAATGGAGTCTACGACTGTCTCTCGGGGCAAGCCAATTGAGGCAACGACACCTGTACGCGCTCCCGAGGCATGATGCAGAGGCCTACTAGCAGCATGCATGCCAAACGTATTCCCATACCAATTTTTTATAAAGAGGCATTTACAAGGCGGTGGTGAAGCAATCCAGACCGTATTGCAACAACTGTAGTCCCTTTGTGCATGCAGCTCAGATTTTCCTCCTCCTCCTCCTGCATTGGTGCTGCAAATCCAACCGCGCACATTACCCCACCACACATGTAGGTTCCTCGGCTACTTGCTCTTCCTGGTGGCTCTGCAGGTCGTGTTTGCAGAGGTGGTGTCTACCTGAATCCCCATTGTCCCATGACTTGCTCCTATCCTCCCCGCTTCCACAATAGTACTGTGGTAGTTAGAACCACACTTTCACAGAATAGGGATCGCGCCAAATCGGGGTGGACATGACCAACGATGATGGCTCAGTGACCGCACTGCCTCCACCCTTCTCTTTGCTTTACCTATTTACTTAACCTCTGTCAAATGAGAACATTCGAGACCGAAAAGCATTAAAAAATTGATGACCATCTGCACATTCCTTCTTGTTATAAAACCCTAAGTTCAATGCTACGAATGCACCCCCACAGTCCGTTCTGTTTTAAGCACAAACAAAAGTGCAAACTTCGTGCAATTGCCACTTTTAGGGGTTTCACACAATGCAAAGTAAAAGCAGTGTTAATTGGGCATAAAGAAGAAGGAGTGAGGCTTTCCCTCCACCACGATGGATGTCCGCTTTGCAGAATGGGAGGGGAGACGAGTGCAATAAAACACAAGTCATGGGTCGTACGATTGAGTGGAAATGGATGACTGGAAAATTGGCGCTACCCGTTGCGGCCGTTCAGGCAAAGACTGCCGTCATGCAAGTGAAGAATACCACAACGAGTCCACTAATCTTTGCGGCGAACCCACGACCTGCGCAAACAAGTCAGTCTGCCATCATGTCATGCAAAGCATACTCATCACTTGAGCGTAAATTTTCTACCAACGGTAACTGGCATTGGATGCCCATTGAGGAAATGTTGGCATAATCGAATTGAGTGTGGCATTTAGAGCAGAAGTATCAGTACCAGCTTACCGGTTGCCAGTGTTTTAATTTCTTTGCTGAACTTAAAAATTTCCAGTCCCCAGAAAGATCCCACTACAGTCACTTCATAAGGTGAATTGGGCATCAGTCCATCGATGGTAGCGTTGCCCTGATTGACGTCCACTGATGCGGACCTTTTGTCTTCGGGGTGGGAAACTAGCGCTGCGGTCATGTTGATCCTTCCCTCCATTGTTTCACTCTGGTTTTTTAACTCCCAACTTAGGCCAATGGAGTGAGACGTCACAGGACCCCATTTGAAGAGCTTTTGTAAAACTTTTGGGTCTGGAATTGTCCATATTACAAAATAGAAAGTGTTAATCATATGTAACAACCACGCAATTGTGTCGGTTGCTTTTGTTCAGACTATTGCAACTGATGGGAGGAAGCCAGTAAATTATCGTCAGTGATTTAAGTGGCTGTCGCCACTGCTCTACGATATGAGGTAATAAGAGGATCTCCGATGTTTTAAAGGACTGCTCACACCATACCTGCCGAACAATGCCTCACTCGCGCTGCGAAAGGATCAGCGACAAGGAAGTCAATGGCAGTAGAGGGGCTGTCATTCATTTGTGCTAACTAAACTTCAACATCTTTCTACTAGACATGCAAGGCAGCAAAGAAATTAGGAAAAGAGGCGCATCAATGGACACTCAAAGAGCCCTTTCTTGCAAAGCGCTTGACTAGGGCACTTGAGCCGATAATCGCGTAGTCGGTGCTCGCAGGACTCCTTCAATCCCCGTGCTTCCTTACTGCATCTTTGAATCTTTACTAATGGCGATTTGGTTGTGGAGTTCAAACCTCGACTGAGGTGACTGAGGACTAAGTGGAAATAATATTTATGCACAAGTTGCAATGTGGCATGTCGAGACGAATTTGACCGTTAATTGATTGGTCAAACTGACAGTTTACTAAGTTTTGTTCCTTCCGTTGTTCTTTTGAAACAAAGTCTACTATTGTGCACTCAAAATGGAAACTTAGCGGTGAACTCAAACAATTCCTTGTGCAAAATAGGTAGCCAATGCCCATTTCGATCAGTGCCAGTAAGTGTCATTGGACGAAGCGTCTTGCTGCATAATCACACGTAGGAACTTACCGATCTCCTTTGTTTGAATATTTTTGCTGAGTTGCAAAATTACACTCCCGTTGTGCACTACCGTAACAGTCACAGTGTACAGTGAGTTGGACATCAACTCGTCAATTTCGACTCCTCCCTCGAAGAGTAAGACACTTGCTGACGCAGTAAAGCGCGGGTTAGCCTGCAACACTGCCACCATTGTGAGATTTGCTCCGAGATATTCAGTCAATTCATCCACTTCCCATATTAGGCTAACGGAGTGATCATCCACAGGACCCCAATGGAAGTATTTTTCCAGTGGATTTCCGGCCGAAATTGACCCTATCACGAAATAGCGAAAATGTTAACAAGATGAAATGACTACTCAGCAGTGCGGAATGCATTTGTCCAAGGCCTGAGAATGTGATGCGTTCGTGATGAGTGAATGCTTTAGCATGGATGTGCTTGTGACTTGTCTGAGGGCACAATTTACGATTCAACAAATGATGATTGTAGGATCCATCCGTAAACATGCGACTTACCGCCTTGTCTTCCGTGGTTCTCGGCCAGAGCCGCGGTCACCAACAGAATGAGGCATAACTGGAAGGCCATCTCCACACCATCAATACGTCTTGCTCACAAATTATGGTATATTTATACAAGAGTTTCTCACACACATCAGCCTATGAGCTCTCCTTTTCTTGACCTGCAAGGCGACCATTGCGCGTTGTGGTGTGTTGAATTACGCAAGCCATCACGCAACCACCTCCTACTCCTCTTATCATAAAGATGGCATTTATTTCTGATTATTTCTACAGTTAAAACGAATGCCGTCATGTATGAGATGTTGATGATTGAGATTATTATCCTCTGTCAACAATGTAAATGACTTGCAATAGTAGTGGGTGTGAAATGGAGGGAGGATCTCCTGTCAGAAATGAGAAGGCGGCCATGCCTTCTATTACAAGTATAGCGATGCCTTCAGCTGCACTGCTACGTGGTCTCTATAAGCCTTTGCGTTCTTGCTTCCAGATCTTTAGAGCCCTTAATCTGCTCGGTTGGCACTGTGCTGCGTGGCAGCGCTCGACTTCTCAATGTCGCCTCAAATTCAACAGTTGAAGAAGTTGTTGTTATTAGCAAGAGCCTAGCAGCAGTCACTCTTCTTATTCTGCAAAGCCTAACTTCTGGCCTCACCTTGTCATATTATACCATTTTCTTTGCTTCTTTGTAGCCTGACCTTTCTCATAATGGCATATAATTAGTTAGGTTCGTTGGTCCGAGAGATCAAGATGAACCCGTGCTGGATCGCCGATAAATTATGCATTCACCAATAAACGAATCAGGTTTTTGCTTACTTCAGTCGTTCAGGCATTGTAGGAGCGGGATGCCAAACACTAGTTAGTCCAGCGTCTGAAGAACCATAGAATAAATGCCATCGGTGGAATGGAATCCAATGTGAGATCAAGGCGGTTCAAGTCTAAGCAGATCATGACTCATTTTCACTAATACCAAAATCATGCCAAATGCCTTAAGAAGCCGCATACTACTGCCAAGTTCATGAAATTTTTATTTATATTCCTTAACAGGGTTGGAAAATATGTTAATAAAACCACAGAATTGAGCAGCGATATGGGAGATCAAAGGGTGTGAAGTCGTCCGGCTTAACAAACTTAGGATCTTCCTGCTTTTAGGAGACACGATTTCCAATTCGATGCATACCAGCATGGCTTGCGCACAACAGAGCCTATGGAGAAAAGTGTGAGGACATCACATCCCCACCACACCAGTTCAGATCACGCCGCAACCGACGTCATCATCATTATTACCGCCACGCTTGAATACCATCTTGCACTTACACGGTACCCTCACAGGCATGAGGAGAGGAGTCAAGAGGTCAAGGTGTGTCGCCCACGGCACTTGTTTACTGGAGCTATGTTTGAGCCTCCGGCAAAACGGTTTGGAATGTTCGCCTTGAACTCACCCTTCTTACTTGTGAGAACGCTGTGCACTCTGGCGTTAATTCTAACAGTGCACACATTTCACAGGTGAAAGAAAACGATCCCACATGCATGAACACGGGCCTTTTAAGCATTTACCTTAGGGTTTTACCATTCTTGGACTGGTCAACAGCGCAGACGGAAGGCAAGTGGTGGAGTGAGCTGTCGATGTGTGATGGATGGAGTGGAGATAGTTGGCAGCGAGATAGAGAAGATGGTGATGCTGTCGAAGTGAAACGTAAAAGGGTTCGAGGTGAATGGATGCTGTGGTGTGATGGAGAGTGAGGAGAATGAGTGCCACATTGCAAGAACAAATAATTACCCTTTCAATGCGATAGTCTTGCCTTTCTCACTCACTTGCATATCGCTAGCAGAAGATGAAACAGTGCTGTAGTCCACCAACAAGTCCGTCAAGTTGCAGTGCGTAAGAAATAAATCAAACTTACCACAATTCCATTTCTCCGCGTTTGACAATACAAGTCTGGTGAGTTGAATTGCACTAAAGTTGCGTTTGTAATGCTTTGTTGATCCATCTGCAACTGTAAAGCAGAGGAGGTAAACGCGTGTAATCCCGTTCACCTCGCACCCTTTTATGTTTCACTTCGACAGCATCACCATCTTCTCTATCTCGCCGTCAACTATCTCCACTTCCTCCATCACACATCGACAGTTCACTCCACCACTTGCCTTCCGTCTGCGCTGTTGACCAGTCCAAGAATGGTAAAACCCTAAGGTAAATGCTTAAAAGGTCCGTGTTCATGCATGTGGGATCGTTTTCTTTCACCTGTGAAATGTGTGCACTGTTAGAATTAACGCCAGAGTGCACAGCGTTCTCACAAGTAAGAAGGGTGAGTTCAAGGCGAACATTCCAAACCGTTTTGCCGGAGGCTCAAACATAGCTCCAGTAAACAAGTGCCGTGGGCGACACACCTTGACCTCTTGACTCCTCTCCTCATGCCTGTGAGGGTACCGTGTAAGCGCAAGATGGCATTCAAGCATGGCGGTGACAATGATGATGACGATGATGACGTTTGTAGCAACGAGATGTGAACTAGCGTGGTGGAGATGTGGTGTCCTCACACTTTTCTGCATGCTTTGAAATGTGGGTAAAGTGGGCTAATATGCGCTTTTCCAAAATTGGAGAAAATGTTTTATTGCAGTGAGTATGATCCACAAGGCATGAGGCTACCAAAGGATTGGAGAGATCACCATTGTCAGACCAGATAAAGCGGAGGTGGAGAGTGGTTACAACTAATGAGATTGTATTTGTCTCAAAGTGGAGCACAGAAGAGCTCCAGATGGGTGAGTGTTGGAGTGTGTAGCAGAGTTTTCAACATCTGGCTATGGCGAATGGACGGAGTGTGGGCAGTGTTCATCACTTCAACTGAGATGGTCCCGTTTCAATGAATGCCAGCTTAACATCATCGGTTTGACCTCGGCTGGGTTACCGTGGAAGACGGAGCGTACTATGTTTGGGTAAAGTGTGGCCTTAATGCCATGTAGCCCACCCACATGCAGAGAATTGGAAATGTGGTAGATCGACCTGAATTTCAACGCCTTGCACCCCCACGGAGGTGATTTCGATGGCATGACATTTCTGTGGCTGCAGTTCAGCATTCCTCTTTCTTCTGCTAGCGATGCACAAG
Source organism: Taenia pisiformis (assembly GCA_023968675.1). Lineage (NCBI taxonomy): Eukaryota > Metazoa > Platyhelminthes > Cestoda > Cyclophyllidea > Taeniidae > Taenia > Taenia pisiformis. The sequence goes on along the minus strand of CM043736.1, from coordinate 13,451,271 downwards.
TGGCAAAGAGTGAATGAAACCATCGCATCGGACAGGTGGAGCATTTGTCCATGTACAGTGCCCTTCTTTCCTCCCGTGCTCACAGATCTGCGGTTTCGACGTGTCAGATTGACTGGCACATTGGCCTGCCCGCAGCCATAAAATGGAGCAGGGCCACTCTAACACTTGATATTCCCAAACAGACATTCTGAAGGCAAATACGACGACTAAATGCAGGCTGGAATGCATCTACTGCTGGAAACCAACAAGCTGCCCTCTGATAAACATTGCTGGGGACTTAAATGAAGCAGCCAATTTCGGACGTCGTTTGCACTTGAGGCATGCAGCTGTTCACAGTTAAGGGGAAAGTAGCCTCCATCCAAGTCGCGGCTTCCAGTCACGAGTGAGTCAGCTGAGGCCTTCTCGTGATTGACGGAGCGCCATCAGTCCCCGTTCGCATGTCGTCTGCGAACAAATCTTTCTGATCCAAAGGTATAAAATTAGGGGTAGTATGAGGAAGGACGCTGGACGATGACTGCAACCATGTACGAGGGAGGAATACCGGTCGAGAAATCTGCGGGTGTTTAATAGAAATTACAAACGAGAAATAATTTTAGCTTTGTTACTCCATGCAAACTAAGAGACCTTCTCTGCTCAGCGTCGTAGGTAAAGTCATGGGGGTTGACCGTGGACCATCCCCGAATGCCCGCAACTCTAGGGCTTTATTTGGGGCGGAAATTAAGACAAAAGTCCGTTTTCTGTGCTTTCTACTTTAAATAGGCAAAAAAGTTACGAGTTTTATAAAACCTCCGTAAGGAGGGCCTATCACAGCAACGTCTTTTTATCCTTGGGAAACCTAGTCAAATATCCACCTGCGCTTATTATTTTATCACGTCCTCATCAAAACGAGGCCGCCAACGTTTGTTGACTGGCGAAGGATAAGTCATAAGTTGCTTTGTTTTGCACAATTTTTCCTTAACATTCACTTAATTTTCTCGTAAGCAAAAAAATTCCCCAAACCAGATGCATGACCAGAGTTTGATCCACACTGGATTGCATAATTTTTCCAAATCCACTGCACACGTAAATTGATCCTCCAAATCAACGTGCTACACTCGCTACGTGCCATTGTGTGAATCTTTAAGCAATAAATGGACGGGGGCTTTATGTTTGGTGAAAAAGAAAGACCAAAGGCAAATTTGAGCCGGATGTGGTGCTGGTTTTGCTGGTTTGAATAAGTGGCTTCTGCTAGGTCGCCCTAACTTTGGAATCCCAAAGTAGATTTTATTTGGCACTGCAGTGGTAGTGCAGTCAAGTTATTAAAGCTTCAGGTGGCCTCAACTCTCCAGCTAACCAAACCAGTAAAATGGAATACTTTTCAAAAGGTGCGCGTCACCACCTCCCTCCTTCCTCCATGCTAATCAGTCTCATTTGAACGCCACAATTCATTGACTGCATGCCGTAAGTAAGTATAGGCGCGAAAATATTGGGAAAACACTTTTACTTAATAAACTTAAGTAGGTAATTAATAATAATCCATAATTTAATAATTCTGATCTTAGCAGCCTGCTGGCAGGAGGAAAATGAAGCATTACGAAGGCCCTTGACATGTCTGTACATGCACTGAACTCGTTTAAGATAAAACATGAATTTGTACGAAGAGGTGTTCCATTAACAGGCATAATTTGCGACAGATATTTGAGTTCCATTGCTCCATGGCAGGCTGCGTTTCCTCCCATACCATTCAAGGACATGAAGGAGGCACGTGGATTATCCCATTCTTCGTAATGTGGGCTCAAATGTCTGAAGTCGCTTCTGATCATAACACGAGAAGCGCATTGACAGGATTTTGTGGCACCCAAGTTGCTCCCCTCCGTCGCCATATCAAAACCGTGATTGGCGTAAAATTCCGACCCGATTTTACGACTTAATGCCTCACGCGTAAAAGTGGTGGGGCGAAGGCCTTCCACTTCTTTTAAGCTCGGTCGCACTGTGGCGAATCGCCATCGTACTCACATCTCCATGGGTGGTGTTGCCCTTTCCGGTTAAAATAGGCACTATTTTACAAGCGACTCCGGCTAGTCTTATGTCATAAATACAGCAGTATGTGCACTACTTTGAGAGGAACCCCTTTAGTTTGCTTGTGTGTTCATCTTCAAGATCAATTGTGCTTCTGGAAATCCGCGTCATACAGGACTCTGAGTGGTGCATCCTTGAGCGTTTACCCGCCATGTAATTTTGTGAACAGCATCCAACCTGACAGTGTAGACTTCGCCAAAGCTAATGTGTTGGACACAGGCAAAAGGTAAAATTAGATGACCCAAATTCATGTCACCGCATTTCACGTGACGTGGATGGATGGAATACACGATCTTGGGACGGTCATAACAAAACACCATAACCTATTTGTCAGGCTGAAAATGCTGAGTTTAGACTTATCAGCTAAAAGCATTGTTTCCTACACACTCTTGCAACTTTACAACGAAGGGTCATTTTGGTTTCCTATCAAGCCACCAACGAAATTTTGATCCCACAAGGACACCACCGTTAAGATACTACGCGTGGCAGTTCAACAAAACCTACCGCACTTCCACTTTCTCCTTTCGGTGACACAATTCTGGTGAGCTACACTTTACTTCGGCCACATTTTATTCACTTTTCCTAAGAGCCTTCTGATGTGGTGGCCCAGACGAGGTGAAGCCTTCGTAGTCACTTTGGCATTCAGTAAAACGAGACATGCACTTCACCTCATCAATGTGGTGGTGGTGGTGAATGATGTCTTGTGCGATTCATGAGCAAGCAGTAGCATAAGCACAAACCATTGCAAGAGAATTCCGTTAGCAAGAATGAAATTATGGCAATTTCTTAGGGAAATGCGACCTGCCAGAATGTGCGGGTGGTGGTTACAGAGCTACCACGAGTGGTTGATTAGGCATTGACTGACTTTCTCGTAAGGGAGTTTTGTTTGGACTCACACGGATTGCTTACCCGTTGCAACCCACCACTTGTCTCTTCCATATGAAGGGCTGCGCATGCTGGCATGGTGTAAGTAGCAAAGCGTCTTGTTTGCACAGACCGTGAGAAAGAAGGAGTTAAAATGACTAGCGGATCGGGAGTGACCTCCGCAACCTTTGGGTGGTCTTCTTTTCGGACGACTAACATTTTCCTTGCTTTGCTAAATAAACAGTCACGGTCTCACCAACCGAGAGGATAATTCAATTTGAGTCCAATGAGTTCCCATTCATTGACCTAAGCTTTGATACGGAAAGCTAGGGCAATGCACAAAATAAGACAGTCTCTATGCAGACTGGGTTGGCCTCTGATCTAAGTTTTGAAAGCCCACATACGTGTGCATCATCAAAAGGAAAGCGATTCTTGACGGACTGACGCTCAACAAAGTATTTGCAGCGGATGCTACAACAGGGCCTTCAGGGAACCAATCCCAACACAGAGTGTCGGTAAGCCAGTACACGCATTTCTTTGCGGTAAAACATCGCATCAAAGAAGATTGTCCTTAACACGCGGTTGCTTTGTCTACGTGTTCCACATGTTCTCACACAGCAAAGTGACATTGTGTGTTGGTGTGCGTTTTGCGCTGCAAAAGGCCGGAGGGCTTCAAAAGAGCGATCAACTGACCCTTTATTGACCCACGCTTGGACATTGATATCTAAAGTAGTACTTGCATAAACATCGCCTGTCTGAGTCTTCCCAGAGCCTTATAGCTTCATCCCATCTCACCAGCGCCATCGCACATCCACGAACGAATTGGCATTCTAGAGACAAGCCAAAGGCCCCTGCCTACGGTCACATAGGCTTGAAATTCAGGTGGCGCATACGAAACCGCCATTTCTTGGACTGCAATTCCATTTTGAAGTGCATATAATAAGGCAAGTTTTTTAGGCCGAAGTCCGCATCCATTGACGCTGACCACTGAACTCTAGTTTGGTACCACTTTTGGATCTTGTGTCACCTCAGAGGCAAATCTATGCACCAATTTCTTAATGCGATCTGCACATGATTTCATTGGCAATAGCTTTCGACAGCAGTTTTATCTTCGAAAAGAAAAATTCTTAATTTCAAAGAAGGGGTAGACTTCTGCAGCATTGGGCGTAGGATAAATAACTTATCCAAGTGTTCTTCTAATGCACCAAAATGCAAAGCGGGCCGCGACTTCATTGTTCCTCTCTTCCACCATTCAATCAATCATGCTAGCAAATGAAATATCCATTCAACTTATTAACTGATGTCTCAGGTAATAAGACCCACACATATCAAGCGCAAATGTTTTCTCGGAAAGTTTCGTGGGCCTAAAACGTACTACAGGCAATACTACACTGAACGTACTCTTATAATGGGAAGAAGGGCTTACGCTTGCAAATGATGGGTATGGTTCTGACTTGGACGGCTGGCAGGATAAACTTGCCACTTGCACTCCATCTCCCTGTCAATCAGATCGCGGCAGAGTAGCAACAGAAGAGAGTCCAGTTGATTACCAATTTAACATTGTATCATTAGCATTCCTTACCACTATTTAATTCTCCGCTTTTCTCTTTACTTCACCTCCTGTCCTCCATCCATCTGCCTACTTCTCCCCGCATTGTGGCACTGACCACGATTAGATGCCTTTGCAACTCGCCCCTTTCGCTCTTTTGCTCTGCGTAGAAGGTGCCAGATAGGCCGCTGGACTGCAATGGTTAATGCTGCTTGGGGTGATGGTGTTGGTGTTGGTGTTGGCGACAGCAAAATTAATGCTCGTAATGGTGTCGACGTCATCGGCCACAGGCTCATGCATACATTAATACTAATGTTGAATGGACTACTGATGCTTTCACTGTATTAACAAAAGCGTGAACAAGTACAGTCCACATTGTCCTGAGTGCGGCTGTTCTAACAGTGGGGACTAAGGCAATGCCAACGACGTGATTCAATGGAAATGGAGGAGTGAGAAACGGAGTAGAATGTCATGCGTACGTGTGTGCGTATGCGATGGCATAGTTGTGCGTTATGAGCAGGACAAAGGACCGGTATGTGGGTAAACGGATGGATGAATGAGAAGAGTGAGGAAGTAGTGATGAGTGGGTGGTCGGGTGGGTCAGTGGGGAAGAGGCTAAAATCACTGACTGATGAAGGAAGGAACAAAGGAATTGCAAAAACCTTTCCATAGGTTTAAGTCCATGTTTAGCAAAATGAGATTCTATTGATGGTCGTCATTAAGTCAACAGCGGTGCCGAAGCATCGAGCCCTCTTTCCTTGTCAATCATCGTCAACCCCATTGCTTGAACAATACGGACTGTGATTGTTCTGTTTCTACTTGGCAAAGATGCGTGGATGGCGACGACTGTTCCTGGTATTTCTCGCACCTCAGCGGTGAATACCACCAACGATTTCTTCGCCTCTCGCGTTACAACTGTGACATCTCTTGTACTGCCCCAATACTAACCTCAACTTACAATCATGTGTGCACTCTGCCAATGGCATTTCAGTAAGACTTGCATATGTCTCGGCTAAACAGAGTCGCTTAAAATTTGCGCCTTAGCATTAGCCTTTCATACAGTGCACACTTCTGTTCCGTCGGCATTGCTGACACAACTTGTCCACCACCTATTCTTTTGCATTTGAATGGGCTTAATGTGCTGTCAGGTTGACCGTTTGTTCGTCCCAACTCCTGTAGCTCCACTACCTCTCTTACCAATTGCCGAGATCCTCTCCATTCGATATTCTGACCATGAAGGCGTATGCGCTCAAACAAGCCATCCAGAATTGAAGTACGCTGCCACAAAAAAGTGCAGCATGCATTAGAAGCTTGAATTTGTGCGCTACTCCTGATATTTTGGCTGCGCTCGATCTTTCGCAATTTGCAAATGCTGCCCATTGGCAATTGCGCATCCATTCGTGCTGGCAGATGCAAAACAAAGAGCACGCCTAGAAGAAGTGGAAGGGCACGCAACATGTCAATGTGTACTGTCATCAATAAGAAGACAAACGCTACTGGAGTCAGGATCAAATGATGTGGAGCTTCTGCTCAAGACGCATGCACGTACTTTTGTACCACAACACAAAAACTAACTGTCAGCATGGAAGGTCCACGAATCCCAAAATATTAACTAGCGTGCATAGCTACGTGTCGCTTAATCCAGATGACCTTTATTTCCACCCGCCATTCATTTACTCCTGTCAGAAGACCCGGTAGCGCTAACTGTCGGGGTCACAAGAAATGGAATGCCAGTGGAGCTTACTTGGTCTATAAACCGAATTCTCCTATTGACGACCTCTACCGGGACTTCGCCCAACTCCTGTTCGCCAGCATCAAGACGACCTGTGGTGACAAGGCGTGTTAAGCAGCTAGGCATCAATGCCTAAGCGTAATGACAATTCAATAACTGCATAGCCGCGCCGTAAGAAAATCCTTAGAATAAAAAGAGCTGATTACGCTTCGTTACTGGCATGGTCCCCTAAGAATACGATGCCATAGTGGCTTATAATGCAGTGTAATTGATCGGACGCGTTTGCTTCAGCGCTTGTCAACTGCATCACTGGTCAACTAAAATCGTCCAGATGCATGAAGGCACGATACTGTGCGCCGAGGGCTACTAAACAACCTTGTTTGTGGCTTCTTGTACGAGAGTCGTTGAAGTTGGTGTGATAAGGAAAAACCATAGCATTGCAAATCACCGCGTTCTGCCATAGTGAACTATTTCCGGTATCATTGCAGCTGAAAATCGTCGTTAGATTGGAATAAAACCGCTTGCTTGTTAGAGACTAGTGGACACCAAGTGCATGTACCGTAGACTGTCGTTCATGCATCAGAAGCTGTCCGTGTTCCTCTGATGCCAATTCAGCACACCATAAGGCCCATCCAACGTATGGTAGTAGGCAACCCTGTGTACACTTAGCAAATATGGACGAATTGAGGCCGCATTGTAGACCCAACTTGCTTAGTATGGGGGCAGAGGAAGAGTCGCCATTGCTGCAGCGAACAAATTAACACTTAAGTTCTCTTCCATTATTGATCAAACACAAAGGATTCTCCACTAAGCGGTCACCCTCAAGTCAGTTCTATGTGCATCAGTCACTTGGACATTGCACAGTCCCCATTTCATTTCACTGATACAAGAACTTCACTCGCTGCATTGTGTGGATCTATGGACGTGCAGGTTACCAGGGCAGCTCCGTCGCAAAACATAGTCGGTCGGAGTGTATGCTGAATCACGCCGACTAGGCAAAGTTGCGCACACCCATTTGAGCAAGGAAGGGGGTAAAGGTGACTTGCAGCACTGCCGCCTTTCCCAAAAAGGGCTCATTCCAATGCTTCCATCTCAAGAATGGCGAGGCAACTGAGTGGTAACCCCTCTGATTGGAGGCGAGGCAAAAGTAGGCGTTACCGTTGAATCCTACGGCAGTAGTTCGGCACATGCATTCGAATGTCGCAACCAGATTTCATCAAACAGGAACACCTACGCACTGCAGCCAGCGAAATGGCAACTTACACTGACTATTGCACGCTAAGTATTGGGAGAATCCGCTGCAGTCGATTCGTTGCTTGAAGCGTTGACCGCTTTAATGCCACGAGTTGAATACGAGGAACTGCACCGCAGTTATGTTGTGATTTGCCAGAACTAACTTCCATCTCACTGAGTCTTGCCTAGTTTGATGTAGCTGATGCCGCTGGATACTTTTGCCGTGTGTGCCATGGTGAGTCGCATTCCATTCAAGACCAAACTTATTCCACACAAATTTTAGCACGAAACCACGTATTGTGAAATTTGAATTCCCATAGTATCTCAGTTCTCGTATTCTGTTGGGTAGATTAGCTGAAGTACTAAATACTTAGGTGACGACCTAAACCAACAAAACACCCAACCACCTGCGCCGACAATTTGCCGCACAGAAACATCTACTTTACAAGGAGGCATGCGATTCGCATAGACGGCAAACAGGAAATCGACTGGAAGCACAGCTCTTGCTTCTCTCACTTCGTCTTTGGTGGTCCGGGTCATATGCGACCCTCACTTCGAATGAGGGAGCCATGTGGCCTAGGGATTCAAATCGACGGCACTGTCTCTCACAATGCCTTTGCACGCACTAGTACTCAATACAATGTCACTTGACGCCAACGGTGACCGTGCTAAGCACATAGTCGAGCATTGAGCTTTGTGGGTGCCATGTCAAATGCAATCAATCAATTGCAACCTGCGCGGCAACAAAAGTTGCTAAATAAAAAGGTCTCTGTGGGTGGAGGTTAGGTTATCCCAGGTGCCTAGGCCATTCAACTGCTGATGATTGCGAGATGTCCAATAGCCGCATGTTTGTCAGCATTTGTATGCCACCCTTAAGAAGAAACTGATCACACTGTTGCCAAATTAACCAATGTTTCATTAAAAGTGATCCTGATAGGTCCGCTTTGTGTCAAATTAGTAAAACGCTTTCGAAGTAGGAACGGACCGAGGCGCCCAACTTTGAGATCATTGCCATTATTATTGGTATTATTGTATGGCGACACACCAGCGGCGCATTCCACCGGCTGGGTGCTTTGGGCGCCGTAGGTCAGTTTGACTCAGATTAGACATTTTGTTAAATGCTGGGACAGCACGCTGCATATCGACGAAGTGACCGATTTGCCTACACAACCGTGTGCGCGGAACAGTGTAAGAGCACTAAGCCTCTACCCCGTTGATGCACATTATGACAGCGCGATCGTCATCATCATCATCATCATCTTCTTCTTCTTCTCCTTCCCTGGGTCAGTGTATTCCAAGGCATGTTTTTTTCTTTGCAATGAAATGCATTCGCTTTACGAAAGGCTTTGAACCAAACCAGAGGTTAGCTGTCCGTGAGCGGCTAAGACCTATGGAATTGGGACCTGTAGCAAGGCAAAGCACAACCTCCGCTGGCATTGTGTTTACAAGATCGACGATTTACTCGCACCACGCTGCTAATGAGAAAACAGTATCCGGTTTCATGTGGGACACATCTTGGGGGCATAAAGAGAACAGTCTAGCCCTTATTTTTGGCGTGATGCACTTTTGTGTGAGGAAAGGGTGGGCGCCGGTTCATTACCGTCACATGCATCGCTAGCCCCAATGATGACCCCAATATGCACGATGTTCCTCCTTGCAAGGAAAGGGCTTACTCGGAGTTACATCAGCCCACATTACACAAGACATCCAGTCCGTGGAATGCACAGCCGTTGTAAGACCAACTATTAATGAGGCAATTTAGACGGCGCAAAGGAGGAAATAGGGTTGCTTTCCTTGGGGGTTTGATGCCTTGCGTAGCTGCGCTTCAAAGTGGTAGGGCATGTGTCATGCATCTGTGCCGAAGACAGTCCAACTGGTAGTCTGCAACGATTATTCCAATCTTTCGTAGCTGGCAAACCCATGCCCGCTTTTGCTTTGCACATTTGATTTGTCAATTTCACTTCCATGCTAAAAATACCGTATGGGCTGCACATCACGGTGCGGAATGGATTCATAGTCAGTTCATTGTCACCCCGGCTTTCTGTCCCCATCCCGACATCTACATTTCGGCCCCACAACGCGCCAATCAATTGGCGCTTTCTTGATAACTGGTAAGGCCTCACACCAAAGCTGTGGTGGGGCATCATCTGCCCTGCCCCAATACAAACGTCTCTGCCATCAACCGATCTGTGCACTGCCAATGTCAAATAAACGGATTAATAGGGGCTGGGTCGGTCTACGACACACTCAGCAGCCACTCAGTCGAATGCATCCTAGTGTCAGGCTAAATACCAATGAAACATTTTGAGGTGTGTAAACAAAGTGAATGGTGATGCTCTCCTAGTTGAGCACAAAAGGATTGGATAGAACGCACTGCTGCAAAAAGTTCATATTGGACAGGCTACTTTTAGGCTTCATATAGGTAAGAAACCCAGAAAATCCACACTCAACACGTCCCCTTGAATGGACACACCGAAGCGACTACATTCAGTTGTTTGCATTAACAGGTAATAGGTGATAAAGCAGTTATGCTTTGTGGGAAGAAGAAGTCAGCACAAATTCATGCCAGATGTGGTGTTTACTTCGCAGATGGAGAAGAGTCGCTTCTGTTGGGCATCCCTAGCCTCAAAACCCAAAACCGACCTCATTTCCTGCTATATTGGCATGTATGGACATGACGATAACCTCGCAGATAACGGTGGCCTGAAATAGCCGGTTTGCCCCTCGGAAAGGTCATCACCACGTCAAGCTCAAGGTTGCATTGGGCTCCGCATTTTCGCTTGAGTTATACATTTGTAAAACAATTACTTGGAAATATCCACTCAATTGCTAGGGCCATTTCATTGATCAATAAACCACCACGCGACACTTGGTCATGACCTCGTGGCAATGATAAGTAAAATCTCCATTCAACTTTACAGGGCGGTGAAAACTTAGGACTGTGAAAACAAAGAACACTTAACAGAATTCAAGTCAGTGAGCGAGCAATGCATTGCACACCTCGTTCTCCCACATTTGCGATTTCCTCCCATTGGAATGGAACGAATGCGTAAGTCATTAAGTGCTCAGTTTCACGCTGTATTTCCCTGACTCTTCTTAATGTGACACAGTGGAGAGTGAGGAGCCAATTGTGTGCCACGATATTGGATTCCCACCGTTCCCGCGATGCTGTTAGAAGGAACAGACAACACCATCCGTCACGTGCACACCTGCTTGTGCCGGAGATGTGAAGGGACCCATCTGGCTAGGCGATTCTGCGGCTCAAACATTCATTTTAACTCATGTGAATGAGTGCAGCCAGTAACCCGATGCGTTCGTTTTCACTGCACAAATGCTCAAAGTCGGAATGAAGTCACGTCCGACACGTTCACCCGCAAAGATTAAACCTATTGGTTTTGGGCCGCATTTTCGTTCTACTTCTACCTCCCTAGTAGGAAGGTCTTCTTTTTTTGATTTTTCAGTGTCCCTTCTCACAGTGGCTATCTTATAAAAAGTGGTGGTCAGATGACGCCTGTCGGCATGGGCGAGAAAGAAATGTGTTAAGACGTGCTGAACCCCATGAAATGGACCTCGATAAATTCTGTAGCAACGAATTCAAACACTTCTTAGACATCCACTATCACGAAGACCTCGTAGTGGTCACATGTGGCATAATTTTGCGTTAGGCCCCAGTCTCCCACAAGTGAAATCCCTTCGCTAAGCATTTCCTTGAAATGCTCACACAGGAGGGTGGGTAGTTGAAAACGTCGACTTAGGAGAAGAAGTTTCGTGTGCGCTGCATTATTCATAAATTGTAGGTCCGACAATAGACTGACACAGATGTTGCATGTCTTAAACGCTAGTTTAGTATCTGCTCTGCTCATTTCTTTTGCCCATTCGGGTCGTTCGACTTTTGCGGCAGCTAAGTGCTATTGCCGAGCTGGTCCAAATTTCGCTCACCAGGTCATGAATGCGGATAGTAATACCAATCCGAGGACGTTACGGCTTGCATTTCTAGAAGCCAATAATTAGTGGCCTTCCCGTTCTGAGTAAGCTCGGCTGAGAAATGGCTGCAGGTAGACCTGTAGTAAGTTTTCTGAGGGGTGGGTAGACAATGATATGATTGGTTTTTCTCTCAAAGCTCTAGGATTGACAGGAAAGCCATTACGGTTGTCAAAGCGCCGATACTTGTCCATGTCGGAAAGTTTCATTGTGAGTTTACAGAAAACTTGCAAAGGCGCTATGCAAAGTGTGAACGAATCTCAGCATCGTTCACACTCAAATTCGTGTTTTCCACAGCCTGACTTCTCTCGCCACTCTTTGACGGGGTACGGTAGGCGAGTAAATCTGCGTTCGTTGAGCTGGGCAAATGGCTGCCGCGCAGAAGACGGTGTATCGAACTAGCCCAGTTAGTAAAAGACAAAGCCTGTGTGCATGTTAATGATGACGAGGTAAATTGGACGGCGTTGAAGAAGGAATTTGTCTTGCTCTTAGTGTGGAACATGTAAGGTTACAAGGAAGGTGTCGTTGTGGTGAGTGAGTTTGATGGCGATATAAGACATAATAAACGTGATGGTTTCCCATCAATGAATGGCTGTCCGCATATCGTAATTTGCATGCACACACTATGGCCTAAGCTCAACGAACCTCACCAAATTTGTCACGCCAAAAGAAGAACAAGAGAACTCTGGCAGGTCTACCTAAAACTTTACGCGTTGCTTTCAACCAGGGTGTTTTGGTTGCCACCACGTTTCTGTTAGCATAACTCTGCACTGCGCAGCTGCAATATGGCCATTTAAGTGACTGGAGGCAATTCTGCCAAGGAAACATAGAGCAGAGAAGATAGCGATGACCTGACTTTAATGTAGCCCTCAGTTCAAGCTGTATGCGCGGGTACGGAAAGAAGGGGTCTGTCACTTGGAAATATGCACTGCGAGCAAAAGTGGCAAACCGGGTGACGGACTAGGAGTGGACTACAAGAGGATACAGAAGCAGCATTAGCCTTGTGCGAATTCACTCATGCATTGCTGAAGCTACTCCTCCCTTTCAGCATTTGGGCCAAAAAACAATGCGGCAGAGGGAATGATATGATTGGCGGCCCTACTACCCTACTACCCTACTACCCTTAGGTAAGGAAGGAGCCAAACAATGTTGGAAAACACTGTGATGCCTGTGCCCGTGCACTAAACCCGCAACATCTTCGCACTGTGGGCTATGCTAAGTTCTGCTACTTCAGGAATATGCCCTCCAGATCCGGACTTTAACAACTCCCATCGCCGACACCTTCCATTCCATATCATGCCCATGCTCTCCTTCCCTAAATATCAACCACCACAGAGGCGCACCAAATCACACACGAATGGCGATTGGGGAGCTCGTAATGCAAAATCAAGCTGCAGCAATGATCTTTGAAATTAAGTTGGCCATTCCAACAACTCACCATGCGAATCAGAGCAGTTAAGTGCGGAGCTCTGACGGCAAAACACAACCATTCAACCAGAACCCAATGAAGCCGAAGATATCCTATTTAACCAACAGTAAAAGAATTTCGCTATCTTAGCGCATCGGTACCAAAAAGGAATCGCATTTAATGTGTGCTGACTAAACACACTTTGCAACTATTTGACTGCAGATCATGAGGTGACACACGCGACATCACGCTTTCTAGTGATGCGCTGCGAAAACGGCTCTTGAGTTAGTAACAAGACCCAAGCCGTTAGCGCTGAAATCAAAATTCTACAAGGAAATTACAGAAGGCGAATAATTGCCGAGTACAAATCATAACCAGACGCAGGCAACAAAAGGAGAAAAAGGCATGGCGTTGTGCACATTCTCTCAAGGGACCACCCACCAGAAGCCGCTCTCCGCATTACGACAAGTCCTATGCTGTTACCGCTACCTTCAAGAGCATCGGAATGAAACTGTGGGAAAAAAATGGAATGTTTTTTAATGAGCATATTTAGAGCGTAGCTGTGGAGATGCATTCTAGCATGGCAATCTTTGCGAAATAAACTCATCACACAATATTGAGGTCTAAATTGCTGTTTTTAATTTGAAAACCGGCTCAAGTGATTAGGAGGGGAACATGTTGCTGCTCATCCTTACGTCACTGTAGGTTTTGGGCTTACCAGAGCAACTGTGACGTTGTGACCGCACAAATACTCAATACAATGTCACTTGACGCCAACGGTGACCGTGTTAAGCACATAGTCGAGTATTGAGCTTTGTGGGTGCCATGTCAAATGCAATCAATCAATTGCAACCTGCGCGGCAACAAAAGTTGCTAAATAAAAAGGTCTCTGTGGGTGGAGGTTAGGTTATCCCAGGTGCCTAGGCCATTCAACTGCTGATGATTGCGAGATGTCCAATAGCCGCATATTTGTCTGCATTTGTATGCCACCCTTAAGAAGAAACTGATCACACTGTTGCCAAATTAACCAATGTTTCATTAAAAGTGATCCTGATAGGTCCGCTTTGTGTCAAATTAGTAAAACGCTTTCGAAGTAGGAACGGACCGAGGCCCGATTCATTAACTCCCGCCTCTGAGGATGATCAACGTCGATGGTGGCTATCTGCCTACTGAAGCATATACCCATCACATAATACATAGAATTCACCTCGTAGCCACCCCCAATTGTACCGTGGTAGCAATCGACCGCACTGCGCATCCCAAAGGCTTGCTACAGCCAACGTCCTCCAACATTGGCTACCCAACTGCTTCTCCGGCGCGTAACCTGATCACGTTTCGCCTAGACGAACCCACAGAGACGTTCGCGTTCAATCCACGTGAGGATGACAAACAATCTATTGCAGCGCACACCTGCTGCCGCGAATCTGTAAAGCATGGGGGAGTTTCTGTTCTGGCGCATTTTTCAAAGTAAATAGAGCTGACAATTTGGAACCCACAGCACTAAGATAAGTGATTACAAAGAGGTCGTTTGGGATTCTGTTTATAATGGAATTGCGAGTTCTCTGTTTCCATCACCATTTCTATCACCATTGCCTCAAGAAGGAGGAAGGGAGATTGGAAGGTTGACCGGGGCAACACTGACCAAAATATTAGTCAATAGTGCATATCAGTCAACTGGCATTAATCTGCGGTTGCCAGAGCAGTCGGATGGTGTCGTCAAATGTGTGCATCCGAATTGCCATTGAGCATCACAGGCATGCAACCATACCTCCTTCCACTCCTCCCTCAACTTACCCCTTCCCCTTTCTTCCATCCCTGTTACAGATTTACGGGATATCTAATGTCCGATTTCCCATTCTTTCGATAGCTAGTCTTCTGACCGCAAGGTGATCAGCTGTGTGAATCCAATGTTTAAAAGAGTTGTAATGTCTCGATTCCGCTCCAAAATTTCCACAATGACAGTGATTTCCCTAAGCATTAAAGTTGTGGGACATCTCCCACTCCTTGTTCGTGCAAAATATGACCTTAAGGAAGAGCGGAGAGATAGCAACTGCTACGGCAGCACGAATCAGAGCAAAGGCCAACACCCTCAGCCAACTAGCCGAAGTGGAAGTCGAGGGGTATTAGCAGCTTTGTATGGGCCTGCTCAGAGCGATGAAATTGCCTTATTTTTCGTTTCCTGCCCTCTATTTTGATGAAACATAATTGTGCGTCCTTCCATTTATGAATCGGTTAAGGCCGAGATGCCATCCTCTGTTCCATGTAATCGGCGTCGATGGCATTTTCATGCCCCTTTAAGGCAGTCGACACCATTACAATGGCTTCAGTGATGCCTTTACACTGAAACCGCATATTTGAAGCATCTGAAACCCATCTCATGAGCTACGAATGAAGTCGAGGCATATGATCCCCTGGCAGAGACGTGGCATGGACAAACAGAATTAACCATGCACCAAAAAATGCCTCCCACCTTAATGTGCGCCTAAATTCACGGAACACATAGTCTTTCCATTTAGAGCTTCGTGCTCCGGCGACCTTGTGCAAACTAAGGAGTTGGTCAGCCCTAAGCAAACGCGCAAGCCTCGTGGTTACCCGTGTGTTCTCGACTCACTGCGAACGTTTTGATAACGGCTTTTTGTGCATAATCAGCGTTCCACATGTGCCAACCAAATGCAAGCGAATACGAAATGCAAGCGAATACGAAATACAAGCGAGCATGAACTCGTGACACAAAGAGCTCCTTTACACCGATTGAAGGGAGTTATGCTTAAAAATTGAGTAATGGTCGGTGGAATCGGGTGCTTCTGCCAGCGATGTAACCGTAAGTGGTTTGCATTTGCAGCAAGGCAGAGAAAAACAAGCACCAGTCGGACAGCAAGAGTACCAGACGCATCAAAACATGAAGGGAATTTCCAACTAGAGAAAATTACTTCTCACCCCAGCCAAACTGGTGGTGGGTCGAAGTTCAGGTTCTCGTTGTTCAGAGAAAATTCGACAGCCCAACATCATGGCAAAGCGTAGAAAAGGGATGTGCATAGTAGAGTAAGGCCTGCCTTGCATATCAATTGGAATGAATGCGATGATGTCGTAGTGTGCGCCACATTCTCCACCGAACTCAGTGAACATCATTGCACTCCACCTCTCGAGACTGAGCCGTGCCACACAAGGATCTCCCAGCAATTGATTACGAGGCCGAAGCAGAAATCAGCTAAGCAAAAGCAGCAAGACTAATCAAAAGACCCTCTTGATAATGGTCCCACAAGACTTCACTAAACAGCCGAGGCATAGGCTGAGTTTCTGCTGAAAATGAGTGCCTTGAAGCAGCACTGCTAGGCCTACTTTTGGGCTCTTACATCCTTCGGGTGCCCGATGGATGCGCGGAAGAGGGAAGACTAGTGTGATTTCACCGGAAGTTGTTAAGCAGTGAATTTCTGACACTGATTTTCCACACAGATGCATGGTGTGCGAGACGTCGATTATGCAAGCTCAAGTGACTTAACAACACCTAGCCAACGTTAATTTGTCTGGACATCAAGCCAGGATGAGTGGATGCACCCCTGGTCTGAAGTGCGCGATTGAGTCCCAATGCAATCTCTAGTGGCTACTGCGCCAACTGCCTAAAAAGCGCACTCAGGTAACTTCACCCTTGCAACATGCCTAGCAGCTACAAAATTTGAAATTCACCACACACTAGCAACGCGTGCGGCCACCGCAACAGCCACCAGAGATCTGAAGGCGACCAATGGAGAGCTCGGTTTGACCACCACTGCGGATCAGAAGTCGTCAAGCTCGCTGAACCAACGTTGATTATTCTCTTGTCCAAGCAATATTCAGACAGTGCTGTGGTATCATCTGCAATGCATAAAATGCAGAAAGAACAGCAAAATGGGCAACACAACTACTTACATTTACATCGCTTTGTCTATAAAGTAATTTCACTCCTTGTCTATGCCTTTTTCCGCATACTTCATACCCTTTGTACTAAGGCAATTTAAGCTACAATTCAATGATTGACGTGGAACTGTTTGCTTTCGTGTCACTTCTCCGTCAGCCTCTGTTTTGACCCATTCCTTTCGTGCTGTCCTTTAATCGTTAGTGTCTTTGTGCATTTGGTGTTGTTCGGAGTTGAGCATTTGCAAGTTCGATTCCTCCTTCACTCCTTCTTGTTTTCGACATTGTTCTTCAAATTTGGTGCTGCTGTCTACTTAGTACATCTTCCTTTTCTGGCTTGTTATTAATCTCTTGACAGTCACGGCTGCGTCCCGCTATAGTATGGGTCGTTTGACTGCCTGACTGTCTGTCTGTCTTGCGGCTTCACAGCCCATGACAGCAAATGCTTGGTTTCATTTAACGAGGTTGAGTCCGCCAAAATTCAGAAAAGCACAACCCGTGCCCGATGGGCGCCTTTAACATTTATTTTGGTATTTATGTATGAATTGGTTTCACTTTCTCCTATAATTTCCTAACTACACTGTGAGCTTTGCTCCTTGCCTGTTTCGATTATTAACACAGAGGGATGCTACTAATGTTGCAGCACATCACCTGACGTCTTTGCGCACCTCGTCCCGCCGATAATAGCGATGATGGGGAGTAGTCCGATGGGCGGTGTGCACTTCGATTCCGTGTGCGAATTGCTGGAGATCTGTAGAAAGGGAATGATGCCGTGCAGTGTGGTGCGCTGATTTTAGTCCCCATGACGCCTCTGCAAACGGCGGTTGTGGTGATGGTAAAGACAGTGCTGTGGACTGCAGTACACAGCTGCGGTCTGTTGTTAGCACCATGACTTCTCAACCTAACTCCAAACGGAAAAACGGAGAAAGCGATTAGGGTTGGAAAGCAGTTAAAGAGCCTTCTTCAGTGGAGTGAGAAAGGAAAGGTGACTAACTTTGATTAATCTAAGGCCATCACCGGATATCTCCTCGCTTCCTCCTCCACTGACGGCTCTCTGTGAATGCAGATGCATGAACAGCAACAACAGCAAATACAATATCCCCAGCAGAAGTCTCCACTTAGTGGGAATGTTGCTTGATCTAGAAGGACTGTCTCACTGACATGCTATGAGGTGGCAGGAAGCAAGCATTTCCTCCTCCCCCAACTCGATCAACATCTCATGCACTCGCAAAATCCATGCAAGTTGGATTGTCGACATGGTGAAGATTTGCTCTCTCATCTCTATATTCCATTCTTCCATACATCAGATCAATCAAACTCATCTTTCCACCTTTCGGCTTGTAACGCATCCCATGGCAATTCCTTGTCAACCATTCCGTCGTCGATTGTTGCCTGTGTTCGCTCTGCTTTATGGGAAGTGTACATGCACACCTATCCATAAACCAAGCCTGCGCCATAATCGTGAAACAGCAAATCCGAATAGCTTCTACTTATTTACCTGATCTGTGGACAATTTTGCAGTTGACATGCTGAGAAAAACAACTATTGATAGGTCAAAACAAAGGCATTCATTTTCGACAACAAATGTAGAGAAGGCACAAAGTTGGAAGCAGAATGCGCAACGTTTGTGATCATGATACGTTTTGTCGCAGGAGCTAAGCTGTCTTTCTCCTCTGAACACTGCGAGGCTAACAAGTATGTGTACCTGTCGCAAACAGCAGGGCGCCCATTTTAGCAAGCAATTCTTCAGGATAAAGTCCAAAGCATCTAAGACCGAACGCGATTGTCATTACCGAATCGTAGTCCAAATGCCACCAAGTCACTCATTACCACCCATGAGCAAATAGCCAAACCATTGGTAGAAGCACTTACACGCAGAATCCTATTGCAAGAAGCCACACATAAGTACCACTTCCAACCACCTTGGCATGCATTCAGCTTTGTTGCTTGACTTTCGCATTCATCACCATGCTTCAACGTCGAGGCATTTGACTCCTGCTTCTCAGTGAAGCGCTACCTGGAGACGGGATGGGCTCTGCGCTATTCTCTGCAAACCATGGCAGGAGCCGTCGGTCAAACCCGAAGAGGTTAAACCTCAGATTTTGGTGGGTAATTTGCAATCTGCAGCTAAGTTTACTGCTTGAAAATTGATGGGTAGCATGCAGTAACATTCTCGTAAACGTTGATGGGAGAGAATGGTATAACTGTATTAAATTCAGGCAGATAGCTGGGTAGAATCTCACTCCAACCACATTCAAAGCATAAAACTGATGGTTTTGCTCCTCAAACGAATTGGTGACACACGACACCCGCAAACGCGCAAGTCAAGCTTCTACAATGCACATGGAACAGTGCCGCATTCACATGGACCGTTTTGATGGTCACGAGTTAGTCGAAGTTTATGATTAACTGCAACAATCGTGGTCATTTGCTACTTGATCCACCTCTGTGCCTACGTCGCGATTTCCCCCCAACGGAATGCTCTTCCAACGGCTATTCGCATTTGCTAAGCAATTATTAATTTTATGCTAATGAAAAGGCCACTGGGCACGCAGTGATAAGACGACCATATTCAAAGCATCGCTTGTGGTTTATGCAGAGTTGTACAAGTGGACGAAATTTTGTGGTGGAAAAGCGGAACCGTGGAAATTGAAATGAATCTGAGGAATGTTCATTTGCACCATAGCACCTGCTCGTGAACAATCGGGCGTTTCGTCTGAAGCTACAGCTGAAATCGGAGCAGTTCCTTTTCTTAACCACACGACCATCCCGTCCCTCACACAAAACATCATAAGAGAGCGTGATTTGAGGGCCGACCGTAGTGCAATGCAAGCAAATTTATGTCAGTTTTCGTGGGCGTGTAGGGGGAGAAGAGTGAAGGAATCGCCAAGGAGAAACGGCGCAGATGAGAGCACAAGATTGTTTTCTTCACGCACTCGGCTGATGCGCCTTGAGGATAACTGCATTCCGATTATGGAACTCAGCGGGAATAAGTGATATTTAACCCCACAGGCAGAACAAGCCAGGCTCAAAGGTAGTCGACACAAACGCAATGCTCAAGCTGCCTTCACTCCCTAAGACAGTTCCTCTGTTTGACAAGTGAATGTGCTTCGACGGTGATTTTGCGAACACTTTCATTTACTTGGCGACACTACGGGCCTGTTACAGCAATGCACCGCATATTCTTGCATGCCAATATTTCGCTGATGCGAACCACCATAATCTGTACAAGTGTGCTCCTTCGTACGCCTGTCCACAGATGCTAGGACCCAACAGCATAAGTGCTCGTTGGTTTACCTGCTAGCCAATGGTTATTGAGAAAGTCAGTGTCATGGACACTGTCAGAGGACTAATGTTCTCTGAAGCTGAAGTGCCTCAGCATGATTGACTCCTGCGTTTGAGGCGGGAGGTGAAAAAAGCGCACCGAGGCCTATGTCTAGCGGGGTACCTTCCATCTGACAAGGAAAGAGGAAGTCAACATTTTTTACAAATGGAATATATTGTAAATTCTTTCATCCATTTGCGTCAGGTACTGCTAAGTCACTGTTCGATAGCATGAGGATTTATCCTAGAATGGAATTTCATGCGAAATATATTGTTTTTTAGTAACGCCTTGTGGACAAGGCAAAGAAATTGAGTGTCTGCTACCTCTGGCCAGCTTTAAATTGACTTTCCTGTAGAATTCACCTCCTCTTCGTCCGCATGATCATCCGCCTGAAGGGCCTTGCGATGGGCTGCTCTGCATCATCGGCATCATACATGCCATTGTCATAAGTGGGAAGGAATTTAAAGATGAGAGTCTCGCTTTTTAAGGCGCAATGCTCAGCATCCACCATTATTTGGCAGCAAAGCAATTGCCCCAACTAAACGCGTAGAGGTGATCGAGAAGGGAAAAGGAGACGTGGACCAGCAGAAAATCGCGGGGCACAAGTCGGACTCGTGGTCGTGCTTGTGGTGCTAAGGCTAAGGGAGCAACCTGATCGACTGGTTTAATTTATTGGTTCACCATGGTGCGGTACGGTGCGGTGAAGAGTTTCTCGTCCTCATAACGTCATCATGGTAGAGGCACACCCGTCAACGCGACCGAGGGCTGTGGAAGGACATGTGACCCAGAGGGAGGGGAGGAGATGGAAAGGGAAGGGGAAATAACCGAATCGATATGAGGCACAAACACATGTGCATTCCTTTACCTCATACATGTCTTTGTTTTTAATTTGCCTGCTTCGATGGGATGTATGGTTCCGTGTTCTGCTTAGGCTAGGGTCATTGGAACTAGCGCCTGCTGGTGGGTGCTTGATGGAAATGACCTTCATGTTGGTGGTTGAGAAGGTTAACAAGCATTTGGTTGGAGCTTCTTTCCTTCCCTGCATCCCCTGTGGTGGTCTTTGAATCGTGTACACCGCAAACCAGTGTTTATAGCACTGTGCTACCTTAACTGTCACTGCCATTGACTGTTTGGAAGCTCTCGAGTGCTGTTCGTGTCTTCGAGTACAGCAGTTAATGAAGCTATTTTCCGAACAGATCGTGTTTTTCGCTGCTTTGGTTGATGTCTAGGGGAGGAGGCGTTTAACCCGCGTTCATTTCGTTGGCACTTGGTTGGTGTTTGACTGCCTAAACGACTGGAGGGTGTTATTGGGGAGGAAGGGCAGGAGCTTCGTGCGATGTTTTCTCCTTTTCATATGTAGGCGTGTAGCATTCTGAATGAAATTGATGAGTGCATTAAGATATCCGGAGCAGCATTTAAGTGAGCACTGAAAGAAGCCATGGTGTGTATGCGGTGGAGAATCGTAGAATGGCCTTATAAGCTGGAAGGGATTGACCGCAAGGCTTTTGCCATCATGCCTTTGTGCAAGTGCATGCTTCTTTCTTTAATGCCTCACTGTGGCACAGGTTGCGTGTTCAACCTATAGGTCAAGTCGCCTTCACCACCCTCGCGCCATATGCCTCTGCACAAATTGGAAGGCAGGAAGTGAAATACATGGATGCTGCACGGCTACACTGCAGCTCAGCAGTCACTGCGCATGGCGAGAGTATCAAGGTGGTTGAAATTGAGTGTACTAGGTGGAGGTCACAGGCAAAATAAGAAGAGGAGGTCACAATGGTCACTGAGGACGTGGCAGGTGCTTAGGCACTAACTAACGCACCAGCTCTCATGCGTCTACTCTCGTATGCAAAAACTCTGTCCCTCAAAGCCCATCTTACTGGGACGATTTCTTAATGCTGCAAGACTACCTGTTATCCTATTTCTATAAACAGTGACGCTGATTCTACTTTTCCACTTCACCCACTTATTCTAACCGGGTCAATCACGATAACGTAAAGATGTATCTTCTCGGGCATTGTTAGCCCCACAAAGCTCTCAACTCTTCCATCTTCACCCAATGTTAACACCTTCCCCTGCCGGCAGTCCATGGTTCACTGCACCTTGCTAGACCTAGGCCTGTACTGTGCCGCCTTTCGGTGCAGTAGAGAGCGGCACAATGTTTGATGCTGTCTAATCCCAAACACTTGAGATGTCATGCTCTAATGCATCCTGGATAATCATTTTTACTTCCAACTTCTTCACCTACCTACCACCTGTTGAGATTTACCATCAACCATTACCGCCTTCCTCTGCCCGCAGTTCATAGCACACTGCGCCTTGTTCGACATAGGCAAGCTTGAGACAGGCCTGTGCTTTGTTGACTTCCGGTCAAGTTTGCAATCATTTTGCTGTTTAACTGCCAGTAGGGAAGCCTTAGAGTGCTGCATCAGTGGTTAACCCCAGTGCCAACAGGGCTGACATTTGCTACCACTGTGGACAACTAGAAGTGGAGAGACAAACCATCAAAAGTAGAGTTTGACGCATCCCAAATTTTATCCACTTAAGGGATTCCCTTTGGAAGGGTAGGTCTCTCACTCAAGATCACTCCTTCTCGTTGACGACGGTGCAAAGATGACAAAGAATGGGAGACGATAAAGGTCCTCCCTGTAGCAGACCAGATGGAGGGTAAGCCATTGGGCGACAAAATGAGGAAGGAAGAAAAATGCAAACAGAATCTTTTGCAAAGTAATGAACAGTGAGAGTCGATGAAGCATCTTCCAGCTCCCAGAGAGGCAATAAGCGTGGCTATCGAGGGGTCAGAGTTGATGACCACCTTGTGTCCACATTGCTGCTCTGCAGAATACAAATACAGAATGCATGCGTCGCTCTGTCCAATAAGATGAAGCCAGTCAAAACTGCCGTACTGCGTCCCCCTAGGGCAATTTTACGTGCAGAAGTTGAAAATCCAAGAATGGAAGTGTGTTGCGTGAAGTGAAAGAAGATCCGCTATCAGTCATGCAGTGGTTGCGCCAAGGATTGCGCTTCTACACTTACAGCGACTGCAGCCTGCAGACCCGCACCCACTGAGTTTCTGCTGCAACTCCATTCTCTTCCATGGCCCTAGAGACTGCGTCAAGCTTCTTCCAAATTCCTACAATTCGATGTGCGCAGATAAACGGCATCCCACCCGAGTACGTGGTGCTACTTGAATGCCCAGCGCAATGGCTCCAACAACCCAATATCCTGTGTTTCCCAATGGTGCCAGTAGGTCAATCATAGACCGCTCCAGAGTCCCATGGCATAATTATGAGAGCAGGTGATTGCCAAGTGGGATGTCGCTCCAAATCGGCACCTTGCTTGTGGCAGCTATCATCTCGTGTAGGGATTTTTCGAGGACAATCAGTAAGTTGCTTGTTGTTTGCTCTGACACGCGCATCATCCACAAAGCGTTGCATTAATTGTAACATTTAATGAGTCAGCGAATCTGACAGGATAAGTGGGAGCACGTCAGCGCGCAGACAGTGGGTTGGTGCTAAAAAGAAATCAGCTGCCTCCACTGCTTTCTGTTGCGCCACATCGCAAACCCTAGCCTCGAGTCTCACCCTTCCACACCATGTGACAGTGACATCATCCTCACAGGGCTGACTAGATGCATTCACTTTCTCGACATATCTTATCTGCTACCCACCTCATGCTATCAAAATTCATTAAAATGCATTTGCTTTTCGTAAATAGTTTTGCCGAAATTTCGTTTGTCACTAATTCTACCAAAACGGTTTTGCACGAGTTTTCATTTGCTGGCTAACAAATCCATAAGTGATGTCGGACTGCCTGGTACTTAAAGTGCGCTGTCCGACGCCTCAGCGCCCAAAGTTAAGCGATAGGACCTACCAAATGAGCACTGCGCCTTGCCATTTGCTCCTCAAATCGGTGACTCCTGGCCCATTGGCATTTGTTCGCAAACATTTACTGACAGCTGGGATTACAATGAGCTAGTTGGAGACAAAGTGACCTACAAACAGCAATGACATCCAGATTTCGCCGGCGGAGATCCTAGCATACCGCGTCAAGTAAAAACTGAGGCCAACCAACCCCTACTGAGTGTGATATATTTGGGCTACGCCGCCTGACCTCCATAGTCTTATTGTCGGCTGCATTGCTAATTGGCAATTGGACAATGGACAGCAGAGCATGATCGTAAAATTGGCCACATCGTCAGTTGGCATCGCGACGGTGAATGACGGGACACAAGCTACCTTCCGCCACCACCAAATTACATCATCGCAGATTTGGCTCCGAGGCAGAGTGCTTACGCAAAGGGGACTATTTTGGAAGCACAGGTAGGCTGGTTGTTTCAGTAGGCTTGCAAACGTCACCACACCACACCTGTAAGAAGGCAAACTTTTCTGCTTGTTGGGTCGAATGTTGCACACTTGTGCTCAACAAACTGCAATTAGTCAAATGAGCTTCTTGATACCGCTAAACTAATTCCCCTGCTCAGCCCCACGATCCTCTTCCGTAGTGTTTGCGATCGAGCGTTGGACGAGCGTGTCTGTTGCGACTGTCAATAATGTCAATTGCTATGCCACCAATATTTACTTGACCTATAGTTGCTGGAACACATTGTGCACAAAAATCATTGCGCCTAGTAAAAGAAGAAGGAGTGCTCACAGTGGCAAAGGGGGGGGGGCTCGAGCTGAAACCTGCAACCAACAAGAATGTCCCCGCAATCCCAGGGAAGGGCACTTCATCCCACACCTCTACAGCCAAAGTGAGGGACTGGCTTAACTGCCAGGACTAGCACATCTGCCTCTAAGGCTTTGGTCACTGCAATCACATTCGTTTCCTTTCCATAGTATGCGCCCACCACTTACTGTTAGAGTTCGAAATTTTCTTCAGCTGGACATGCCTTTAAAACAATGCAGACTCTTTTATCTTCCTCTCCTTCCTTGGCAATTGGGACGCTGCACCGTACGACCATCTGCATCAATCTTCGGGACCCCTCCAACCCAGTCCATTAAGCGGTGCACTCAGCCATCCTTCCAATATCCGGGGTATGGGAGACCCACTGACTGCTAGGGTGAACACGCCCAGTCTGTGGGTAGTGCCAACACCTGGAGTTGGAGAGAAGAGAAAGCAAATGTGCATGCATTCATACCAACTGCGCATCTTTCGCATTCACCGAGATGAAGCCAAATGGAGAGGCAGTGCAGTGGAAGTGGGCAGCGGTGAAGAAGACAGTCGGATCAAGACACCAATAGGTAGGTAGGTAGATCGGATGGTCGGTGAGTTTTGGATGGACAACATGCTAATCAGGTAGGTAACTATTGCATGGAGGGGCAGAGAGGCCTAGCCACACTCGTCTTTCTATCCACCCATAGCGATCCCGACTATTAATAAAAGGGAGGAAATGAAGGGAAGAATGGAAAGAGGTCAATTGTGTGAAGCATACCAAGGAAGCTGCAGTTATTGCCATTGTACCAAAGTTCATCGAGGAGTGGAAGGACTGAACGCGCACCTCTGCCCATGTCATTGAGGTCAACCTAGATTGACCCGTCCACACGATAGGAAGGCGCTAATGCTGATAATAATCGCAACAACAACTGTGGCCATAATCGTCATGCGTTTATCACGTGTATGACATAATAGAACAGCATGATTGGATGATGACTGGTGCAACTATAAAATATGTTAATGCTTAAAAATGAAGACACAGAGGCAGCAAGTCGTGCCTAAGGGCTGGTCAACCCGCCCACTGCACCTGTTGGCATCTGTCTATCCACTGGAATGCTACAGAGCATGAGGCCGTGGTTTACTTCTCCTCCACACTCATTCACACACAAGCAACCACAGTAAACTTCTAGTTTCTGCATCTCATTTGCTTGCCTAAAATTCGAGGATGGTGAGTGAATTGCACTGTGGAAGGTCTGTTTAAGCAGCAGAAAATGTTTGAATATTATTCTAGACAGGGGATAGGTTTCCAGCATAACGCTCACTTCTCAGTCAGTTGATGATGTGGATGATGATAATGAAGCGCCGATGATTGCAGCACACGTCTCCTTGCTGACTCATGCGCACCAATCGATTGATCGACCAAAGAGACTGACCCATAATCGCTGCGTATTGGTGAACGAGTTAAGGAATCGATACACAATAGGACCCGTGCTCGCACGAGCTCAGTTTGTCGCAGTTCCGTGTTCGGTGAGGTGGCAAGTGGAAGCAGGTGCTGAGGGCGATGTTTTCACCATGTTTAGCGAACGGCCCACGCTGCGATCGACGGTGCCAAATGTGGTT
Organism: Taenia pisiformis; assembly: GCA_023968675.1. NCBI lineage: Eukaryota > Metazoa > Platyhelminthes > Cestoda > Cyclophyllidea > Taeniidae > Taenia > Taenia pisiformis. The sequence goes on along the minus strand of CM043736.1, from coordinate 13,424,957 downwards.
TTTGGTGTAAGTGCTCACGTTGAGCTCCCACTCATGTTCTTTTCGTTTAGGTTTTACATCTGCACCGTCAGTGCCGCAAATACGCCTTTCACTCGATTTTGTTAGGTTCACTTCGGTGCATGCACTCTATTTAGTGTACAATTATTGGTGTTTACATCCACAGGGAATTCGAGGCATGCCTTCCTACATTCTTTAATGACGATCGACCTTTTGCCATGATAGCTGTGCAGCAATGACTGGCACATTCTCCTGGAGTCTGTTGGACAAATACAACAACGTCGCTAGTCAAAACCAGGCGCATCAGCGATTAACACACGTCAACTGAAAATTCAACAGCCTTTTCTTCGCACAGATTTTGTTCGCCACTCCCAACGTTTGCATTGGTGCAATGTGAATGTGCTTTCCCTGTACGAAACGAAAATACGGGCAGCCGATAATGAGCATGACATCCAGCCCCATTGGGATTGCTGACCCATGTACTTGACATAAACATCGTGGTCAGGTCGTCAATACTGTCGGTAGCATAATGCGAGAGTGGCTGGCACAGCTTCCACCAAGGTCGGTGACTTCGCGTTTGCAGGTTTGCTACAAATTGGCTTGTGTCAGAATGCATTTTGTAGCTCCATCATCCCTAGCAGCTTTATGCTTTATCGAGAATTGAATTAAGATTCTAGATTGTCACTGTTGGCGCCGCATTCGCAGTGCAAATTCGTGCTTTGTTTTGATGGAGGCTGCTTAGGCTTTCTGTGGTGAAAAGGTTATCTACCAAACGAATATTTTGCGGCGTGTTAGTACTCATCAGGATCTACAGCTTAAACTGAAGAAGCATCGCATGACTTTTTTTATCTCTTTCCTCCTTCAAATTTGTTAAAAGCTTTCTAGATGCGTATCATATTTGCATGGTTGCCTTTCTGAGCGGCGCAGAGTCAAAGGACAAAAACGTGGATTTGGATTATCAGCGCCTTCACCACGGTGACCTAAAGGACTTACCTCATCCACTGTCATTCACCTCATCGTGAAGGCCTAAAAGCGTGTTATGTTGCCCCTGCAGTCTGCTCGTGGGGATGTTTGTGCAACGAATGTGCATAGGTTAGACAGAACGCGTCTAAGTGCAATACTGTCAATGCCTCCCTTTCTTTCCTTATTAAATTTTTTCGACTTCAATCGCAAGTTTGCGCGGTATTTGCACAACTACACCATTCAATTGTAATTGCATCCAACTCCTCTCTTAGTCACACCTGTTTCCTCCTTCCATACCAATCCTTTCTTTGTGCTTTCCTCGCTCTTTTCCCACGCCCCCTCCTAGCCTCTCTCAACCACTTACTTATGCTCCTAATACTTGTGTTCGTTTGCATCTCACCACCGCTACCACATCCACCCATTAGGAAGTTCGTGGGTTCCCCTCTCGCACTCGCCTCTGCTTCTCTTGCACTCTTCAGCAAATTTTTCCTTCCTCCCCCTTCCGCATTCTACTTCCACCCGTTTCAAGCTTTATATCTCACCTCTTCCTTCCTCATTTTACACCAAAATTCATCATTCTTCGTGAGCCTTCCCAACTTTCTTCCATTTATCTCATTCGCTAACACTGCCTCCAGTCACTCAGGCCATGCCATGCAACATCCTCCTCCCACCACCACCATCGCCACTACTAATATGATGCAAGTAGAACTGGAGTCCTCCTCCGCTGTGTCTCGCCTCTTTTGACCACGCCCTGTTCTTTCTCAGCCGCGTTAGTATTTCTTTTCATCCATGCGCACCTTACTGTTCCTCCAATAATTTATTCACCAATTCATTCATTCACTCATTCATCCAGCCATCCACCCTGCCTCCACCCTCTCATTTTCCCACCACCACCATCCACCATCACCATTAGCCATGCACGCAAGTCATGTCATTCAGCGGACACATTACCCTCCCCTCCTGTCCATTCTGCCTACCTTTCAACACACCACCACCGGCAGCACTGCTGCATCTCACTCGCTAGTGGGCCTACTATCCTCCTCACTCTCATGCACGCACACTTTCTCGCTCAATCGGACAACCTGCACCTTTGAACCCACATTAACCCAGCATTTATTTTCCTCCCCTTCACTACTGCTGTTCGACCACTCCAAGTCTCCCTTCTGCTCCTCTTCTTTTACGCATTGGAAAAGCCTCTATTTTCCTGCACTCACACATTTACCCATATTTCCCTTTTCCTTCCTTCATTCACAGTAATTGCCTTGTTCTTGTGACTTTCGCATGGCAATGATACCAAATATTACCTTTGTAGCATCACAAAATCATCATAAGCGCTGCTATGACGACAGCTATTCTGACATGACTTGCTGCTCTTTTCTAACTTTTCTGCTTCTCCGTTGACCACGTTGATTTCATTTCTCCTTGTCCTCTGAAATTGGGTAGACACAATGGATTTGGTGTTAAGAAAAGGTGGATGCTCGTCTTCACACACACCTCTCCTAATGCCGACAACACACAGGTGGCCGAAGAAGCAGAGTAGTCTGACTCAAGCCGCTTCGGACAGAAAATCCTGAGGAAGTAGAAGAAGAAGAAGAAGTGGAGGAGTCAAACTCGACAAAGCATGCAGTGTGAAGTTCATCGCATTGCAGCAGGCACTCAGTTACTTCGCCTTGTCCAAAAGTCGTCCAAAGAGGCATGAGCTGTGGTGCACAAAAGGAATGAAGTCAATAATGTGTGCACGACCAACTAAATAACCGAGCCTGTAAATGAGTGCGGATGGAAGGAGGGAGGTGGTGTGGAGAGGAGGAAAGGCGAGGTGTCACTCGAAAAGAAGGGCAGAAGGAAGGGAGTGGAAGAATGGAGAAAATGGTTATCAAGGAGAAGAGGGCGCATCACATGATCGCCAGCGGTCTCCAAGTTGATGACCAGCAAGAGATGTGTGACGGCAAGGGGTTTAGGGAACACTCATCACCAAAACCATCACCGCACATGCGCGGGGTCAACGTCGCCAGCCGCCTCACCTACATGGAGGGTGGGGAAGGAATGCCTGCCCCCTGCCAACCACCGAATTGTGCGAAAAATTGGTGAGATTGCCCTTATGACATTGTAGCATTTGCATGCACCATTTAAAGTGTCTGACGAGCTGTTGCTTCAAACGAAAGTAACATTGCCACTCGATGGCGCACAGCTGATGCAATGATCTCGAGAGTGTGGCTGTGCGTACTCCTCAGAGACTTGCCAGGTAAGGCGAAGTGAGTGACTACCTCTAATCACATCACCAAATAGACGGTCTCAAGAGTAGTCATCGTGTGCCAATTGCCAGTGCGCCTTTTTCAAACGCGTGAAAGAGGGGAGGTAAACAACGATTTCTGCATGCCTGACTGCAGATTGAAGCCGAAAGTACGGTTCGGAGAGAAGGTACAGTGATTGCACCACGTCTTCCGCTGCTCTCCCCATCCTTGACAGCTAGCTAGCACTAAACCCAAACCATGTCAAACACGGTAATGATGCCACCATTGGAGTGTCCAGTGGCCAGTCCGTGACTGCTTTAACCTTAGCCAGAACTGATAGGATGTCCGTGAGTGGTGCCACTGTGGCCTGATAAGGTGGAAATGAGCAACGAAATTGCATGAAGGTCATTTGATGTGCTCGTGAATAAGCTAATAAGTACTCAAGCAGCACCACCGACCCATACGTAGACGCATCTTCTCGAGCCCTGTGATGCGTGCATCCACTGATTTACCGGCTAGCATGAGGCATGCTCGCCAACGACCTGTGGATAATACTTTCCGGCGGAAGCGCACACCAGCCGTAAAGTACTGTGGACACGACTTCCTGCTGATCGCTCATGAAGTGGCCCAAACAGGGAAACCACTTTGCCTATGCACATTTTTTTACCAAAGAGATTTGGACTGTGGCCTTGTTTAGATACCTTTACATCGTCACAGTCCAACTTCAAATGATTGACGTTTTAATCTTCCTCATCCCCATGCTAAGCAAGGTGGATCTACAATCAGGCTTCGGTTCATCCATATTTTCTGATTCTACACAGGGTTGCCTACTGCCGTGAGCTGAACGGGCCACGAGGTTTGCTGAATTAGCATCTGAGGAGCATGGATGGGCTTCCAAGCATACACAATGGGACTTGGTGTAAGTCCTTGCTGTTCACTGGTCTCTGAAAAGCAGGCAGATTCATCCACTTAGTGGCACTGTGGAAATGGGTCAGAAGGATGCAACACAATGCGATGCAATGTGATGAAAGTCTCCAATGTGCGTTAAAGTGTACGACGCAAGCACAAGACGTGACGAACATGACCACTTGGCAGCCCTCGCAGCACATCGCTGCCTCTTCATGCATCTGCTTACTTTGTTTGGCTGGTGATGCACGGCAAACGCGTTTCCTCACTCCGACTGCACTTGTGCAAGATTTTCATGGCTAATCTCAAACGATTAAATGCAGCACATACACGACAATTGAAACAAAATTTGTAGGTCTCTGGTCTTCTCTTCATCTGCATGGTGGCGGTCCACGCCTGAACGCGGGTCATGGTCAATGCAAGATTCCCAAATGAATGTTAAAGGCGCCCGTCGGGCACGGGTTGTGCTTTTCTGAATTTTGGCGGACTCAACCTCGTTAAATGAAACCAAGCATTTGCTGTCATGGGCTGTGAAGCCGCAAGACAGACAGACAGTCAGGCAGTCAAACGACCCATACTATAGCGGGACGCAGCCGTGACTGTCAAGAGGATTAATAACAAGCCAGAAAAGGAAGATGTACTAAGTAGACAGCAGCACCAAATTTGAAGAACAATGTCGAAAACAAGAAGGAGTGAAGGAGGAATTGAACTTGCAAATGCTCAACTCCGAACAACACCAAAATGCACAGACACTAACGATTAAAGGACAGCACGAAAGGAATGGGTCAAAACAGAGGCTGACGGAGAAGTGACACGAAAGCAAACGGTTCCACGTCAATCATTGAATTGTAGCTTAAATTGCCTTAGTACAAAGGGTATGAAGTATACGGAAAAAGGCATAGACAAGGAGTGAAATTACTTTATAGACAAAGCGATGTAAATGTAAGTAGTTGTGTTGCCCATTTTGTTTGCCTATTTTTGCATCTATGTGGAAAATCAGTGTCAGAAATTCACTGCTTAACAACTTCCGGTGAAATCACACTAGTCTTCCCTCTTCCGCGCATCCATCGGGCACCCGAAGGATGTAAGAGCCCAAAAGTAGGCCTAGCAGTGCTGCTTCAAGGCACTCATTTTCAGCAGAAACTCAGCCTATGCCTCGGCTGTTTAGTGAAGTCTTGTGGGACCATTATCAAGAGGGTCTTTTGATTAGTCTTGCTGCTTTTGCTTAGCTGATTTCTGCTTCGGCCTCGTAATCAATTGCTGGGAGATCCTTGTGTGGCACGGCTCAGTCTCGAGAGGTGGAGTGCAATGATGTTCACTGAGTTCGGTGGAGAATGTGGCGCACACTACGACATCATCGCATTCATTCCAATTGATATGCAAGGCAGGCCTTACTCTACTATGCACATCCCTTTTCTACGCTTTGCCATGATGTTGGGCTGTCGAATTTTCTCTGAACAACGAGAACCTGAACTTCGACCCACCACCAGTTTGGCTGGGGTGAGAAGTAATTTTCTCTAGTTGGAAATTCCCTTCATGTTTTGATGCGTCTGGTACTCTTGCTGTCCGACTGGTGCTTGTTTTTCTCTGCCTTGCTGCAAATGCAAACCACTTACGGTTACATCGCTGGCAGAAGCACCCGATTCCACCGACCATTACTCAATTTTTAAGCATAACTCCCTTCAATCGGTGTAAAGGAGCTCTTTGTGTCACGAGTTCATGCTCGCTTGTATTTCGTATTCGCTTGCATTTGGTTGGCACATGTGGAACGCTGATTATGCACAAAAAGCCGTTATCAAAACGTTCGCAGTGAGTCGAGAACACACGGGTAACCACGAGGCTTGCGCGTTTGCTTAGGGCTGACCAACTCCTTAGTTTGCACAAGGTCGCCGGAGCACGAAGCTCTAAATGGAAAGACTATGTGTTCCGTGAATTTAGGCGCACATTAAGGTGGGAGGCATTTTTTGGTGCATGGTTAATTCTGTTTGTCCATACCACGTCTCTGCCAGGGGATCATATGCCTCGACTTCATTCGTAGCTCATGAGATGGGTTTCAGATGCTTCAAATATGCGGTTTCAGTGTAAAGGCATCACTGAAGCCATTGTAATGGTGTCGACTGCCTTAAAGGGGCATGAAAATGCCATCGACGCCGATTACATGGAACAGAGGATGGCATCTCGGCCTTAACCGATTCATAAATGGAAGGACGCACAATTATGTTTCATCAAAATAGAGGGCAGGAAACGAAAAATAAGGCAATTTCATCGCTCTGAGCAGGCCCATACAAAGCTGCTAATACCCCTCGACTTCCACTTCGGCTAGTTGGCTGAGGGTGTTGGCCTTTGCTCTGATTCGTGCTGCCGTAGCAGTTGCTATCTCTCCGCTCTTCCTTAAGGTCATATTTTGCACGAACAAGGAGTGGGAGATGTCCCACAACTTTAATGCTTAGGGAAATCACTGTCATTGTGGAAATTTTGGAGCGGAATCGAGACATTACAACTCTTTTAAACATTGGATTCACACAGCTGATCACCTTGCGGTCAGAAGACTAGCTATCGAAAGAATGGGAAATCGGACATTAGATATCCCGTAAATCTGTAACAGGGATGGAAGAAAGGGGAAGGGGTAAGTTGAGGGAGGAGTGGAAGGAGGTATGGTTGCATGCCTGTGATGCTCAATGGCAATTCGGATGCACACATTTGACGACACCATCCGACTGCTCTGGCAACCGCAGATTAATGCCAGTTGACTGATATGCACTATTGACTAATATTTTGGTCAGTGTTGCCCCGGTCAACCTTCCAATCTCCCTTCCTCCTTCTTGAGGCAATGGTGATAGAAATGGTGATGGAAACAGAGAACTCGCAATTCCATTATAAACAGAATCCCAAACGACCTCTTTGTAATCACTTATCTTAGTGCTGTGGGTTCCAAATTGTCAGCTCTATTTACTTTGAAAAATGCGCCAGAACAGAAACTCCCCCATGCTTTACAGATTCGCGGCAGCAGGTGTGCGCTGCAATAGATTGTTTGTCATCCTCACGTGGATTGAACGCGAACGTCTCTGTGGGTTCGTCTAGGCGAAACGTGATCAGGTTACGCGCCGGAGAAGCAGTTGGGTAGCCAATGTTGGAGGACGTTGGCTGTAGCAAGCCTTTGGGATGCGCAGTGCGGTCGATTGCTACCACGGTACAATTGGGGGTGGCTATGAGGTGAATTCTATGTATTATGTGATGGGTATATGCTTCAGTAGGCAGATAGCCACCATCGACGTTGATCATCCTCAGAGGCGGGAGTTAATGAATCGGGCCTCGGTCCGTTCCTACTTCGAAAGCGTTTTACTAATTTGACACAAAGCGGACCTATCAGGATCACTTTTAATGAAACATTGGTTAATTTGGCAACAGTGTGATCAGTTTCTTCTTAAGGGTGGCATACAAATGCAGACAAATATGCGGCTATTGGACAACTCGCAATCATCAGCAGTTGAATGGCCTAGGCACCTGGGATAACCTAACCTCCACCCACAGAGACCTTTTTATTTAGCAACTTTTGTTGCCGCGCAGGTTGCAATTGATTGATTGCATTTGACATGGCACCCACAAAGCTCAATACTCGACTATGTGCTTAACACGGTCACCGTTGGCGTCAAGTGACATTGTATTGAGTATTTGTGCGGTCACAACGTCACAGTTGCTCTGGTAAGCCCAAAACCTACAGTGACGTAAGGATGAGCAGCAACATGTTCCCCTCCTAATCACTTGAGCCGGTTTTCAAATTAAAAACAGCAATTTAGACCTCAATATTGTGTGATGAGTTTATTTCGCAAAGATTGCCATGCTAGAATGCATCTCCACAGCTACGCTCTAAATATGCTCATTAAAAAACATTCCATTTTTTTCCCACAGTTTCATTCCGATGCTCTTGAAGGTAGCGGTAACAGCATAGGACTTGTCGTAATGCGGAGAGCGGCTTCTGGTGGGTGGTCCCTTGAGAGAATGTGCACAACGCCATGCCTTTTTCTCCTTTTGTTGCCTGCGTCTGGTTATGATTTGTACTCGGCAATTATTCGCCTTCTGTAATTTCCTTGTAGAATTTTGATTTCAGCGCTAACGGCTTGGGTCTTGTTACTAACTCAAGAGCCGTTTTCGCAGCGCATCACTAGAAAGCGTGATGTCGCGTGTGTCACCTCATGATCTGCAGTCAAATAGTTGCAAAGTGTGTTTAGTCAGCACACATTAAATGCGATTCCTTTTTGGTACCGATGCGCTAAGATAGCGAAATTCTTTTACTGTTGGTTAAATAGGATATCTTCGGCTTCATTGGGTTCTGGTTGAATGGTTGTGTTTTGCCGTCAGAGCTCCGCACTTAACTGCTCTGATTCGCATGGTGAGTTGTTGGAATGGCCAACTTAATTTCAAAGATCATTGCTGCAGCTTGATTTTGCATTACGAGCTCCCCAATCGCCATTCGTGTGTGATTTGGTGCGCCTCTGTGGTGGTTGATATTTAGGGAAGGAGAGCATGGGCATGATATGGAATGGAAGGTGTCGGCGATGGGAGTTGTTAAAGTCCGGATCTGGAGGGCATATTCCTGAAGTAGCAGAACTTAGCATAGCCCACAGTGCGAAGATGTTGCGGGTTTAGTGCACGGGCACAGGCATCACAGTGTTTTCCAACATTGTTTGGCTCCTTCCTTACCTAAGGGTAGTAGGGTAGTAGGGTAGTAGGGCCGCCAATCATATCATTCCCTCTGCCGCATTGTTTTTTGGCCCAAATGCTGAAAGGGAGGAGTAGCTTCAGCAATGCATGAGTGAATTCGCACAAGGCTAATGCTGCTTCTGTATCCTCTTGTAGTCCACTCCTAGTCCGTCACCCGGTTTGCCACTTTTGCTCGCAGTGCATATTTCCAAGTGACAGACCCCTTCTTTCCGTACCCGCGCATACAGCTTGAACTGAGGGCTACATTAAAGTCAGGTCATCGCTATCTTCTCTGCTCTATGTTTCCTTGGCAGAATTGCCTCCAGTCACTTAAATGGCCATATTGCAGCTGCGCAGTGCAGAGTTATGCTAACAGAAACGTGGTGGCAACCAAAACACCCTGGTTGAAAGCAACGCGTAAAGTTTTAGGTAGACCTGCCAGAGTTCTCTTGTTCTTCTTTTGGCGTGACAAATTTGGTGAGGTTCGTTGAGCTTAGGCCATAGTGTGTGCATGCAAATTACGATATGCGGACAGCCATTCATTGATGGGAAACCATCACGTTTATTATGTCTTATATCGCCATCAAACTCACTCACCACAACGACACCTTCCTTGTAACCTTACATGTTCCACACTAAGAGCAAGACAAATTCCTTCTTCAACGCCGTCCAATTTACCTCGTCATCATTAACATGCACACAGGCTTTGTCTTTTACTAACTGGGCTAGTTCGATACACCGTCTTCTGCGCGGCAGCCATTTGCCCAGCTCAACGAACGCAGATTTACTCGCCTACCGTACCCCGTCAAAGAGTGGCGAGAGAAGTCAGGCTGTGGAAACCACGAATTTGAGTGTGAACGATGCTGAGATTCGTTCACACTTTGCATAGCGCCTTTGCAAGTTTTCTGTAAACTCACAATGAAACTTTCCGACATGGACAAGTATCGGCGCTTTGACAACCGTAATGGCTTTCCTGTCAATCCTAGAGCTTTGAGAGAAAAACCAATCATATCATTGTCTACCCACCCCTCAGAAAACTTACTACAGGTCTACCTGCAGCCATTTCTCAGCCGAGCTTACTCAGAACGGGAAGGCCACTAATTATTGGCTTCTAGAAATGCAAGCCGTAACGTCCTCGGATTGGTATTACTATCCACATTCATGACCTGGTGAGCGAAATTTGGACCAGCTCGGCAATAGCACTTAGCTGCCGCAAAAGTCGAACGACCCGAATGGGCAAAAGAAATGAGCAGAGCAGATACTAAACTAGCGTTTAAGACATGCAACATCTGTGTCAGTCTATTGTCCGACCTACAATTTATGAATAATGCAGCGCACGCGAAACTTCTTCTCCTAAGTCGACGTTTCCAACTACCCACCCTCCTGTGTGAGCATTTCAAGGAAATGCTTAGCGAAGGGTTTTCACTTGTGGGAGACTGGGGCCTAACGCAAAATTATGCCACATGTGACCACTACGAGGTCTTCGTGATAGTGGATGTCTAAGAAGTGTTTGAATTCGTTGCTACAGAATTTATCGAGGTCCATTTCATGGGGTTCAGCACGTCTTAACACATTTCTTTCTCGCCCATGCCGACAGGCGTCATCTGACCACCACTTTTTATAAGATAGCCACTGTGAGAAGGGACACTGAAAAATCAAAAAAAGAAGACCTTCCTACTAGGGAGGTAGAAGTAGAACGAAAATGCGGCCCAAAACCAATAGGTTTAATCTTTGCGGGTGAACGTGTCGGACGTGACTTCATTCCGACTTTGAGCATTTGTGCAGTGAAAACGAACGCATCGGGTTACTGGCTGCACTCATTCACATGAGTTAAAATGAATGTTTGAGCCGCAGAATCGCCTAGCCAGATGGGTCCCTTCACATCTCCGGCACAAGCAGGTGTGCACGTGACGGATGGTGTTGTCTGTTCCTTCTAACAGCATCGCGGGAACGGTGGGAATCCAATATCGTGGCACACAATTGGCTCCTCACTCTCCACTGTGTCACATTAAGAAGAGTCAGGGAAATACAGCGTGAAACTGAGCACTTAATGACTTACGCATTCGTTCCATTCCAATGGGAGGAAATCGCAAATGTGGGAGAACGAGGTGTGCAATGCATTGCTCGCTCACTGACTTGAATTCTGTTAAGTGTTCTTTGTTTTCACAGTCCTAAGTTTTCACCGCCCTGTAAAGTTGAATGGAGATTTTACTTATCATTGCCACGAGGTCATGACCAAGTGTCGCGTGGTGGTTTATTGATCAATGAAATGGCCCTAGCAATTGAGTGGATATTTCCAAGTAATTGTTTTACAAATGTATAACTCAAGCGAAAATGCGGAGCCCAATGCAACCTTGAGCTTGACGTGGTGATGACCTTTCCGAGGGGCAAACCGGCTATTTCAGGCCACCGTTATCTGCGAGGTTATCGTCATGTCCATACATGCCAATATAGCAGGAAATGAGGTCGGTTTTGGGTTTTGAGGCTAGGGATGCCCAACAGAAGCGACTCTTCTCCATCTGCGAAGTAAACACCACATCTGGCATGAATTTGTGCTGACTTCTTCTTCCCACAAAGCATAACTGCTTTATCACCTATTACCTGTTAATGCAAACAACTGAATGTAGTCGCTTCGGTGTGTCCATTCAAGGGGACGTGTTGAGTGTGGATTTTCTGGGTTTCTTACCTATGTGAAGCCTAAAAGTAGCCTGTCCAATATGAACTTTTTGCAGCAGTGCGTTCTATCCAATCCTTTTGTGCTCAACTAGGAGAGCATCACCATTCACTTTGTTTACACACCTCAAAATGTTTCATTGGTATTTAGTCTGACACTGGGATGCATTCGACTGAGTGGCTGCTGAGTGTGTCGTAGACCGACCCAGCCCCTATTAATCCGTTTATTTGACATTGGCAGTGCACAGATCGGTTGATGGCAGAGACGTTTGTATTGGGGCAGGGCAGATGATGCTCCACCACAGCTTTGGTGTGAGGCCTTACCAGTTATCAAGAAAGCGCCAATTGATTGGCGCGTTGTGGGGCCGAAATGTAGATGTCGGGATGGGGACAGAAAGCCGGGGTGACAATGAACTGACTATGAATCCATTCCGCACCGTGATGTGCAGCCCATACGGTATTTTTAGCATGGAAGTGAAATTGACAACTCAAATGTGCAAAGCAAAAGCGGGCATGGGTTTGCCAGCTACGAAAGATTGGAATAATCGTTGCAGACTACCAGTTGGACTGTCTTCGGCACAGATGCATGACACATGCCCTACCACTTTGAAGCGCAGCTACGCAAGGCATCAAACCCCCAAGGAAAGCAACCCTATTTCCTCCTTTGCGCCGTCTAAATTGCCTCATTAATAGTTGGTCTTACAACGGCTGTGCATTCCACGGACTGGATGTCTTGTGTAATGTGGGCTGATGTAACTCCGAGTAAGCCCTTTCCTTGCAAGGAGGAACATCGTGCATATTGGGGTCATCATTGGGGCTAGCGATGCATGTGACGGTAATGAATCGGCGTCCACCCTTTCCTCACACAAAAGTGCATCACGCCAAAAATAAGGGCTAGACTGTTCTCTTTATGCCCCCAAGATGTGTCCCACATGAAACCGGATACTGTTTTCTCATTAGCAGCGTGGTGCGAGTAAATCGTCGATCTTGTAAACACAATGCCAGCGGAGGTTGTGCTTTGCCTTGCTACAGGTCCCAATTCCATAGGTCTTAGCCGCTCACGGACAGCTAACCTCTGGTTTGGTTCAAAGCCTTTCGTAAAGCGAATGCATTTCATTGCAAAGAAAAAAACATGCCTTGGAATACACTGACCCAGGGAAGGAGAAGAAGAAGAAGAAGATGATGATGATGATGATGACGATCGCGCTGTCATAATGTGCATCAACGGGGTAGAGGCTTAGTGCTCTTACACTGTTCCGCGCACACGGTTGTGTAGGCAAATCGGTCACTTCGTCGATATGCAGCGTGCTGTCCCAGCGTTTAACAAAATGTCTAATCTGAGTCAAACTGACCTACGGCGCCCAAAGCACCCAGCCGGTGGAATGCGCCGCTGGTGTGTCGCCATACAATAATACCAATAATAATGGCAATGATCTCAAAGTTGGGCGCCTCGGTCCGTTCCTACTTCGAAAGCGTTTTACTAATTTGACATAAAGCGGGCCTATCAGGATCACTTTTAATGAAACATTGGTTAATTTGGCAACAGTGTGATCAGTTTCTTCTTAAGGGTGGCATACAAATGCAGACAAACATGCGGCTATTGGACATCTCGCAATCATCAGCAGTTGAATGGCCTAGGCACCTGGGATAACCTAACCTCCACCCACAGAGACCTTTTTATTTAGCAACTTTTGTTGCCGCGCAGGTTGCAATTGATTGATTGCATTTGACATGGCACCCACAAAGCTCAATACTCGACTATGTGCTTAACACGGTCACCGCTGGCGTCAAATGACACTGTATTGAGTACTACTGCCTGCAAAGGCATTGTGAGCTAAACATGGACTTAAACCTATGGAAAGTTTTTTGCAATTCCTTTGTTCCTTCCTTCATCAGTCAGTGATTTTAGCCTCTTCCCCACTGACCCACCCGACCACCCACTCATCACTACTTCCTCACTCTTCTCATTCATCCATCCGTTTACCCACATACCGGTCCTTTGTCCTGCTCATAACGCACAACTATGCCATCGCATACGCACACACGTACGCATGACATTCTACTCCGTTTCTCACTCCTCCATTTCCATTGAATCACGTCGTTGGCATTGCCTTAGTCCCCACTGTTAGAACAGCCGCACTCAGGACAATGTGGACTGTACTTGTTCACGCTTTTGTTAATACAGTGAAAGCATCAGTAGTCCATTCAACATTAGTATTAATGTATGCATGAGCCTGTGGCCGATGACGTCGACACCATTACGAGCATTAATTTTGCTGTCGCCATCACCAACACCAACACCCCAAGCAGCATTAACCATTGCAGTCCAGCGGCCTATCTGGCACCTTCTACGCAGAGCAAAAGAGCGAAAGGGGCGAGTTGCAAAGGCATCTAATCGTGGTCAGTGCCACAATGCGGGGAGAAGTAGGCAGATGGATGGAGGACAGGAGGTGAAGTAAAGAGAAAAGCGGAGAATTAAATAGTGGTAAGGAATGCTAATGATACAATGTTGAGTTGGTAATCAACTGGACTCTCTTCTGTTGCTACTCTGCCGCGATCTGATTGACAGGGAGATGGAGTGCAAGTGGCAAGTTTATCCTGCCAGCCGTCCAAGTCAGGACCATACCCATCATTTGCAAGCGTAAGCCCTTCTTCCCATTATAAGAGTACGTTCAGTGTAGTATTGCCTGTAGTGCGTTTTAGGCCCACGAAACTTTCCGAGAAAACATTTGCGCTTGATATGTGTGGGTCTTATTACCTGAGACATCAGTTAATAAGTTGAATGGATATTTCATTTGCTAGCATGATTGATTGAATGGTGGAAGAGAGGAACAATGAAGTCGCGGCCCGCTTTGCATTTTGGTGCATTAGAAGAACACTTGGATAAGTTACTTATCCTACGCCCAATGCTGCAGAAGTCTACCCCTTCTTTGAAATTAAGAATTTTTCTTTTCGAAGATAAAACTGCTGTCGAAAGCTATTGCCAATGAAATCATGTGCAGATCGCATTAAGAAATTGGTGCATAGATTTGCCTCTGAGGTGACACAAGATCCAAAAGTGGTACCAAACTAGAGTTCAGTGGTCAGCGTCAATGGATGCGGACTTCGGCCTAAAAAACTTGCCTTATTATATGCACTTCAAAATGGAATTGCAGTCCAAGAAATGGTGGCTTTGTATGCGCCACCTGAATTTCAAGCCTATGTGACCGTAGGCAGGGGCCTTTGGCTTGTCTCTAGAATGCCAATTCGTTCGTGGATGTGCGATGGCGCTGGTGAGATGGGATGAAGCTATAAGGCTCTGGGAAGACTCAGACAGGCGATGTTTATGCAAGTACTACTTTAGATATTAATGTCCAAGCGTGGGTCAATAAAGGGTCAGTTGATCGCTCTTTTGAAGCCCTCCGGCCTTTTGCAGCGCAAAACGCACACCAACACACAATGTCACTTTGCGGTGTGAGAACAAGTGGAACACGTAGACAAAGCAACCGCGTGTTAATGGACAATCTTCTTTGATGCGATGTTTTACCGCAAAGAAATGCGTGTACTGGCTTACCGACACTCTGTGTTGGGATTGGTTCCCTGAAGGCCCTGTTGTAGCATCCGCTGCAAATACTTTGTTGAGCGTCAGTCCGTCAAGAATCGCTTTCCTTTTGATGGTGCACACGTATGTGGGCTTTCAAAACTTAGATCAGAGGCCAACCCAGTCTGCATAGAGACTGTCTTATTTTGTGCATTGTCCTAGGTTTCCGTATCAAAGCTTAGGTCAATGAATGGAAACTCATTGGACTCAACTTGAAGTGTCGTCTCGGTTGGTGAGACCGTGACTGTTTCTTTAGCAAAGCAAGGAAAATGTTAGTCGTCCGAAAAGAAGACCACCCAAAGGTTGCGGAGGTCACTCCCGATCCGCTAGTCATTTTGACTCCTTCTTTCTCACGGTCTGTGCAAACAAGACGCTTTGCTACTTACACCATGCCAGCATGCGCAGCCCTTCATATGGAAGAGACAAGTGGTGGGTTGCAACGGGTAAGCAATCCGTGTGAGTCCAAACAAAACTCCCTTACGAGAAAGTCAGTCAATGCCTAATCAACCACTCGTGGTAGCTCTGTAACCACCACCCGCACATTCTGGCAGGTCGCATTTCCCTAAGAAATTGCCATAATTTCATTCTTGCTAACGGAATTCTCTTGCAATGGTTTGTGCTTATGCTACTGCTTGCTCATGAATCGCACAAGACATCATTCACCACCACCACCACATTGATGAGGTGAAGTGCATGTCTCGTTTTACTGAATGCCAAAGTGACTACGAAGGCTTCACCTCGTCTGGGCCACCACATCAGAAGGCTCTTAGGAAAAGTGAATAAAATGTGGCCGAAGTAAAGTGTAGCTCACCAGAATTGTGTCACCGAAAGGAGAAAGTGGAAGTGCGGTAGGTTTTGTTGAACTGCCACGCGTAGTATCTTAACGGTGGTGTCCTTGTGGGATCAAAATTTCGTTGGTGGCTTGATAGGAAACCAAAATGACCCTTCGTTGTAAAGTTGCAAGAGTGTGTAGGAAACAATGCTTTTAGCTGATAAGTCTAAACTCAGCATTTTCAGCCTGACAAATAGGTTATGGTGTTTTGTTATGACCGTCCCAAGATCGTGTATTCCATCCATCCACGTCACGTGAAATGCGGTGACATGAATTTGGGTCATCTAATTTTACCTTTTGCCTGTGTCCAACACATTAGCTTTGGCGAAGTCTACACTGTCAGGTTGGATGCTGTTCACAAAATTACATGGCGGGTAAGCGCTCAAGGATGCACCACTCAGAGTCCTGTATGACGCGGATTTCCAGAAGCACAATTGATCTTGAAGATGAACACACAAGCAAACTAAAGGGGTTCCTCTCAAAGTAGTGCACATACTGCTGTATTTATGACATAAGACTAGCCGGAGTCGCTTGTAAAATAGTGCCTATTTTAACCGGAAAGGGCAACACCACCCATGGAGATGTGAGTACGATGGCGATTCGCCACAGTGCGACCGAGCTGAAAAGAAGTGGAAGGCCCTCGCCCCACCACTTTTACGCGTGAGGCATTAAGTCGTAAAATCGGGTCGGAATTTTACGCCAATCACGGTTTTGATATGGCGACGGAGGGGAGCAACTTGGGTGCCACAAAATCCTGTCAATGCGCTTCTCGTGTTATGATCAGAAGCGACTTCAGACATTTGAGCCCACATTACGAAGAATGGGATAATCCACGTGCCTCCTTCATGTCCTTGAATGGTATGGGAGGAAACGCAGCCTGCCATGGAGCAATGGAACTCAAATATCTGTCGCAAATTATGCCTGTTAATGGAACTCCTCTTCGTACAAATTCATGTTTTATTTTAAACGAGTTCAGTGCATGTACAGGCATGTCAAGGGCCTTCGTAATGCTTCATTTTCCTCCTGCCAGCAGGCTGCTAAGATCAGAATTATTAAATTATGGATTATTATTAATTACCTACTTAAGTTTATTAAGTAAAAGTGTTTTCCCAATATTTTCGCGCCTATACTTACTTACGGCATGCAGTCAATGAATTGTGGCGTTCAAATGAGACTGATTAGCATGGAGGAAGGAGGGAGGTGGTGACGCGCACCTTTTGAAAAGTATTCCATTTTACTGGTTTGGTTAGCTGGAGAGTTGAGGCCACCTGAAGCTTTAATAACTTGACTGCACTACCACTGCAGTGCCAAATAAAATCTACTTTGGGATTCCAAAGTTAGGGCGACCTAGCAGAAGCCACTTATTCAAATAAGCAAAACCAGCACCACATCCGGCTCAAATTTACGTTTGGTCTTTCTTTTTCACCAAACATAAAGCCCCCGTCCATTTATTGCTTAAAGATTCACACAATGGCACGTAGCGAGTGTAGCACGTTGATTTGGAGGATCAATTTACGTGTGCAGTGGATTTGGAAAAATTATGCAATCCAGTGTGGATCAAACTCTGGTCATGCATCTGGTTTGGGGAATTTTTTTGCTTACGAGAAAATTAAGTGAATGTTAAGGAAAAATTGTGCAAAACAAAGCAACTTATGACTTATCCTTCGCCAGTCAACAAACGTTGGCGGCCTCGTTTTGATGAGGACGTGATAAAATAATAAGCGCAGGTGGATATTTGACTAGGTTTCCCAAGGATAAAAAGACGTTGCTGTGATAGGCCCTCCTTACGGAGGTTTTATAAAACTCGTAACTTTTTTGCCTATTTAAAGTAGAAAGCACAGAAAACGGACTTTTGTCTTAATTTCCGCCCCAAATAAAGCCCTAGAGTTGCGGGCATTCGGGGATGGTCCACGGTCAACCCCCATGACTTTACCTACGACGCTGAGCAGAGAAGGTCTCTTAGTTTGCATGGAGTAACAAAGCTAAAATTATTTCTCGTTTGTAATTTCTATTAAACACCCGCAGATTTCTCGACCGGTATTCCTCCCTCGTACATGGTTGCAGTCATCGTCCAGCGTCCTTCCTCATACTACCCCTAATTTTATACCTTTGGATCAGAAAGATTTGTTCGCAGACGACATGCGAACGGGGACTGATGGCGCCCCGTCAATCACGAGAAGGCCTCAGCTGACTCACTCGTGACTGAAGCCGCGACTTGGATGGAGGCTACTTTCCCCTTAACTGTGAACAGCTGCATGCCTCAAGTGCAAACGACGTCCGAAATTGGCTGCTTCATTTAAGTCCCCAGCAATGTTTATCAGAGGGCAGCTTGTTGGTTTCCAGCAGTAGATGCATTCCAGCCTGCATTTAGTCGTCGTATTTGCCTTCAGAATGTCTGTTTGGGAATATCAAGTGTTAGAGTGGCCCTGCTCCATTTTATGGCTGCGGGCAGGCCAATGTGCCAGTCAATCTGACACGTCGAAACCGCAGATCTGTGAGCACGGGAGGAAAGAAGGGCACTGTACATGGACAAATGCTCCACCTGTCCGATGCGATGGTTTCATTCACTCTTTGCCACTTGTGCATCGCTAGCAGAAGAAAGAGGAATGCTGAACTGCAGCCACAGAAATGTCATGCCATCGAAATCACCTCCGTGGGGGTGCAAGGCGTTGAAATTCAGGTCGATCTACCACATTTCCAATTCTCTGCATGTGGGTGGGCTGCATGGCATTTAGGCCACACTTTACCCAAACATAGTACGCTCCGTCTTCCACGGTAACCCAGCCGAGGTCAAACCGATGATGCTAAGCTGGCATGCATTGAAACGGGACCATCTCAGTTGAAGTGATGAACACTGCCCACACTCCGTCCATTCGCCATAGCCAGATGTTGAAAACTCTGCTACACACTCCAACACTCACCCATCTGGAGCTCTTCTGTGCTCCACTTTGAGACAAATACAATCTCATTAGTTGTAACCACTCTCCACCTCCGCTTTATCTGGTCTGACAATGGTGATCTCTCCAATCCTTTGGTAGCCTCATGCCTTGTGGATCACACTCACTGCGGTAAAACCTTTTCTCCAATCGTGGAAATGCGCATATTAGCCCACTTTACCCACATTTCAAAGCATGCAGAAAAGTGTGAGGACACCACATCTCCACCACGCTAGTTCACATCTCGTTGCTACAAACGTCATCATCGTCATCATCATTGTCACCGCCATGCTTGAATGCCATCTTGCGCTTACACGGTACCCTCACAGGCATGAGGAGAGGAGTCAAGAGGTCAAGGTGTGTCGCCCACGGCACTTGTTTACTGGAGCTATGTTTGAGCCTCCGGCAAAACGGTTTGGAATGTTCGCCTTGAACTCACCCTTCTTACTTGTGAGAACGCTGTGCACTCTGGCGTCAATTCTAACAGTGCACACATTTCACAGGTGAAAGAAAACGATCCCACATGCATGAACTCGGACCTTTTAAGCATTTACCTTAGGGTTTTACCATCCTTGGGCTGGTCAACAGCGCAGACAGAAGGCAAGTGGTGGAGTGAACTGTCGATGTGTGATGGAGGAAGTGGAGATAGTTGACGGCGAGATAGAGAAGATGGTAATGCTGTCGAAGTGAAACATAAAATGGTTCGAGGTGAACGAACACAGTCGTGGGCAGAATTATCAAACATTTAGCTGCGGAGATGAGACGAATTTTGGGTGGCGCTAATCGCGCCAGAGCTGATGGTCGTGTAACATATTTGTCAACGGGATTGCACGCGTTTACCTCCTCTGAATTACAGTGGCAGATGGATCCACAAACCGTTACAAACGCAACTTTAGTGCAATTCAACCCACCAGACTTGCATTGTCAAACGGGGAGAAATGGAATTGTGGTAAGTTTGACTTATTTCTTACGCACTGCAACTTGACGGACTTATTGGTGGACTACAGCACTGTTTCATCTTCTGCTAGCGATATGCCAGTGAGTGAGAAAGGCAAGACTATCGCATCGAACGGGTAATTATTTGTTCTTGGAATGTGGCACTCATTCTCCTCACTCTCCATCACACCACAGCATCCATTCACCTCATCAAATTCAACAGTTGAAGAAGTTGTTGTTATTAGCAAGAGCCTAGCAGCAGTCACTCTTCTTATTCTGCAAAGCCTAACTTCTGGCCTCACCTTGTCATATTATACCATTTTCTTTGCTTCTTTGTAGCCTGACCTTTCTCATAATGGCATATAATTAGTTAGGTTCGTTGGTCCGAGAGATCAAGATGAACCCGTGCTGGATCCCCGATAAATTATGCATCCACCAATAAACGAATCAGGTTTTTGCTTACTTCAGTCGTTCAGGCATTGTAGGAGCGGGATGCCAAACACTAGTTAGTCCAGCGTCTGAAGAACCATAGAATAAATGCCATTGGTGGAATGGAATCCATTGTGAGATCAAGGCGGTTCAAGTCTAAGCAGATCATGACTCATTTTCACTAATACCAAAATCATGCAAATGCCTTAAGAAGCTGCACACTACCGCCAAGTTTATAAAATTTTTATTTCTTTTCCTTAAAAGGAGACACGATTTCCAATTCGATGCATACCAGCATGGTTTGCGCACAACAGAGTCTATGGAGAAAAGTATGGGGACATCACATCTCCACCACACCAGTTCAGATCACGCCGATACCGACGTCATCATCATTATTACCGCCATGTTTATTACCGCTCGACATTGAGAAGTCGAGCGCTGCCACGCAGCACAGTGCCAACCGAGCAGATTAAGGGCTCCAAAAATCTGGAAGCAAGAACGCAAAGGCTTATAGAGACCACGTAGCAGTGCAGCTGAAGGCATCGCTATACTTTTAATAGAAGGCATGGCCGCCTTCTCATTTCTGACAGGAGATCCTACCTCCATTTCACACCCACTACTATTGCAAGTCATTTACATTGTTGACAGAGGATAATAATCTCAATCATCAACATTTCATACATGACGGCATTCGTTTTAACTGTAGAAATAATCAGAAATAAATGCCATCTTTATGATAAGAGGAGTAGGAGGTGGTTGCGTGATGGCTTGCGTAATTCAACACACCACAACGCGCAATGGTCGCCTTGCAGGTCAAGAAAAGGAGAGCTCATAGGCTGATGTGTGTGAGAAACTCTTGTATAAATATACCATAATTTGTGAGCAAGACGTATTGATGGTGTGGAGATGGCCTTCCAGTTATGCCTCATTCTGTTGGTGACCGCGGCTCTGGCCGAGAACCACGGAAGACAAGGCGGTAAGTCGCATGGTTACGAATGGATCCTACAATCATCATTTGTTGAATCGTAAATTGTGCCCTCAGACAAGTCACAAGCACATCCATGCTAAAGCATTCACTCATCACGAACGCATCACATTCTCAGGCCTTGGACAAATGCATTCCGCACTGCTGAGTAGTCATTTCATCTTGTTAACATTTTCGCTATTTCGTGATAGGTTCAGCTTCGACCGAAAGTGTACTGAAACAATACTTCCATTGGGGTCCTGTGGATGATCACTCCGTTAGCCTAACATGGCAAAAGGAAAAATTGACTGAATATCTCGAAGCAAATCTCACAATGGTGGCAGTGTGGCAGGCTGACCCGCGCTTTATTGCGTCGGTATGTGCGTTACTCTTCCAAGGAGGAGTCCAACTTGACGAGTTGATGCCCAGCTCACGGTACACTGTGACTGTGACGGTAGTGAAAAACGGCAGCTTAATTCTGAAAATCATCAAAGAAATTCATACACAGGAGGTCGGTAAGTTCCTACGTGTGATTATGCAGCAAGACGCTACACCCAATGACACTTACTGACACTGATCGAAATGGGCATTGGCTACCTATTTTGCACAAGGAATTGTTTGAGTTCACCGCTAAGTTTCCATTTTGAGTGCACAATAGTAGACTTTGTTTCAAAAGAACAACGGAAGGAACAAAACTTAGTAAACTGTCAGTTTGACCAATCAATTAACGGTCAAATTCGTCTCGACATGCCACATTGCAACTTGTGCATAAATATTATTTCCACTTAGTCCTCAGTCACCTCAGTCGAGGTTTGAACTCCACAACCAAATCGCCATTAGTAAAGATTCAAAGATGCAGTAAGGAAGCACGGGGATTGAAGGAGTCCTGCGAGCACCGACTACGCGATTATCGGCTCAAGTGCCCTAGTCAAGCGCTTTGCAAGAAAGGGCTCTTTGAGTGTCCATTGATGCGCCTCTCTTCCTAATTTCTTTGCTGCCTTGCATGTCTAGTAGAAAGATGTTGAAGTTTAGTTAGCACAAATGAATGACAGCCCCTCTACTGCCATTGACTTCCTTGTCGCTGATCCTTTCGCAGCGCGAGTGAGGCATTGTTCGGCAGGTATGGTGTGGGCATTCCTTTAAAACATCGGAGATCCTCTTATTACCTCATATCGTAGAGCAGTGGCGACAGCCACTTAAATCACTGACGATAATTTACTGGCTTCCTCCCATCAGTTGCAATAGTCTGAACAAAAGCAACCGACACAATTGCGTGGTTGTTACATATGATTAACACTTTCTATTTTGTAATATGGACAATTCCAGACCCAGAAGTTTTACAAAAGCTCTTCAAATGGGGTCCTGTGACGTCTCACTCCATTGGCCTAAGTTGGGAGTTAAAAAACCAGAGTGAAACAATGGAGGGAAGGATCAACATGACCGCAGCGCTAGTTTCCCACCCCGAAGACAAAAGGTCCGCATCAGTGGACGTCAATCAGGGCAACGCTACCATCGATGGACTGATGCCCAATTCACCTTATGAAGTGACTGTAGTGGGATCTCTCCAGGGAATGGAATTTTTTAAGTTCAGCAAAGAAATTAAAACACTGGCAACCGGTAAGCTGGTACTGATACTTCTGCTCTAAATGCCACACTCAATTCGATTATGCCAACATTTCCTCAATGGGCATCCAATGCCAGTTACCGTTGGTAGAAAATTTACGCTCAAGTGATGAGTATGCTTTGCATGACATGATGGCAGACTGACTTGTTTGCGCAGGTCGTGGGTTCGCCGCAAAGATTAGTGGACTCGTTGTGGTATTCTTCACTTGCATGACGGCAGTCTTTGCCTGAACGGCCGCAACGGGTAGCGCCAATTTTCCAGTCATCCATTTCCACTCAATCGTACGACCCATGACTTGTGTTTTATTGCACTCGTCTCCCCTCCCATTCTGCAAAGCGGACATCCATCGTGGTGGAGGGAAAGCCTCACTCCTTCTTCTTTATGCCCAATTAACACTGCTTTTACTTTGCATTGTGTGAAACCCCTAAAAGTGGCAATTGCACGAAGTTTGCACTTTTGTTTGCGCTTAAAACAGAACGGACTGTGGGGGTGCATTCGTAGCATTGAACTTAGGGTTTTATAACAAGAAGGAATGTGCAGATGGTCATCAATTTTTTAATGCTTTTCGGTCTCGAATGTTCTCATTTGACAGAGGTTAAGTAAATAGGTAAAGCAAAGAGAAGGGTGGAGGCAGTGCGGTCACTGAGCCATCATCGTTGGTCATGTCCACCCCGATTTGGCGCGATCCCTATTCTGTGAAAGTGTGGTTCTAACTACCACAGTACTATTGTGGAAGCGGGGAGGATAGGAGCAAGTCATGGGACAATGGGGATTCAGGTAGACACCACCTCTGCAAACACGACCTGCAGAGCCACCAGGAAGAGCAAGTAGCCGAGGAACCTACATGTGTGGTGGGGTAATGTGCGCGGTTGGATTTGCAGCACCAATGCAGGAGGAGGAGGAGGAAAATCTGAGCTGCATGCACAAAGGCACTACAGTTGTTGCAATACGGTCTGGATTGCTTCACCACCGCCTTGTAAATGCCTCTTTATAAAAAATTGGTATGGGAATACGTTTGGCATGCATGCTGCTAGTAGGCCTCTGCATCATGCCTCGGGAGCGCGTACAGGTGTCGTTGCCTCAATTGGCTTGCCCCGAGAGACAGTCGTAGACTCCATTTTTTCATTACAACAAGGCTTCTTTAGCCAACACGTTAAGATTTGGATGGTGTGGGCTGTTAAGTGTAAGCGGAGAGTAAGCCTTTATGAACAACTCGTAGCCACAGTGCAGATGGCTGTAGATAGTGTGGGTTGGAGTTCACATCCTTAGTCATCGTGGCCATCGGATCGACTCGTGCCAACTTCCACTTCGCACTTTTAAGGTGCACGTCGGTGTAGATATTCAGTTTCGATGGCGTCTGCTATTGGGGTGTTGTGGCATTAGGAACAAAGTACACAGCAATTGAGGCCAAGTAGCCACGCATTTTCACGGGTGCTTAGACGTGATTGGGTTGGTACCAACGCACACTGTTCCAGTGGTTAATGAAGGGGTTTGGTTCCAGTTGCATCAGTTCGCACTATGCAATGCAAAGTGCTAGTAGTAAGGCCAAGAAAATAGAGTGATGTGAGTCGTGCAAAAGAAGACAGCCTTGATACTCTCCAAACAAGAGAAAATCAAAGGACCGCAAAGAGCGAGAGCTTTCATGATCCCATCAAGGTGATAGCAGCCTTGCAGTAAGAACGCATGTGTTGACACCTGCAAACCCCCGTCCAAATTATGTGGCTGAGCTTTACTTGTGATGGGATTGGAGGTAAATACTTGAGTGGTGCGCATTCCATGCACGAAGGTAGCAGGATGCAGTTAAGAAAAGCACTGATTTCATGGAATACGAATGAGGTGGGAGCGGCAGTTGAGATTATCAGTGAAGAATGTCTCCTAGTCGGTAGGCACTTCATTTCCCACTGCAGTACCAGCTGACTATTTCGAGTAGGCTGGTGACTGAATTCAAGCTCAGTGGTAGCAAACGGATAATTGACTACTCGAGTGGGGGCGCCACAGAGCATGTAATCTGTGACAGGAAATGGGTGGGAAGGAAGGAGGTGGAGCGAAGTTGCGCCTTTGATGGAGGTGTGGCTGACTGGCTTCACTCCTTGCTGTCTGCACCTCGTGGAATGCATTTGGAGACATGCGAATGTGGCCCACACACGTAGGAACTAACTTCTATAATGTGCAACAAGTTCTGCCAAATTTACTTCCTGCTTCGAATGAGCCGATGGCCGCTTAAAAGAAGTGAAAAAGTGGGATTTTCCTTTTTCTGCTGTTAAAACAAATAGCAGGAACAGGATGTCACAGAGGCCAATAAGCGAAAGGCACTCCACATGAAGAAGCAATAGAGATTGTTGACAAGAACGTCGATGAACAAACCTTGTTCAGTGCTAATACAAGCCTGAAATAGCTTGGTCTCGATGCACTCAGCACTGGTTGGAGTTGGAAGGGCGAGCACCATGTAGCATGCACAGCTGAGCAAGAAGAAAGAAGTGGATGGCTAAAGCAAGTTCCACATAACCTCATGAAATGCAACCACATTACGCCATTTTGTGCTGCGAGTGCATTACAGTGCTACAGGCACAGAGCCTGAGTACACAGTCGGGCCGACTGGTAGCCATGCAGCCGCGCATGCATTAAGGTGGGCTACCAACCGCTTCCCTCCTCCTCTCATCCCATTTTTGCGACACTATTGGTGGCAGTGCCTAGGAGGTCTTTTCTCTGGTTGTCCACAAGACGCATCAATCATCTCGTTCGCTCCATTGAATTCAAACGTTCTCAGGGCGCCATGTTCAGACGTACAGCGTCGACGCACGAAGCAGGCTCATGTTGTGAGAGCTCGTTTTGAAGTTCGTGCTGGCCTCAGAAAACAGACTCACAAGTGTGTGCACCCTAAGACAGAACTGGCTTAGAAGGGAATGCATTACGCCAGTCGATTTCCAGTGCATTGACAGCGTCACTCACGCACGCACACATGCCCGTCTTAACGAGAATGGCCGGTCAGCCATCATTCCATCCTGTCCTCGCCAGAACCCCACGGTCTCCAACCTTGCATGTACGTGAAGTCGTGGAAGTCTTAGTGAACAAGCCTAGTCACAAGAGACAACCGCCTTGATGTTTGGGCTGATTGTTTACCCAACTTCGTCACCATCAATGCGAATAAATGTACCTTTAGGAGGAAGGTGTCGAGATCTCACGGCTACCGTTACGAACCGCCCCGACTTACAGTTTCGCAAGCATTTAAACCAACAGGAGATCGTTCGGCTTCGAGTCAGCCATGCTAATAAATCAAAAGCCTGATGATACCCCTTCGCATACATCCGGCTAATTGACAGCAGGTCAACATCTTAGGTAGTGACAGGAGAGTAGGGATAGCGGTCAGAATGCGGGGGCAGCACCTCCACAAAGCTGCTCTCTGCACCATCCAATAAGTTGCATCAATCATAAAAAAGTAGGCAAAGTAAGCACTCTGATTAGTAATTGCCCTTTTTGCCGCAGATGCAATGTGACTCTAGTGGAGAGTGATTCGACATTGGGTCAGTTGATGGAGAAGAGATCTGCTCTGACTGCACGAAAAGCTCATCCTTGATGCTGCCGCATGACTTAGCTTCATTGTCTGCTGCCAACGTGGGGGTCGGTGCTTGCAACAGCATACGAACGACATGTGAAGGCTGAGGAGAAGCTCTCCAAAGGCAGGGGAGAGGCAGTAGTTCATATCCTCACCAAAGCGTACGAGAAGAGCAGCACTAGTCGGATGGAGTTTGTTCGCCAACTCGGATTCGTGGAGTGGCTAACGAAGTGGCTTCGATGGATGCAGACATTAAAAGGTAGTCTTTGCAAGCCATTGACTGGATTTCCAGCGTTGCAGATCCAGGCATGCGTATCATCCAATCGTAGATGGGTTGACAAACTTCCAAGAGGGTCGTATATATTTCGTAGGCAAAATCGTGGCACCCTTGACTAGAAAAGCCATGTCATCCACTGCCTCTACTCGATGTGTTCCATAACTCACCATCGTGCAAGCCCCTTTCGCCTTTACCTACAGTGGAGATGAGGATGCTGAGCCGATTCGCCACGTGCAAGTGACAGTCATGGGACGTAGGCCAATCAAGCCCAAGACGAAGGATTCAATGCAAGCATCACTGGCTTGAGTTCATTGTCCCGTGTTAAGCGTTTGGGGTTGCACGTTTTATCCAAGTCTTCTTTCCCTAATGCGGAAGAAAGGAAAGATGGAGTCTTTGATCGATGCTTAGGGAGGCGTAGGCGAACCTGTGGCTAGTCGCCTGTTATGATGCTTCTGAAATGGAAGGAGGCCTAAAACTAAGTAGGTCCATCTTAGGCAAATCAAAGTGAACAAATTCGTAGGCATCAATTGCGCATGCGATCGCGCGCCCCCATTCCTCCGGTAAATAAATCAGAAGAGCAACTCATCTTAGCCTCTGCTAGTGAGGCAATTTGCATGGATGAGTTGAGTGAGTTTACTGCTGCCAATGTGTAAGGTGGGCAAGGTGGACGCCAGCAGGCTGCATTCACTATGTGATTAATAAACTTAGTCTCTGCGCCAACGGATGGTGCCCATCAGAAGTGCGTCCAGCCAGCCTGCTTGTTGAGTGGGAGTAGGAAAGTTGTGGTGTAGAGTCTGAGTTGGACCCACTTCGCTGATTCATTGCAATCAGAAGGGCGAAGTGAGCATGCATTGTAAAGCCTTAATGATCATTTGCCTGCGTAGTGGCAGTATGGCGTTTCTCGGTGCTCTCTCCTACTCCTCTTCTGCTCTGCACTTACTCAGCCCGATCCGCGAGTGGTGGGAGGAGAGCCACTTTTTGGAAGGTTGCTGCATCAACCACTATGTGGAAGACGACGCTGAGGTGGAACGCATTACCTGTGCAAACAACGCCTCAAGCACTTCGATTGCCGTGGTTGTCAAACTAGAGGAGTGTGTGACACAAGCGATGAGGGAAGGTGTGAATTGTTCAAGGGTGAAAGCCATAAGACTGCACGCCTGTCGCTCTCATGGGCTCGCTTCTTGTGCTTCTCCTCAGCACTGAACAACCATTACATGAGTCGGAGATCTTTCTTTTCTTGCCCATCTGTGAGCCGCAATACTTTCCAACAGCAATAGGCACCTCAAATAAGCAAGGCCTACGTCAATTCAACTAACCCAACAACTAAATGCTTCACTTGGTGGGGGAAAACAAGGCCAATTAAAACTTGTCAGAAACATGGCCTTCTCAAAAGTGCTGCACTTTCTTAAAAGCGCCAGAGCGATTCAAAGCACGTCTGTTCTTATTTCAGGTTTTGACTTTCCTGACATAGCATTAGAAATTGAGCTTGAGGAGGCATAGGAGGGAATGAGCACTGCACCTGCACTACCACTGGTGGTTACAACATGCCGTCACAACCCAACTGTCAGTCAAAAACCGCTGGGGCTAAACCCCTCAGCTCAAATGGAGGCTTCGTTCCTACTCTTGCTAATTTACAAGCCGCCTGTTCCTTCCACGATCGTCAACTGCCAAGATGCTGCTTGTGGGGATAAACTAGACCTTCCACACTTCTACTTCTCTCCTTCAGGCAACGCAATTCTGTATGTCGATTGCCCACCTGGGCCACGCTTTACGCCCGGTTCGTACCACCCGTCTGTCGTGGTAACCCAGACGAGGTCAAGTCCACCTAGCCACGTTGGCAGCCAGTGAAAGAGACACTTGTCTCATCTCAATAAGCTGCTAGTTACGGCCATTTGAGAATTAATCCAAAAATGGTGTCAGAAGCCCAGACAACTGCAATCCAACTTTACTAACAGAATGAAAATTACATTGTGGAAATTCTACGAGTGAGACACAACCTGTTGGTATTCTTGATTGATGGTCCCTCCTTCTGCCGGCAATGCGGAAGATAATGTTGGTGTTTGCTTACTTGCACTTTCCTTCAGTTTTGCCAACCTCCCGCGATATCGAATCTGACATGCTCGTCGAAGCGGCGAAAACTCGCGTCACACATCGGCCCTCGCCTTATCTTACTTAGGCCACCCACAATGTCAGTTGGTCAGCACTATCACACTTCAGCCAATCCAATGGAATCGACGCAGTTGGGATCCACCGAGTCTCAAACAGACCCAATGTCAGCCTAGTCATTCCATACTTTGGCCACCATTTCGCCTTTGTATGAAGAAATCCTACCATCGTGACACCAGCAGAACCAAGTGCCACCGCCTTTCGACGAGAAATTCCCGGCATTCATAAGTATTTAGCACTTATTGATTCCATCGAACCATTGCAAATAACATACCGTGATGGATTAGGGAGTTAGGCCATTCGACTCGTTTGCAAATATAAACTGATAGATGGAAGGACTAGGTCGCAAATTCCACGGGACCAAAAATGCGGCGCAAAGTAGCATTGGACGTTGAATTGATTTACGATCGGCCCTTATGAGGTACTCTGCTCCACCAGCAATGCAGATGACTGACATGGAGAAAGAAAGTGCCTTAGAGTGGTAAATAACGCCTGTACACGGCGTTAGACTATCAGCAGACCAGGTGACCTCCTGTGCACATTCTGCCTTATGTCTCCCCTCCCCATCCCAATTCCACCTACTTATTCGCCCAAAATGCAGCTTATCAACTTCAATGTCGCCTAGTTGTCTGAATTGGGTTCGAAAGCACAACATGCCAAAAGTAAAGGGAAGCAGAGCTGAGTAATGTGAAACCGCCTCAAGTCATTTCAATGCTGACTGATGCGAAATCTTCACGACTGATCATGACGGAACAGCAGACCTTCATCCTCCCACTCGGTGGAGTGATGGTTTCATTTTTACCAACACACACGTACTCCGTGCCTATGACAATGCTGGGTTGGCTCAACGGAAGCGTCAAGGCTGTGAAACCGCCACTCACGCATATCAACCCATTGTTACCACACTTCTGACACCTCCTGTTTCCTAGCCAATTTCTAGTGCCACTGCCTGTGCTTAAGCCACCAACCACGCATGACCCACACAAGTCGCCTCAACCACCATCGCATTCACGAGGTGAGGTACATCTTGCTTGACAGTGCTGTTTTCTTTTTAAAAGGCTTTGACTGATGCTCTTTGGAGGAAGGGAAGTGATTCCACAAAGCCAGTCATGTGTCGTGATGTTGAAGGGAGGTTGATGTGTGCGACAACTTCGCAATGATTTGCGTTAGTGGTTAGGCGAGAACGGTCATCATGAGAGGTGAGAGCACCCCGAAGACTGCGTAGGCTACACCAGATCCGCTAGTCGTCATGCCGCTTTCGTCCCCACGGTCTGTGGAAGCAAGACATAATGCTGCTTACATTGCGCCAGCCATGCACAGCCCCTCGAGGGGGAGGCTTCAAATGGGCAGTCAGTGACAGCCCGATTACATGTCATCTCGCAGTGTGGCAAGCCAGCATAATCACACAAACCAGCGTACCAGTGCTCAGTGTTTCAATGTTTTTGCTGAGATGCAGAAATGGACTTCCATCACGCATTGCTGTCACATTCACGACGTATAATGAGCCGGGCGTCAATCCATCAAGTGTGACTTCGCCTTTGCTGATGTGTGCTGACGCTGACTTTTCGGATGCGGACTGAGAAGCCAGCACCGCCACCACGTTGATTTCCCCAGTGATGGCCTCACCCGAGCCTGGCGAATCCCAACTCACGCGAATGGAGTGAGATGTCACCGGGCCCCATCGGAAGAGGTCGTTTAGAACATCCTCCTCTGAAATAGTCCATTGCACAAAAGAGAAAGTTGGCAATCAGCCATCATACCTGCTTCGTGGTGTCAGTTGCACTAACGCAGACTGTTATCAGCGACAAATAAAGGCATCATTGCTAATGCGTTTCAATGGTGGTCCTTCACATCACAAAAGCTGTTCACAAAAGGAATGCTCTATTTTGCGCCTTTCACGATTCCAAAGCAAACGCGACAAAAGAGCCACTGGCAGAAGGGACGCAGCCTTAAGTCCATTTCAGCGAAATCGCGTGCAATCGTGTACCATCTCTTCGAAGTAGCATTAGTAAGTCATTGCAGAGTGCAAAACAGACCATGCCACAATAACTGCGGTAGTTTTTGGAGGCTGATCAACATTCCATCCTTTTCTGCCAGCAAGACAGAAAGAACGTAAAAAAACACCATCCCAATACACGTGCAAGATCCCTGTCTACTGCCCTACTTGTCTCCACAAAAAACTTGTCACGGTGCACGGAAACT
The DNA here is from genome assembly GCA_023968675.1 of Taenia pisiformis. Taxonomy (NCBI): domain Eukaryota; kingdom Metazoa; phylum Platyhelminthes; class Cestoda; order Cyclophyllidea; family Taeniidae; genus Taenia; species Taenia pisiformis. Next base: position 13,393,987 of record CM043736.1, on the reverse strand, counting down.
CAACAAATGATTGATGTCATTCATCACCCAACCGTCCCTCCACCCTACACATTTCCAATGGCATAAATGATGTTGGCCGTAGTCGCTCAATCTCCTCATTCACTGACGGTGTCCACTTAGCATACCACATGGCAACGCAAAGAGAACCACACTCGGCGAGGATGGGAGCGGATGTGACATTGAGGAGCCAGACACTAGAGGCATGCGGAGGGAGGCTAGTTAACAATGGATCGGTGAACATGCTTACCATACTTGTCACATCATAGACAATCACTGAACCACTCCTTGTAAACGTGCGCTGACATGCAAGGTTTAGTGGTGAGCAATATGCATCGATGGTGGTGAACAAACTGTGCAATACCATTCACTGCACTATCCTACGGTCCCATCACACGTATTTGCTTACCGATTTCCAGTGTGCGAATATTTCTACTGAACTCCACAAGTATGGTTCCGTTGTGTATTGCCGTCACAGTCACATTGTATAGTATGTTGGGCACCAGTCCGTCAAGAGTGACTTCCCCATCGCTAAGGAACGCGTATGCCGACCTTTTGAATGCTGGGTTAGATGCCCACACCGCCATCACTCTGATTTCTCCATCGAGCACGTCCTTTAATTTTTCCCTGTTCCATCTTAAGCGGATGTAGTAAGTGTCCACATGACTCCAGGAGAAGTATTCCCTTAGTTGCTGCTTTTTAGGCACTGTCGCTTCAACAAAAAGTACAAGTCGCCGTCAACAGTATGCCTTCCTAGTTGTGTTAATCGCCTTGGTCAGCGACGTGAGAGTATGACAGATCTGAACCGAGTAATTGCACCAGAATAGAACTGCTTTGTAACGAAATACGCAATTCAACAAGGGACGTGATGTGCCAAACTCTTTGGCTTTCAAGTTGACGGGATACATACGTAAAAGCACAACTTACTGACAAGTGGTTTGTGGTCTTTCGCAGCAACCAAAGACGCCAGCAGAATGACATAGGGTAGTGAAGCCATATTCAAGCCACCAATGCTGTGCGTTGACGACGCACGGCGTATTCATGCGAAAGCTGCACATGCGCATCAACCAATAGGCTCTCCTCTCCTTGACCTACAAGGCGGCTTCATGTAATGAGATGAGGTGGATTGCGTGAGCTCGCCCACATCCCAACACAACGCTTGTTATGGTAGCGCCAACCGCAATGGAGAAGGCTGTTAGTTGGCGATTACGTGACACATTCCCCTTTGAGCTGATTGGCTGATGGCAGGTGCAGATGTCGCTGATGAAATCGGTGACCTTGTTTGCTGGCCCGCAGTGGTGATTGGCGGGCGTCATCGAGGTCTTGCAGAAGGCGCTGCTAAACTGTAGGCAATATTTTGATGTCGACACGCGCCTCAGCAGACTTCATTCGTTTGCGGTGCATGCATCACCAAGCCTCTCAGTTGTGCCCAACAGTGCACAAGCAAGCAGCATGCAGCCAATATGCTTGCATTTGAGCTGACACTGAATTGAATCAATCTGACAAGAGCACCAACCAGCATCCAGTCGCACAATTTATCCTAACACAGTCTGCTCCGCAATACGGTGAGCTAGAATACCCATGACCTATTTTATGCTTCATATTGACATGCAGAAGCCACAAGTTAGTGCAATTGTCCCCTCTTCACCTTGCGCTGCGCCAACAGAAGACGGAGCTGTGGGCAAATGCAGCAACAGATAAGTCGCGTCATCGGAAGCGCCCAACACAATTCACTTCTCTTCTTTAGGCAGTACAAGTCGAATGAGCAAGTTTGCGCTCAGGCCACACTTCACGCATGCACATTACGATCAGCATGCGATGGTAATGCAGACGAGCTGAAGCATGTGCTGCCACGCTGGCAGTCGTTGATGGGAGATCATCACTCTCTAAGTAGTCAATACCGCCCACACTGCTTCTCAACTCAACAGTTTGATGCTTCAAACTCCATTCCTCCTCACAACATTCACCCACCTGGAAGCCTTTTGCGCCCCACTTTGAGATCATTGCCATTATTATTGGTATTATTGTATGGCGACACACCAGCGGCGCATTCCACCGGCTGGGTGCTTTGGGCGCCGTAGGTCAGTTTGACTCAGATTAGACATTTTGTTAAACGCTGGGACAGCACGCTGCATATCGACGAAGTGACCGATTTGCCCACACAACCGTGTGCGCGGAACAGTGTAAGAGCACTAAGCCTCTACCCCGTTGATGCACATTATGACAGCGCGATCGTCATCATCATCATCTTCTTCTTCTTCTTCTTCTTCTCCTTCCCTGGGTCAGTGTATTCCAAGGCATGTTTTTTTCTTTGCAATGAAATGCATTCGCTTTACGAAAGGCTTTGAACCAAACCAGAGGTTAGCTGTCCGTGAGCGGCTAAGACCTATGGAATTGGGACCTGTAGCAAGGCAAAGCACAACCTCCGCTGGCATTGTGTTTACAAGATCGACGATTTACTCGCACCACGCTGCTAATGAGAAAACAGTATCCGGTTTCATGTGGGACACATCTTGGGGGCATAAAGAGAACAGTCTAGCCCTTATTTTTGGCGTGATGCACTTTTGTGTGAGGAAAGGGTGGACGCCGATTCATTACCGTCACATGCATCGCTAGCCCCAATGATGACCCCAATATGCACGATGTTCCTCCTTGCAAGGAAAGGGCTTACTCGGAGTTACATCAGCCCACATTACACAAGACATCCAGTCCGTGGAATGCACAGCCGTTGTAAGACCAACTATTAATGAGGCAATTTAGACGGCGCAAAGGAGGAAATAGGGTTGCTTTCCTTGGGGGTTTGATGCCTTGCGTAGCTGCGCTTCAAAGTGGTAGGGCATGTGTCATGCATCTGTGCCGAAGACAGTCCAACTGGTAGTCTGCAACGATTATTCCAATCTTTCGTAGCTGGCAAACCCATGCCCGCTTTTGCTTTGCACATTTGAGTTGTCAATTTCACTTCCATGCTAAAAATACCGTGTGGGCTGCACATCACGGTGCGGAATGGATTCATAGTCAGTTCATTGTCACCCCGGCTTTCTGTCCCCATCCCGACATCTACATTTCGGCCCCACAACGCGCCAATCAATTGGCGCTTTCTTGATAACTGGTAAGGCCTCACACCAAAGCTGTGGTGGAGCATCATCTGCCCTGCCCCAATACAAACGTCTCTGCCATCAACCGATCTGTGCACTGCCAATGTCAAATAAACGGATTAATAGGGGCTGGGTCGGTCTACGACACACTCAGCAGCCACTCAGTCGAATGCATCCCAGTGTCAGACTAAATACCAATGAAACATTTTGAGGTGTGTAAACAAAGTGAATGGTGATGCTCTCCTAGTTGAGCACAAAAGGATTGGATAGAACGCACTGCTGCAAAAAGTTCATATTGGACAGGCTACTTTTAGGCTTCATATAGGTAAGAAACCCAGAAAATCCACACTCAACACGTCCCCTTGAATGGACACACCGAAGCGACTACATTCAGTTGTTTGCATTAACAGGTAATAGGTGATAAAGCAGTTATGCTTTGTGGGAAGAAGAAGTCAGCACAAATTCAGGCCAGATGTGGTGCTTACTTCGCAGATGGAGAAGAGTCGCTTCTGTTGGGCCTCCCTAGCCTCGAAACCCAACATCGACCTCATTTCCTGCTATATTGGCATGTATGGACATGACGGTAACCTCGCAGATAACGGTGGCCTGAAATAGCCGGTTTGCCCCTCGGAAAGGTCATCACCACGTCAAGCTCAAGGTTGCATTGGGCTCCGCATTTTCGCTTGAGTTATACATTTGTAAAACAATTACTTGGAAATATCCACTCAATTGCTAGGGCCATTTCATTGATCAATAAACCACCACGCGACACTTGGTCATGACCTCGTGGCAATGATAAGTAAAATCTCCATTCAACTTTACAGGGCGGTGAAAACTTAGGACTGTGAAAACAAAGAACACTTAACAGAATTCAAGTCAGTGAGCGAGCAATGCATTGCACACCTCGTTCTCCCACATTTGCGATTTCCTCCCATTGGAATGGAACGAATGCGTAAGTCATTAAGTGCTCAGTTTCACGCTGTATTTCCCTGACTCTTCTTAATGTGACACAGTGGAGAGTGAGGAGCCAATTGTGTGCCACGATATTGGATTCCCACCGTTCCCGCGATGCTGTTAGAAGGAACAGACAACACCATCCGTCACGTGCACACCTGCTTGTGCCCGAGATGTGAAGGGACCCATCTGGCTAGGCGATTCTGTGGCTCAAACATTCATTTTAACTCATGTGAATGAGTGCAGCCAGTAACCCGATGCGTTCGTTTTCACTGCACAAATGCACAAAGTCGGAATGAAGTCACGTCCGACACCTTCACCCGCAAAGATTAAACCTATTGGTTTTGGGCCGCATTTTCGTTCTACTTCTACCTCCCTAGTAGGAAGGTCTTCTTTTTTTGATTTTTCAGTGTCCCTTCTCACAGTGGCTATCTTATAAAAAGTGGTGGTCAGATGACGCCTGTCGGCATGGGCGAGAAAGAAATGTGTTAAGACGTGCTGAACCCCATGAAATGCACCTCGATAAATTCTGTAGCAACGAATTCAAACACTTCTTAGACATCCACTATCACGAAGACCTCGTAGTGGTCACATGTGGCATAATTTTGCGTTAGGCCCCAGTCTCCCACAAGTGAAAACCCTTCGCTAAGCATTTCCTTGAAATGCTCACACAGGAGGGTGGGTAGTTGGAAACGTCGACTTAGGAGAAGAAGTTTCGCGTGCGCTGCATTATTCATAAATTGTAGGTCAGACAATAGACTGACACAGATGTTGCATGTCTTAAACGCTAGTTTAGTATCTGCTCTGCTCATTTCTTTTGCCCATTCGGGTCGTTCGACTTTTGCGGCAGCTAAGTGCTATTGCCGAGCTGGTCCAAATTTCGCTCACCAGGTCATGAATGCGGATAGTAATACCAATCCGAGGACGTTACGGCTTGCATTTCTAGAAGCCAATAATTAGTGGCCTTCCCGTTCTGAGTAAGCTCGGCTGAGAAATGGCTGCAAGTAGACCTGCAGTAAGTTTTCTGAGGGGTGGGTAGACAATGATATGATTGGTTTTTCTCTCAAAGCTCTAGGATTGACAGGAAAGCCATTACGGTTGTCAAAGCGCCGATACTTGTCCATGTCGGAAAGTTTCATTGTGAGTTTACAGAAAACTTGCAAAGGCGCTATGCAAAGTGTGAACGATTCTCAGCATCGTTCACACTCAAATTCGTGGTTTCCACAGCCTGAAGACGGTGTATCGAACTAGCTTAGTTAGTAAAAGAGTAGTGGGGTGACTATGTTCTGCACGAACCATCCTCATGTGAATGAGTGCAGAGACTAGCGTAATAAAAGTTATGGCAGATGTATTTGTTGGAGTGTGCGCAAGAAGGAACCGGTGCCGGATTAAGATGCATTTTATCACTCAAAAGCCATGGGCAGTGAATGATGCAAATGCTACTAAGCAATGCTTATGGTAGTGTAATAGCAAATGAAAGATGTTGTTCTCAGTTGATTCGTTTACTGAAATAAAACTACATCAACCACGGTGGAGATAGCATAAAGAGGGAGTCTTTGGGGAGTTTTCTCCACTAACCAGTATTTGGCGTTTCAATGAGGCAAGAATTGTTACAATTATGGTGTCAAAAACTGAAGCAAACTTGGATTCAGTTTTGCAGTGATGCTCTGCTGGCATGATAACGCCTCGGAGAGGACGTCTGGAATGTTCCACCATAGTCTCAGCCAACTACGGAAAGCGGTATTAAACTTGCAAGTGATTGTCCTATTTACTGGGCTTAAATTTGTGAAGCACTTGTCATGCAGTGCCTCACAGGCCGGCTTATGGTTGTCTTTGAACATTTCAAAAGAGAGGCAATCCACTTCCCTTGTGCGCACCCGTGACTAACATTTTTGGTAATCACTCTCACTGTTGCACTGACACATTTCCAATGTCAATTTGGGCCAACAAGCGTAGGATAAACGTGTAGGCAGACTTGTCGTCCAAACCTCTAGTTCAAAATTCGTTTTTTACTGGAATGATTAATCCCAGGCCTTAGCGCTTTCTTTTATTTGGCGATGCGGTTTTGATGCTTTTTGGGTGTTCTTTTGAAATCAGCGCCTCATACGCAAACATTCGCAGACCATTCATTCGGTTCGCTACATCTTATAACAATCCACGGCTTAAATATGCATTGCATGGATGCGGTTACTTCATAGGTGGGCTCGTGATAAAGTACAGGCCAGCTTGTAAACAACAAGGAGCAGATTTTGGCTCATGTGGAAGGATGCTCGTGCTAAGTGCTTTATCCTTCCATTTTTCAACTAATCCTAACTTGTGCATTCTCAGTGAGACCTGTTTTGACCATCGGACTACCCTTTTTTGGAGGCTAGTCCTGCTACCTCTCCGTTTTAGGCTTTCTTAAGTTTTGTTCAGTTGGCGCATCGACATCCTCCATTATCAGCTACAACTAGCCCCTCATTACGCACCGTTGGCAGTCTTCCTGACTCATGTAAAGAAAGGGATGTTTACTGTCGAAGGCAGTTTTGCTCATCATCCCGTCGTGATTTTCCTCTTTTATTCTCTCATATTCTTCGAACAGCAGCATTAGTAGGCTCTCCATCTTTCCCGTTGCCATCCTTCCCCTTCTCTCACGGCATTCGCCTCTACTGACTAAGACGAACACTCGCCTCCTTAGTAAACCTCCCTTTTTTCTTCTGTTTATTCAATTGTCATCGCAGACTTCTTACTCTTCCTTTCCTTAACTCCCATCTTCCATTCTTCATTAACGATAAGAGTTCCCACTCGGTGAGAACACCCACCAGCGGCAGCCGAGTAGTCCTGCCTGTGTGCACTCCTGCCCATGCGAGTTCTACCACCTACGCTCTCCATGCACCCCGTTTGCTTGCCTATTTTTTACAAAAACCCGGCTTTTGTATTCTTGGCAAAAATTTTAGTCTCGTTTCTGGATTGTTTGGGTTCCTTCTTGCGCACACTCCAACAAATACATCTGCCATAACTTTTATTACGCTAGTCTCTGCACTCATTCACATGAGGATGGTTCGTGCAGAACATAGTCACCCCACTACTCTTTTACTAACTAAGCTAGTTCGATACACCGTCTTCAGGCTGTGGAAACCACGAATTTGAGTGTGAACGATGCTGAGATTCGTTCACACTTTGCATAGCGCCTTTGCAAGTTTTCTGTAAACTCACAATGAAACTTTCCGACATGGACAAGTATCTGCGCTTTGATAACCGTAATGGCTTTCCTGTCAATCCTAGAGCTTTGAGAGAAAAACCAATCATATCATTGTCTACCCACCCCTCAGAAAACTTACTGCAGGTCTACTTGCAGCCATTTCTCAGCCGAGCTTACTCAGAACGGGAAGGCCACTAATTATTGGCTTCTAGAAATGCAAGCCGTAACGTCCTCGGATTGGTATTACTATCCGCATTCATGACCTGGTGAGCGAAATTTGGACCAGCTCGGCAATAGCACTTAGCTGCCGCAAAAGTCGAACGACCCGAATGGGCAAAAGAAATGAGCAGAGCAGATACTAAACTAGCGTTTAAGACATGCAACATCTGTGTCAGTCTATTGTCTGACCTACAATTTATGAATAATGCAGCGCACGCGAAACTTCTTCTCCTAAGTCGACGTTTCCAACTACCCACCCTCCTGTGTGAGCATTTCAAGGAAATGCTTAGCGAAGGGTTTTCACTTGTGGGAGACTGGGGCCTAACGCAAAATTATGCCACATGTGACCACTACGAGGTCTTCGTGATAGTGGATGTCTAAGAAGTGTTTGAATTCGTTGCTACAGAATTTATCGAGGTGCATTTCATGGGGTTCAGCACGTCTTAACACATTTCTTTCTCGCCCATGCCGACAGGCGTCATCTGACCACCACTTTTTATAAGATAGCCACTGTGAGAAGGGACACTGAAAAATCAAAAAAAGAAGACCTTCCTACTAGGGAGGTAGAAGTAGAACGAAAATGCGGCCCAAAACCAATAGGTTTAATCTTTGCGGGTGAAGGTGTCGGACGTGACTTCATTCCGACTTTGTGCATTTGTGCAGTGAAAACGAACGCATCGGGTTACTGGCTGCACTCATTCACATGAGTTAAAATGAATGTTTGAGCCACAGAATCGCCTAGCCAGATGGGTCCCTTCACATCTCGGGCACAAGCAGGTGTGCACGTGACGGATGGTGTTGTCTGTTCCTTCTAACAGCATCGCGGGAACGGTGGGAATCCAATATCGTGGCACACAATTGGCTCCTCACTCTCCACTGTGTCACATTAAGAAGAGTCAGGGAAATACAGCGTGAAACTGAGCACTTAATGACTTACGCATTCGTTCCATTCCAATGGGAGGAAATCGCAAATGTGGGAGAACGAGGTGTGCAATGCATTGCTCGCTCACTGACTTGAATTCTGTTAAGTGTTCTTTGTTTTCACAGTCCTAAGTTTTCACCGCCCTGTAAAGTTGAATGGAGATTTTACTTATCATTGCCACGAGGTCATGACCAAGTGTCGCGTGGTGGTTTATTGATCAATGAAATGGCCCTAGCAATTGAGTGGATATTTCCAAGTAATTGTTTTACAAATGTATAACTCAAGCGAAAATGCGGAGCCCAATGCAACCTTGAGCTTGACGTGGTGATGACCTTTCCGAGGGGCAAACCGGCTATTTCAGGCCACCGTTATCTGCGAGGTTACCGTCATGTCCATACATGCCAATATAGCAGGAAATGAGGTCGATGTTGGGTTTCGAGGCTAGGGAGGCCCAACAGAAGCGACTCTTCTCCATCTGCGAAGTAAGCACCACATCTGGCCTGAATTTGTGCTGACTTCTTCTTCCCACAAAGCATAACTGCTTTATCACCTATTACCTGTTAATGCAAACAACTGAATGTAGTCGCTTCGGTGTGTCCATTCAAGGGGACGTGTTGAGTGTGGATTTTCTGGGTTTCTTACCTATATGAAGCCTAAAAGTAGCCTGTCCAATATGAACTTTTTGCAGCAGTGCGTTCTATCCAATCCTTTTGTGCTCAACTAGGAGAGCATCACCATTCACTTTGTTTACACACCTCAAAATGTTTCATTGGTATTTAGTCTGACACTGGGATGCATTCGACTGAGTGGCTGCTGAGTGTGTCGTAGACCGACCCAGCCCCTATTAATCCGTTTATTTGACATTGGCAGTGCACAGATCGGTTGATGGCAGAGACGTTTGTATTGGGGCAGGGCAGATGATGCTCCACCACAGCTTTGGTGTGAGGCCTTACCAGTTATCAAGAAAGCGCCAATTGATTGGCGCGTTGTGGGGCCGAAATGTAGATGTCGGGATGGGGACAGAAAGCCGGGGTGACAATGAACTGACTATGAATCCATTCCGCACCGTGATGTGCAGCCCACACGGTATTTTTAGCATGGAAGTGAAATTGACAACTCAAATGTGCAAAGCAAAAGCGGGCATGGGTTTGCCAGCTACGAAAGATTGGAATAATCGTTGCAGACTACCAGTTGGACTGTCTTCGGCACAGATGCATGACACATGCCCTACCACTTTGAAGCGCAGCTACGCAAGGCATCAAACCCCCAAGGAAAGCAACCCTATTTCCTCCTTTGCGCCGTCTAAATTGCCTCATTAATAGTTGGTCTTACAACGGCTGTGCATTCCACGGACTGGATGTCTTGTGTAATGTGGGCTGATGTAACTCCGAGTAAGCCCTTTCCTTGCAAGGAGGAACATCGTGCATATTGGGGTCATCATTGGGGCTAGCGATGCATGTGACGGTAATGAATCGGCGTCCACCCTTTCCTCACACAAAAGTGCATCACGCCAAAAATAAGGGCTAGACTGTTCTCTTTATGCCCCCAAGATGTGTCCCACATGAAACCGGATACTGTTTTCTCATTAGCAGTGTGGTGCGAGTAAATCGTCGATCTTGTAAACACAATGCCAGCGGAGGTTGTGCTTTGCCTTGCTACAGGTCCCAATTCCATAGGTCTTAGCCGCTCACGGACAGCTAACCTCTGGTTTGGTTCAAAGCCTTTCGTAAAGCGAATGCATTTCATTGCAAAGAAAAAAACATGCCTTGGAATACACTGACCCAGGGAAGGAGAAGAAGAAGAAGAAGAAGAAGATGATGATGATGACGATCGCGCTGTCATAATGTGCATCAACGGGGTAGAGGCTTAGTGCTCTTACACTGTTCCGCGCACACGGTTGTGTGGGCAAATCGGTCACTTCGTCGATATGCAGCGTGCTGTCCCAGCATTTAGCAAAATGTCTAATCTGAGTCAAACTGACCTACGGCGCCCAAAGCACCCAGCCGGTGGAATGCGCCGCTGGTGTGTCGCCATACAATAATACCAATAATAATGGCAATGATCTCAAAGTGGGGCGCAAAAGGCTTCCAGGTGGGTGAATGTTGTGAGGAGGAATGGAGTTTGAAGCATCAAACTGTTGAGTTGAGAAGCAGTGTGGGCGGTATTGACTACTTAGAGAGTGATGATCTCCCATCAACGACTGCCAGCGTGGCAGCACATGCTTCAGCTCGTCTGCATTACCATCGCATGCTGATCGTAATGTGCATGCGTGAAGTGTGGCCTGAGCGCAAACTTGCTCATTCGACTTGTACTGCCTAAAGAAGAGAAGTGAATTGTGTTGGGCGCTTCCGATGACGCGACTTATCTGTTGCTGCATTTGCCCACAGCTCCGTCTTCTGTTGGCGCAGCGCAAGGTGAAGAGGGGACAATTGCACTAACTTGTGGCTTCTGCATGTCAATATGAAGCATAAAATAGGTCATGGGTATTCTAGCTCACCGTATTGCGGAGCAGACTGTGTTAGGATAAATTGTGCGACTGGATGCTGGTTGGTGCTCTTGTCAGATTGATTCAATTCAGTGTCAGCTCAAATGCAAGCATATTGGCTGCATGCTGCTTGCTTGTGCACTGTTGGGCACAACTGAGAGGCTTGGTGATGCATGCACCGCAAACGAATGAAGTCTGCTGAGGCGCGTGTCGACATCAAAATATTGCCTACAGTTTAGCAGCGCCTTCTGCAAGACCTCGATGACGCCCGCCAATCACCACTGCGGGCCAGCAAACAAGGTCACCGATTTCATCAGCGACATCTGCACCTGCCATCAGCCAATCAGCTCAAAGGGGAATGTGTCACGTAATCGCCAACTAACAGCCTTCTCCATTGCGGTTGGCGCTACCATAACAAGCGTTGTGTTGGGATGTGGGCGAGCTCACGCAATCCACCTCATCTCATTACATGAAGCCGCCTTGTAGGTCAAGGAGAGGAGAGCCTATTGGTTGATGCGCATGTGCAGCTTTCGCATGAATACGCCGTGCGTCGTCAACGCACAGCATTGGTGGCTTGAATATGGCTTCACTACCCTATGTCATTCTGCTGGCGTCTTTGGTTGCTGCGAAAGACCACAAACCACTTGTCAGTAAGTTGTGCTTTTACGTATGTATCCCGTCAACTTGAAAGCCAAAGAGTTTGGCACATCACGTCCCTTGTTGAATTGCGTATTTCGTTACAAAGCAGTTCTATTCTGGTGCAATTACTCGGTTCAGATCTGTCATACTCTCACGTCGCTGACCAAGGCGATTAACACAACTAGGAAGGCATACTGTTGACGGCGACTTGTACTTTTTGTTGAAGCGACAGTGCCTAAAAAGCAGCAACTAAGGGAATACTTCTCCTGGAGTCATGTGGACACTTACTACATCCGCTTAAGATGGAACAGGGAAAAATTAAAGGACGTGCTCGATGGAGAAATCAGAGTGATGGCGGTGTGGGCATCTAACCCAGCATTCAAAAGGTCGGCATACGCGTTCCTTAGCGATGGGGAAGTCACTCTTGACGGACTGGTGCCCAACATACTATACAATGTGACTGTGACGGCAATACACAACGGAACCATACTTGTGGAGTTCAGTAGAAATATTCGCACACTGGAAATCGGTAAGCAAATACGTGTGATGGGACCGTAGGATAGTGCAGTGAATGGTATTGCACAGTTTGTTCACCACCATCGATGCATATTGCTCACCACTAAACCTTGCATGTCAGCGCACGTTTACAAGGAGTGGTTCAGTGATTGTCTATGATGTGACAAGTATGGTAAGCATGTTCACCGATCCATTGTTAACTAGCCTCCCTCCGCATGCCTCTAGTGTCTGGCTCCTCAATGTCACATCCGCTCCCATCCTCGCCGAGTGTGGTTCTCTTTGCGTTGCCATGTGGTATGCTAAGTGGACACCGTCAGTGAATGAGGAGATTGAGCGACTACGGCCAACATCATTTATGCCATTGGAAATGTGTAGGGTGGAGGGACGGTTGGGTGATGAATGACATCAATCATTTGTTGAGTTTCCGTGCACCGTGACAAGTTTTTTGTGGAGACAAGTAGGGCAGTAGACAGGGATCTTGCACGTGTATTGGGATGGTGTTTTTTTACGTTCTTTCTGTCTTGCTGGCAGAAAAGGATGGAATGTTGATCAGCCTCCAAAAACTACCGCAGTTATTGTGGCATGGTCTGTTTTGCACTCTGCAATGACTTACTAATGCTACTTCGAAGAGATGGTACACGATTGCACGCGATTTCGCTGAAATGGACTTAAGGCTGCGTCCCTTCTGCCAGTGGCTCTTTTGTCGCGTTTGCTTTGGAATCGTGAAAGGCGCAAAATAGAGCATTCCTTTTGTGAACAGCTTTTGTGATGTGAAGGACCACCATTGAAACGCATTAGCAATGATGCCTTTATTTGTCGCTGATAACAGTCTGCGTTAGTGCAACTGACACCACGAAGCAGGTATGATGGCTGATTGCCAACTTTCTCTTTTGTGCAATGGACTATTTCAGAGGAGGATGTTCTAAACGACCTCTTCCGATGGGGCCCGGTGACATCTCACTCCATTCGCGTGAGTTGGGATTCGCCAGGCTCGGGTGAGGCCATCACTGGGGAAATCAACGTGGTGGCGGTGCTGGCTTCTCAGTCCGCATCCGAAAAGTCAGCGTCAGCACACATCAGCAAAGGCGAAGTCACACTTGATGGATTGACGCCCGGCTCATTATACGTCGTGAATGTGACAGCAATGCGTGATGGAAGTCCATTTCTGCATCTCAGCAAAAACATTGAAACACTGAGCACTGGTACGCTGGTTTGTGTGATTATGCTGGCTTGCCACACTGAGAGATGACATGTAATCGGGCTGTCACTGACTGCCCATTTGAAGCCTCCCCCTCGAGGGGCTGTGCATGGCTGGCGCAATGTAAGCAGCATTATGTCTTGCTTCCACAGACCGTGGGGACGAAAGCGGCATGACGACTAGCGGATCTGGTGTAGCCTACGCAGTCTTCGGGGTGCTCTCCACTCTCATGATGACCGTTCTCGCCTAACCACTAACGCTAATCATTGCGAAGTTGTCGCACTCATCAGCCTTCCTTCAACATCACGCCACATGACTGGCTTTGTGAAATCACTCCTTTTTCTCCGGTAGGCATCCAGGGTGCGTTAATTGCCCCACCCACTAATCATTCCTGCTTCGCTGACATCAATTTAACATCGCATTATAAGTAACATTTGGGCGAAAATACACGAATCTGGTGCATGTTTTTGTCATTCAATAAAACAGCATGAAGGAATGTGAAAAGTGAAATGAGAGAGTATGATGGCAGCCTAATGAACTGTACAATGTGGTCTGGCACTCATGGTGTGGCGGTTTAGTTCCTTTATCGCTTTGCAGTGCCATGCATACAAGGAGAAGTTCGCGTGTAGTAACTGAGGCTGGGCACATTAACCAAAATATGCGCTTCTCCTGCTCTCCTCCCATATCCAAGAGGAGGCTTTTTCCCTCCCCAAACAGCATCAGTCAAAGCCTTTTAAAAAGAAAACAGCACTGTCAAGCAAGATGTACCTCACCTCGTGAATGCGATGGTGGTTGAGGCGACTTGTGTGGGTCATGCGTGGTTGGTGGCTTAAGCACAGGCAGTGGCACTAGAAATTGGCTAGGAAACAGGAGGTGTCAGAAGTGTGGTAACAATGGGTTGATATGCGTGAGTGGCGGTTTCACAGCCTTGACGCTTCCGTTGAGCCAACCCAGCATTGTCATAGGCACGGAGTACGTGTGTGTTGGTAAAAATGAAACCATCACTCCACCGAGTGGGAGGATGAAGGTCTGCTGTTCCGTCATGATCAGTCGTGAAGATTTCGCATCAGTCAGCATTGAAATGACTTGAGGCGGTTTCACATTACTCAGCTCTGCTTCCCTTTACTTTTGGCATGTTGTGCTTTCGAACCCAATTCAGACAACTAGGCGACATTGAAGTTGATAAGCTGCATTTTGGGCGAATAAGTAGGTGGAATTGGGATGGGGAGGGGAGACATAAGCAGAATGTGCACAGGAGGTCACCTGGTCTGCTGATAGTCTAACGCCGTGTACAGGCGTCATTTACCACTCTAAGGCAATTTCTTCCTCCATGTCGGTCATCTGCATTGCCATTGGAGCAGAGTACCTCATAAGGGCCGATCGTAAATCAATCCAACGTCCAATGCTACTTTGCGCCGCATTTTCGGTCCCGTGGAATTTGCGACCTAGTCCTTCCATCTATCAGTTTATATTTGCAAACGAGTCGAATGGCCTAACTTCCTAATACATCACGGTATGTTATTTGCAATGGTTCGATGGAATCAAGAAGTGCTAAATACTTATGAATGCCGGGAATTTCTCGTCGAAAGGCGGTGGCACTTGGTTCTGCTGGTGTCACGATGGTAGGATTTCTTCATACAAAGGCGAAATGGTGGCCAAAGTATGGAATGACTAGGCTGATATTGGGTCTGTTTAAGACTCGGTGGATCCTAACTGCGTCGATTCCATTGGATTGGCTGACGTGTGATAGTGCTGACCAACTGATATTGTGGGTGGTCTAAGTAAGATAAGGCGAGGGCCGATGCGTGACGCGAGTTTTCGCCGCTTAAACGAGCATGTCAGATTCGATATCGCGGGAGGTTAGCAAAACTGAAGGAAAGTGCAAGTAAGCAAACACCGACATTATCTTCGCATTGCCGGCAGAAGGAGGAACCATCAATCAAGAATACCAACAGGTTGTGTCTCACTGTAGAATTGCCACAGTGTAATTTCATATGCTAGTAAATTTGGATGCAGTTGTCTGGGCTTCTGACACCATTTTGGATTAACTCTCAAATGGCCGTAACTAGGCCTATTGAGATGAGACAAGTGTCTCTTTCCACTGGCTGCAAGTGGCTAGGTGGGCTTGACTCGTCTGGGTTACCACGACAGACGGTGGTACGAACCGGCGTAAAGCGTGGCCAGGTGGGCAATCGAATACAGAATTGCGTTGCCTGAAGGAGAGAAGTAGAAGTGTGGAAGGTCTAGTTATCCCACAAGCAGCATCTTGGCAGTTGACGATCGTGGAAGGAACAGGCGGCTTGTAAATTAGCAAGAGTAGGAACGAAGCCTCCATTTGAGCTGAGGGGTTTAGCCCTAGCGGTTTTGACTGACAGTTGGGTTGTGACGGCATGTTGTAACCACCAGTGGTAGTGCAGGTGCAGTGCTCATTCCCTCCTATGCCTCCACAAGCTCAATTTCTAACGCGATGTCAGAAAGCCGAAACCTGAAATAAGAACAGACGGCTTTGAATCGCTCTGGCGCTTTAAGAAAGTGCAGCACTTTGAGAAGGCCATGTTCTGACAAGTTTTAATTGGCCTTTGTTTTCCCCCACCAAGTGAAGCATTTAGTTGTGGGTTAGTGAATTGACGTAGGCCTTGCTTATTTGAGGTGCTATTGCTGTTGAAAAGTATGTGCGATCACGGATGGGCCAAGAAAAGAAAGATCTCCGACTCATGTAGTGGTTGTTCAGTGCTGAGGAGAAGCACAAGAATCGAGCCCATGAGAGCGACAGGGTGCAGTCTAATGGCCTTCACCTTGAACAATTAACACCTTCCCTCATCGCTTGTGTCACACACTCTAGTTTGACAACCACGGCAATCGAAGTGCTTGAGGCATTGTTTGCACAGGTAATGCGTTCCACATCAGGTCGTTTCCATAGTGGTCGATGCAGCAACCTTCCAAAAAGTGGCTCTCCTCCACCACTCGCGGTGAGTGAGTAAGTGCAGAGCAGAAGAGGAGTGGGATGCAATGAATCAGCGAAAGTGGGTCCAACTCAGACTGACACCACAAACTTTCCACTCCACAACAAGCAGGCTGGCTGGACGCACTTCTGATGGGCACCATCCGTTGGCGCAGAGGCTAAGTTTATTAATCACATAGTGAATGTAGCCTGTTGGCGTCCACCTTGCCACCTTACACATTGGCAGCAGTAAACTCACTCAATCATCCATGCAAATTGCCTCACTAGCAGAGGCTAAGATGAGTTGCTTCTGATTTATTTACCGGAGGAATGGGGGCGCGCGATCGCA
>CM043736.1:13014538-13376991 GCA_023968675.1 Taenia pisiformis | reverse complement strand
CCGGTCAACCCCCATGACTTTACCTACGACGCTGAGGCAGAGAAGGTCTCTTAGTTTGCATGGAGTAACAAGCTAAATTATTTCTCGTTTGTAATTTCTATTAAACACCCGAGATTTCTCGAACGGTATTCTTCCCTCGTACATGGTTGCAGTCATCGTCCAGCGTCCTTCCTCCTACACCCCTAATTTTTACCTTTGGATCAGAAAGATTTGTTCGCAGACGACATGCGAACGGACTGATGGCGCTCCGTCAATCGAGAAGGCCTCAGCTGACTCACTCGTGACTGAAGCCGCGACTTGGATGGACTACTTTCCCTTAACTGTGACAGCTGCATGCCTCAAGTGCAAACGACGTCCGAAATTGGCTGCTTCATTTAAGTCCCCAGCAATGTTTATCAGAGGGCAGCTTGTTGGTTTCCAGCAGTAGATGCATTCCAGCCTGCATTTAGTCGTCGTATTTGCCTTCAGAATGTCTGTTTTGGGAATATCAAGTGTTAGAGTGGCCCTGCTCCATTTTATGGCTGCGGGCAGGCCAATGTGCCAGTCATCTGACACGTCGAAACCGCAGATCTGTGAGCACGGGAGGAAGAAGGGCACTGTACATGGACAAATGTTCCACCTGTCCGATGCGATGGTTTCATTCACTCTTTGCCACTTGTGCATCGCTAGCAGAAGAAAGAGGAATGCTGAACTGCAGCCACAGAAATGTCATGCCATCGAAATCACCTCCGTGGGGGTGCAAGGCGTTGAAATTCAGGTAGATCTACCCACATTCCCAATTCTCTGCATGTGGGTGGGCTACATGGCATTTAGGGCCACACTTTACCCAAACATAGTACGCTCCGTCTTCCACGGTACCCAGCCGAGGTCAACCGATGATGCTAAGCTGGCATGCATTGAAACGGGACCATCTCAGTTGAAGTGATGAACCACTGCCCACACTCCGTCCATTCGCCATAGCCAGATGTTGAAAACTCTGCTACACACTCCAACACTCACCCATCTGGAGCTCTTCTGTGCTCCACTTTGAGACAAATACAATCTCATTAGTTGTAACCACTCTCCACCTCCGCTTTATCTGGTCTGACAATGGTGATCTCTCCAATCCTTTGGTAGCCTCATGCCTTGTGGATCACACTCACTGCGGTAAAAAAACCTTTCTCCAATCGTGGAAATGCGCATATTAGCCCACTTACCCACATTCAAAGCATGGCAGAAAGTGTGAGGACACCCACTCTCCACCACGCTAGTTCACATCTCGTTGCTACAAACGTCATCATCGTCATCATCATTGTCACCGCCATGCTTGAATGCCATCTTGCGCTTACACGGTACTCTCACAGGCATGAGGAGAGGAGTCAAGAGGTCAAGGTGTGTCGCCCATAACACTTGTTTACAGGAGCTATGTCTGAGCCCCTGGTAAAACGGTTTGGAATGTTCGCCTTGAACTCACCCTTCTTACTTGTGAGAACGCTGTGCACTCTGGCGTCAATTCTAACAGTGCACACATTTCACAGGTGAAAGAAAACGATCCCACATGCATGAACTCGGACCTTTTAAGCATTTACCTTAGGGTTTTACCATTCTTGGGACTGGTCAACAGCGCAGACAGAAAGGCAAGTGGGGGAGTGAACTGTCGATGTGTGATGGATGGAGTGGAGATAGTTGGCAGCGAGATAGAGAAGATGGTAATGCTGTCGAGTGAAAATAAAAGGTGCGAGGTGAACGGGATTGCACGCGTTTACCTCCTCTGCTTTCAGTGGCAGATGGATCCACAAACCATTACAAACGCAACTTTAGTGCAATTCAACCCACCAGACTTGCATTGTCAAACGGGGAAATGGAATTGTGGTAGTTTGACTTATTTCTTACGCCACTGCAACTTGACGGACTTATTGGTGGACTACAGCACTGTTTCATCTTCTGCTAGCGATATGCCAGTGAGTGAGAAAGGCAAGACTATCGCATCGAACGGGTAATTATTTGTTCTTGCAATGTGGCACTCATTCCCTCACTCTCTCACTCCACACACCACAGCATCTATTCACCCATCAAATTCAACAGTTGAAGAAGTTGTGTTATTTCGCAAGAGCCTAGCAGCAGTCACTCTTCTTATTCTGCAAAGCCTAACTTCTGGCCTCACCTTGTCATATTATACCATTTTCTTTGCTTCTTTGTAGCCTGACCTTCTCATAATGGCATATAATTAGTTAGGTTCGTTGTCCGAGAGATCAAGATGAACCCGTGCTGGATCGCCGATAAATTATGCATCCCCAATAAACGAATCAGGTTTTGCTTACTTCAGTCGTTCAGGCATTGTAGGAGCGGGATGCCAAACACTAGTTAGTCCAAGCGTCTGAAGAACCATAGAATAATGCCATTGGTGGAATGGAATCCATTGTGAGATCAAGGCGGTTTCAAGTCTAAGCAGATCATGACTCATTTTCATAATACCGAAATCATGCAAATGCCTTAAGAAGCTGCACACTACCACCAAGTTTATGAAATTTTTATTTCTTTTCCTTAAAAGGATACACGATTTCCAATTCGATACATACCATGCATGGTTTGCGCACAACAGAGTCTATGGAGAAAGTATGGGGACATCACATCTCCACCACACCAGTTTCAGATCACGCCGATACCGACGTCATCATCATTATTACCGCCATGTTTATTTACGCTCGACATTGAGAAGTCGAGCGCTGCCACGCAGCACACAGTGCCAACCGAGCAGATTAAGGGCTCTAAGATCTGGAAGCAAGAACGCAAAGGCTTATAGAGACCACGTAGCAGTGCAGCTGAAGGCATCGCTATACTTGTAATAGAAGGCATGGCCGCCTTCTCATTTCTGACAGGAGATCCTACCTCCATTTCACACCCACTACTATTGCAAGTCATTACATTGTTGACAGAGGATACTATCTCAATCATCAACATTTCATACATGACGGCATTCTTTTTAAACTGGAGAAATAATCAGAAATAAATGCCATCTTTAGATAAGAGGATAGGAGGTGGTTGCGTGATGGCTTGCGTAATTCACACACCACAACGCGCAATGGTCGCCTTGCAGGTCAAGAAAAGAGAGCTCATAGGCTGATGTGTGTGAGAAAACTCTTGTATAAATATACCATAATTTGTGAGCAGACGTATTGATGGTGTGGAGATGGCCTTCCAGTTATGCCTCATTCTGTTGGTGACCGCGGTTCTGGCCGAACCACGGAAAGACAAGGCGGTAAGTCGCATGGTTACGAATGGATCCTACAATCATCATTTGTTGAATCGTAAATTGTGCCCTCAGACAAGTCACAAGCACATCATGCTAAAGCATTCACTCATCACGAACGCATCACATTCTCAGGCCTTGGACAAATGCATTCCGCACTGCTGAGTAGTCATTTCATCTTGTTAACATTTTCGCTATTTCGTGATAGGGTCAATTTCGACCGGAAATCCACTGGAAAAATACTTCCATTGGGGTCCTGTGGATGATCACTCCGTTAGCCTAACATGGCAAAGGAAAATTGACTGAATATCTCGAAGCAAATCTCACAATGGTGGCAGTGTGGCAGGCTGACCCGCGCTTTTATGCGTCAGTATGTGCGTTCACTCTTCCAAGGAGGAGTCCCACTGGACGAGTTTGATGCCCAGCTCAACCCGGTACACTGTGGACTGTGACGGTAGTGAAAAACGGCAGCTTAATTCTGAAAATCAATCAAAGAAAGTCATACACAGGAGGTCGGTAAGGTCCTACGTGTGATTATGCAGCAGACGCTACACCCAATGACACTTGCTGACACTGATCGAAATGGGCCATTGGCTACCTATTTTGCACAAGGATTGTTTGAGTTCACCGCTAAGTTTCCATTTTGAGTGCACATAGTAGACTTTGTTTCAAAAGAACAACGGAAGGAACAAAACTTAGTAAACTGTCAGTTTGACCAATCAATTAACGGTCAAATTCGTCTCGACATGCCACATTGCAACTTGTGCATAAATATTATTTCCACTTAGTCCTCAGTCACCTCAGTCGAGGTTTGAACTCCACAACCAAATCGCCATTAGTAAAGATTCAAAGATGCAGTAAGGAAGCACGGGGATTGAAGGAGTCCTGCGAGCACCGACTACGCGATTATCGGCTCAAGTGCCCTAGTCAAGCGCTTTGCAAGAAAGGGCTCTTTGAGTGTCCATTGATGCGCCTCTCTTCCTAATTTCTTTGCTGCCTTGCATGTCTAGTAGAAAGATGTTGAAGTTTAGTTAGCACAAATGAATGACAGCCCCTCTACTGCCATTGACTTCCTTGTCGCTGATCCTTTCGCAGCGCGAGTGAGGCATTGTTCGGCAGGTATGGTGTGAGCAGTCCTTTAAAACATCGGAGATCCTCTTATTACCTCATATCGTAGAGCAGTGGCGACAGCCACTTAAATCACTGACGATAATTTACTGGCTTCCTCCCATCAGTTGCAATAGTCTGAACAAAAGCAACCGACACAATTGCGTGGTTGTTACATATGATTAACACTTTCTATTTTGTAATATGGACAATTCCAGACCCAAAAGTTTTACAAAAGCTCTTCAAATGGGGTCCTGTGACGTCTCACTCCATTGGCCTAAGTTGGGAGTTGAAAAACCAGAGTGAAACAATGGAGGGAAGGATCAACATGACCGCAGCGCTAGTTTCCCACCCCGAAGACAAAAGGTCCGCATCAGTGGACGTCAATCAGGGCAACGCTACCATCGATGGACTGATGCCCAATTCACCTTATGAAGTGACTGTAGTGGGATCTTTCTGGGGACTGGAAATTTTTAAGTTCAGCAAAGAAATTAAAACACTGGCAACCGGTAAGCTGGTACTGATACTTCTGCTCTAAATGCCACACTCAATTCGATTATGCCAACATTTCCTCAATGGGCATCCAATGCCAGTTACCGTTGGTAGAAAATTTACGCTCAAGTGATGAGTATGCTTTGCATGACATGATGGCAGACTGACTTGTTTGCGCAGGTCGTGGGTTCGCCGCAAAGATTAGTGGACTCGTTGTGGTATTCTTCACTTGCATGACGGCAGTCTTTGCCTGAACGGCCGCAACGGGTAGCGCCAATTTTCCAGTCATCCATTTCCACTCAATCGTACGACCCATGACTTGTGTTTTATTGCACTCGTCTCCCCTCCCATTCTGCAAAGCGGACATCCATCGTGGTGGAGGGAAAGCCTCACTCCTTCTTCTTTATGCCCAATTAACACTGCTTTTACTTTGCATTGTGTGAAACCCCTAAAAGTGGCAATTGCACGAAGTTTGCACTTTTGTTTGTGCTTAAAACAGAACGGACTGTGGGGGTGCATTCGTAGCATTGAACTTAGGGTTTTATAACAAGAAGGAATGTGCAGATGGTCATCAATTTTTTAATGCTTTTCGGTCTCGAATGTTCTCATTTGACAGAGGTTAAGTAAATAGGTAAAGCAAAGAGAAGGGTGGAGGCAGTGCGGTCACTGAGCCATCATCGTTGGTCATGTCCACCCCGATTTGGCGCGATCCCTATTCTGTGAAAGTGTGGTTCTAACTACCACAGTACTATTGTGGAAGCGGGAGGATAGGAGCAAGTCATGGGACAATGGGGATTCAGGTAGACACCACCTCTGCAAACACGACCTGCAGAGCCACCAGGAAGAGCAAGTAGCCGAGGAACCTACATGTGTGGTGGGGTAATGTGCGCGGTCGGATTTGCAGCACCAATGCAGGAGGAGGAGGAGGAAAATCTGAGCTGCATGCACAAAGGCACTACAGTTGTTGCAATACGGTCTGGATTGCTTCACCACCGCCTTGTAAATGCCTCTTTATAAAAAATTGGTATGGGAATACGTTTGGCATGCATGCTGCTAGTAGGCCTCTGCATCATGCCTCGGGAGCGCGTACAGGTGTCGTTGCCTCAATTGGCTTGCCCCGAGAGACAGTCGTAGACTCCATTTTTTCATTACAACAAGGCTTCTTTAGCCAACACGTTAAGATTTGGATGGTGTGGGCTGTTAAGTGTAAGCGGAGAGTAAGCCTTTATGAACAACTCGTAGCCACAGTGCAGATGGCTGTAGATAGTGTGGGTTGGAGTTCACATCCTTAGTCATCGTGGCCATCGGATCGACTCGTGCCAACTTCCACTTCGCACTTTTAAGGTGCACGTCGGCGTAGATATTCAGTTTCGATGGCGTCTGCTATTGGGGTGTTGTGGCATTAGGAACAAAGTACACAGCAATTGAGGCCAAGTAGCCACGCATTTTCACGGGTGCTTAGACGTGATTGGGTTGGTACCAACGCACACTGTTCCAGTGGTTAATGAAGGGGTTTGGTTCCAGTTGCATCAGTTCGCACTATGCAATGCAAAGTGCTAGTAGTAAGGCCAAGAAAATAGAGTGATGTGAGTCGTGCAAAAGAAGACAGCCTTGATACTCTCCAAACAAGAGAAAATCAAAGGACCGCAAAGAGTGAGAGCTTTCATGATCCCATCAAGGTGATAGCAGCCTTGCAGTAAGAACGCATGTGTTGACACCTGCAAACCCCCGTCCAAATTATGTGGCTGAGCTTTACTTGTGATGGGATTGGAGGTAAATACTTGAGTGGTGCGCATTCCATGCACGAAGGTAGCAGGATGCAGTCAAGAAAAGCACTGATTTCATGGAATACGAATGAGGTGGGAGCGGCAGTTGAGATTATCAGTGAAGAATGTCTCCTAGTCGGTAGGCACTTCATTTCCCACTGCAGTACCAGCTGACTATTTCGAGTAGGCTGGTGACTGAATTCAAGCTCAGTGGTAGCAAACGGATAATTGACTACTCGAGTGGGGGCGCCACAGAGCATGTAATCTGTGACAGGAAATGGGTGGGAAGGAAGGAGGTGGAGCGAAGTTGCGCCTTTGATGGAGGTGTGGCTGACTGGCTTCACTCCTTGCTGTCTGCACCTCGTGGAATGCATTTGGAGACATGCGAATGTGGCCCACACACGTAGGAACTAATTTCTATAATGTGCAACAAGTTCTGCCAAATTTACTTCCTGCTTCGAGTGGGCCAATTGCCGCTTAAAAGTAGTGAAAAAGGGGGAGTTTCCTTTTTCTGCTGTTAAAACAAATAGCAGGAACAGGATGTCACAGAGGCCAATAAGCGAAAGGCACTCCACATGAAGAAGCAATAGAGATTGTTGACAAGAACGTCGATGAACAAACCTTGTTCAGTGCTAATACAAGCCTGAAATAGCTTGGTCTCGATGCACTCAGCACTGGTTGGAGTTGGAAGGGCGGGCACCATGTAGCATGCACAGCTGAGCAAGAAGAAAGAAGTGGATGGCTAAAGCAAGTTCCACATAACCTCATGAAATGCAACCACATTACGCCATTTTGTGCTGCGAGTGCATTACAGTGCTACAGGCACAGAGCCTGAGTACACAGTCGGGCCGACTGGTAGCCATGCAGCCGCGCATGCATTAAGGTGGGCTACCAACCGCTTCCCTCCTCCTCTCATCCCATTTTTGCGACACTATTGGTGGCAGTGCCTAGGAGGTCTTTTCTCTGGTTGTCCACAAGACGCATCAATCATCTCGTTCGCTCCATTGAATTCAAACGTTCTCAGGGCGCCATGTTCAGACGTACAGCGTCGACGCACGAAGCAGGCTCATGTTGTGAGAGCTCGTTTTGAAGTTCGTGCTGGCCTCAGAAAACAGACTCACAAGTGTGTGCACCCTAAGACAGAACTGGCTTAGAAGGGAATGCATTACGCCAGTCGATTTCCAGTGCATTGACAGCGTCACTCACGCACGCACACATGCCCGTCTTAACGAGAATGGCCGGTCAGCCATCATTCCATCCTGTCCTCGCCAGAACCCCACGGTCTCCAACCTTGCATGTACGTGAAGTCGTGGAAGTCTTAGTGAACAAGCCTAGTCACAAGAGACAACCGCCTTGATGTTTGGGCTGATTGTTTACCCAACTTCGTCACCATCAATGCGAATAAATGTACCTTTAGGAGGAAGGTGTCCAGATCTCACGGCTACCGTTACGAACCGCCCCGACTTACAGTTTCGCAAGCATTTAAACCAACAGGAGATCGTTCGGCTTCGAGTCAGCCATGCTAATAAATCAAAAGCCTGATGATACCCCTTCGCATACATCCGGCTAATTGACAGCAGGTCAACATCTTAGGTAGTGGCAGGAGAGTAGGGATAGCGGCCAGAATGCGGGGGCAGCACCTCCACAAAGCTGCTCTCTGCACCATCCAATAAGTTGCATCAATCATAAAAAAGTAGGCAAAGTAAGCACTCTGATTAGTAATTGCCCTTTTTGCCGCAGATGCAATGTGACTCTAGTGGCGAGTGATTCGACATTGGGTCAGTTGATGGAGAAGAGATCTGCTCTGACTGCACGAAAAGCTCATCCTTGATGCTGCCGCATGACTTAGCTTCATTGTCTGCTGCCAACGTGGGGGTCGGTGCTTGCAACAGCATACGAACGACATGTGAAGGCTGAGGAGAAGCTCTCCGAAGGCAGGGGAGAGGCAGTAGTTCATATCCTCACCAAAGCGTACGAGAAGAGCAGCACTAGTCGGATGGAGTTTGTTCGCCAACTCGGATTCGTGGAGTGGCTAACGAAGTGGCTTCGATGGATGCAGACATTAAAAGGTAGTCTTTGCAAGCCATTGACTGGATTTCCAGCGTTGCAGATCCAGGCATGCGTATCATCCAATCGTAGATGGGTTGACAAACTTCCAAGAGGGTCGTATATATTTCGAAGGCAAAATCGTGGCACCCTTGACTAGAAAAGCCATGTCATCCACTGCCTCTACTCGATGTGCTCCATAACTCACCATCGTGCAAGCCCCTTTCGCCTTTACCTACAGTGGAGATGAGGATGCTGAGCCGATTCGCCACGTGCAAGTGACAGTCATGGGACGTAGGCCAATCAAGCCCAAGACGAAGGATTCAATGCAAGCATCACTGGCTTGAGTTCATTGTCCCGTGTTAAGCGTTTGGCGTTGCACGTTTTATTGAAGTCTTCTTTCCCTAATGCGGAAGAAAGGAAAGATGGAGTCTTTGATCGATGCTTAGGGAGGCGTAGGCGAACCTGTGGCTAGTCGCCTGTTATGATGCTTCTGAAATGGAAGGAGGCCTAAAACTACGTAGGTCCATCTTAGGCAAATCAAAGTAAACAAATTCGTAGGCATCAATTGCGCATGCGATCGCGCGCCCCCATTCCTCCGGTAAATAAATCAGAAGAGCAACTCATCTTAGCCTCTGCTAGTGAGGCAATTTGCATGGATGAGTTGAGTGAGTTTACTGCTGCCAATGTGTAAGGTGGGCAAGGTGGACGCCAGCAGGCTGCATTCACTATGTGATTAATAAACTTAGTCTCTGCGCCAACGGATGGTGCCCATCAGAAGTGCGTCCAGCCAGCCTGCTTGTTGAGTGGGAGTAGGAAAGTTGTGGTTTAGAGTCTGAGTTGGACCCACTTCGCTGATTCATTGCAATCAGAAGGGCGAAGTGAGCATGCATTGTAAAGCCTTAATGATCATTTGCCTGCGTAGTGGCAGTATGGCGTTTCTCGGTGCTCTCTCCTACTCCTCTTCTGCTCTGCACTTACTCAGCCCGATCCGCGAGTGGTGGGAGGAGAGCCACTTTTTGGAAGGTTGCTGCATCAACCACTATGTGGAAGACGACGCTGAGGTGGAACGCATTACCTGTGCAAACAACGCCTCAAGCACTTCGATTGCCGTGGTTGTCAAACTAGAGGAGTGTGTGACACAAGCGATGAGGGAAGGTGTGAATTGTTCAAGGGTGAAAGCCATAAGACTGCACGCCTGTCGCTCTCATGGGCTCGATTCTTGTGCTTCTCCTCAGCACTGAACAACCATTACATGAGTCGGAGATCTTTCTTTTCTTGCCCATCTGTGAGCCGCAATACTTTCCAACAGCAATAGGCACCTCAAATAAGCAAGGCCTACGTCAATTCAACTAACCCAACAACTAAATGCTTCACTTGGTGGGGGAAAACAAGGCCAATTAAAACTTGTCAGAAACATGGCCTTCTCAAAAGTGCTGCACTTTCTTAAAAGCGCCAGAGCGATTCAAAGCACGTCTGTTCTTATTTCAGGTTTTGACTTTCCTGACATAGCATTAGAAATTGAGCTTGAGGAGGCATAGGAGGGAATGAGCACTGCACCTGCACTACCACTGGTGGTTACAACATACCGTCACAACCCAACTGTCAGTCAAAAACCGCTGGGGCTAAACCCCTCAGCTCAAATGGAGGCTTCGTTCCTACTCTTGCTAATTTACAAGCCGCCTGTTCCTTCCACGATCGTCAACGAAAACATCGTCTCCGCGAACACACCACTGCCAAGATGCTGCTTGTGGGGATAAACTAGACCTTCCACACTTCTACTTCTCTCCTTCAGGCAACGCATTTCTGTATGTCGATTGCCCACCTGGGCCACGCTTTACGCCCGGTTCGTACCACCCGTCTGTCGTGGTAACCCAGACGAGGTCAAGTCCACCTAGCCACGTTGGCAGCCAGTGAAAGAGACACTTGTCTCATCTCAATAGGCTGCTAGTTACGGCCATTTGAGAATTAATCCAAAAATGGTGTCAGAAGCCCAGACAACTGCAATCCAACTTTACTAACAGAATGAAAATTACACTGTGGAAATTCTACGAGTGAGACACAACCTGTTGGTATTCTTGATTGATGGTCCCTCCTTCTGCCGGCAATGCGGAAGATAATGTTGGTGTTTGCTTACTTGCACTTTCCTTCAGTTTTGCCAACCTCCCGCGATATCGAATCTGACATGCTCGTCGAAGCGGCGAAAACTCGCGTCACACATCGGCCCTCGCCTTATCTTACTTAGGCCACCCACAATGTCAGTTGGTCAGCACTATCACACTTCAGCCAATCCAATGGAATCGACGCAGTTGGGATCCACCGAGTCTCAAACAGACCCAATGTCAGCCTAGTCATTCCATACTTTGGCCACCATTTCGCCTTTGTATGAAGAAATCCTACCATCGTGACACCAGCAGAACCAAGTGCTACCGCCTTTCGACGAGAAATTCCCGGCATTCATAAGTATTTAGCACTTCTTGATTCCATCGAACCATTGCAAATAACATACCGTGATGTATTAGGAAGTTAGGCCATTCGACTCGTTTGCAAATATAAACTGATAGATGGAAGGACTAGGTCGCAAATTCCACGGGACCAAAAATGCGGCGCAAAGTAGCATTGGACGTTGGATTGATTTACGATCGGCCCTTATGAGGTACTCTGCTCCAATGGCAATGCAGATGACTGACATGGAGGAAGAAATTGCCTTAGAGTGGTAAATGACGCCTGTACACGGCGTTAGACTATCAGCAGACCAGGTGACCTCCTGTGCACATTCTGCCTTATGTCTCCCCTCCCCATCCCAATTCCACCTACTGATTCGCCCAAAATGCAGCTTATCAACTTCAATGTCGCCTAGTTGTCTGAATTGGGTTCGAAAGCACAACATGCCAAAAGTAAAGGGAAGCAGAGCTGAGTAATGTGAAACCGCCTCAAGTCATTTCAATGCTGACTGATGCGAAATCTTCACGACTGATCATGACGGAACAGCAGACCTTCATCCTCCCACTCGGTGGAGTGATGGTTTCATTTTTACCAACACACACGTACTCCGTGCCTATGACAATGCTGGGTTGGCTCAACGGAAGCGTCAAGGCTGTGAAACCGCCACTCACGCATATCAACCCATTGTTACCACACTTCTGACACCTCCTGTTTCCTAGCCAATTTCTAGTGCCACTGCCTGTGCTTAAGCCACCAACCACGCATGACCCACACAAGTCGCCTCAACCACCATCGCATTCACGAGGTGAGGTACATCTTGCTTGACAGTGCTGTTTTCTTTTTAAAAGGCTTTGACTGATGCTGTTTGGGGGAAGGGAAAAGCCTCCTCTTGGATATCGGAGGAGAGCAGGAGAAGCGCATATTTTGGTTAATGTGCCCAGCCTCAGTTACTACACGCGAACTTCTCCTTGTATGCATGGCACTGCAAAGCGATAAAGGAACTAAACCGCCACACCATGAGTGCCAGACCACATTGTACAGTTCATTAGGCTGCCATCATACTCTCTCATTTCACTTTTCACATTCCTTCATGCTGTTTTATTGAATGACAAAAAACATGCACCAGATTCGTGTATTTTCGCCCAAATGTTACTTATAATGCGATGTTAAATTGATGTCAGCGAAGCAGGAATGATTAGTGGGTGGGGCAATTAACGCACCCTGGATGCCTACCGGAGAAAAAGGAGTGATTTCACAAAGCCAGTCATGTGGCGTGATGTTGAAGGAAGGCTGATGAGTGCGACAACTTCGCAATGATTAGCGTTAGTGGTTAGGCGAGAACGGTCATCATGAGAGTGGAGAGCACCCCGAAGACTGCGTAGGCTACACCAGATCCGCTAGTCGTCATGCCGCTTTCGTCCCCACGGTCTGTGGAAGCAAGACATAATGCTGCTTACATTGCGCCAGCCATGCACAGCCCCTCGAGGGGGAGGCTTCAAATGGGCAGTCAGTGACAGCCCGATTACATGTCATCTCTCAGTGTGGCAAGCCAGCATAATCACACAAACCAGCGTACCAGTGCTCAGTGTTTCAATGTTTTTGCTGAGATGCAGAAATGGACTTCCATCACGCATTGCTGTCACATTCACGACGTATAATGAGCCGGGCGTCAATCCATCAAGTGTGACTTCGCCTTTGCTGATGTGTGCTGACGCTGACTTTTCGGATGCGGACTGAGAAGCCAGCACCGCCACCACGTTGATTTCCCCAGTGATGGCCTCACCCGAGCCTGGCGAATCCCAACTCACGCGAATGGAGTGAGATGTCACCGGGCCCCATCGGAAGAGGTCGTTTAGAACATCCTCCTCTGAAATAGTCCATTGCACAAAAGAGAAAGTTGGCAATCAGCCATCATACCTGCTTCGTGGTGTCAGTTGCACTAACGCAGACTGTTATCAGCGACAAATAAAGGCATCATTGCTAATGCGTTTCAATGGTGGTCCTTCACATCACAAAAGCTGTTCACAAAAGGAATGCTCTATTTTGCGCCTTTCACGATTCCAAAGCAAACGCGACAAAAGAGCCACTGGCAGAAGGGACGCAGCCTTAAGTCCATTTCAGCGAAATCGCGTGCAATCGTGTACCATCTCTTCGAAGTAGCATTAGTAAGTCATTGCAGAGTGCAAAACAGACCATGCCACAATAACTGCGGTAGTTTTTGGAGGCTGATCAACATTCCATCCTTTTCTGCCAGCAAGACAGAAAGAACGTAAAAAAACACCATCCCAATACACGTGCAAGATCCCTGTCTACTGCCCTACTTGTCTCCACAAAAAACTTGTCACGGTGCACGGAAACTCAACAAATGATTGATGTCATTCATCACCCAACCGTCCCTCCACCCTACACATTTCCAATGGCATAAATGATGTTGGCCGTAGTCGCTCAATCTCCTCATTCACTGACGGTGTCCACTTAGCATACCACATGGCAACGCAAAGAGAACCACACTCGGCGAGGATGGGAGCGGATGTGACATTGAGGAGCCAGACACTAGAGGCATGCGGAGGGAGGCTAGTTAACAATGGATCGGTGAACATGCTTACCATACTTGTCACATCATAGACAATCACTGAACCACTCCTTGTAAACGTGCGCTGACATGCAAGGTTTAGTGGTGAGCAATATGCATCGATGGTGGTGAACAAACTATGCAATACCATTCACTGCACTATCCTACGGTCCCATCACACGTATTTGCTTACCGATTTCCCGTGTGCGAATATTTCTACTGAACTCCACAAGTATGGTTCCGTTGTGTATTGCCGTCACAGTCACATTGTATAGTATGTTGGGCACCAGTCCGTCAAGAGTGACTTCCCCATCGCTAAGGAACGCGTATGCCGACCTTTTGAATGCTGGGTTAGATGCCCACACCGCCATCACTCTGATTTCTCCATCGAGCACGTCCTTTAATTTTTCCCTGTTCCATCTTAAGCGGATGTAGTAAGTGTCCACATGACTCCAGGAGAAGTATTCCCTTAGTTGCTGCTTTTTAGGCACTGTCGCTTCAACAAAAAGTACAAGTCGCCGTCAACAGTATGCCCTCCTAGTTGTGTTAATCGCCTTGGTCAGCGACGTGAGAGTATGACAGATCTGAACCGAGTAATTGCACCAGAATAGAACTGCTTTGTAACGAAATACGCAATTCAACAAGGGACGTGATGTGCCAAACTCTTTGGCTTTCAAGTTGACGAGATACATACGTAAAAGCACAACTTACTGACAAGTGGTTTGTGGTCTTTCGCAGCAACCAAAGACGCCAGCAGAATGACATAGGGTAGTGAAGCCATATTCAAGCCACCAATGCTGTGCGTTGACGACGCACGGCGTATTCATGCGAAAGCTGCACATGCGCATCAACCAATAGGCTCTCCTCTCCTTGACCTACAAGGCGGCTTCATGTAATGAGATGAGGTGGATTGCGTGAGCTCGCCCACATCCCAACACAACGCTTGTTATGGTAGCGCCAACCGCAATGGAGAAGGCTGTTAGTTGGCGATTACGTGACACATTCCCCTTTGAGCTGATTGGCTGATGGCAGGTGCAGATGTCGCTGATGAAATCGGTGACCTTGTTTGCTGGCCCGCAGTGGTGATTGGCGGGCGTCATCGAGGTCTTGCAGAAGGCGCTGCTAAACTGTAGGCAATATTTTGATGTCGACACGCGCCTCAGCAGACTTCATTCGTTTGCGGTGCATGCATCACCAAGCCTCTCAGTTGTGCCCAACAGTGCACAAGCAAGCAGCATGCAGCCAATATGCTTGCATTTGAGCTGACACTGAATTGAATCAATCTGACAAGAGCACCAACCAGCATCCAGTCGCACAATTTATCCTAACACAGTCTGCTCCGCAATACGGTGAGCTAGAATACCCATGACCTATTTTATGCTTCATATTGACATGCAGAAGCCACAAGTTAGTGCAATTGTCCCCTCTTCACCTTGCGCTGCGCCAACAGAAGACGGAGCTGTGGGCAAATGCAGCAACAGATAAGTCGCGTCATCGGAAGCGCCCAACACAATTCACTTCTCTTCTTTAGGCAGTACAAGTCGAATGAGCAAGTTTGCGCTCAGGCCACACTTCACGCATGCACATTACGATCAGCATGCGATGGTAATGCAGACGAGCTGAAGCATGTGCTGCCACGCTGGCAGTCGTTGATGGGAGATCATCACTCTCTAAGTGGTCAATACCGCCCACACTGCTTCTCAACTCAACAGTTTGATGCTTCAAACTCCATTCCTCCTCACAACATTCACCCACCTGGAAGCCTTTTGCGCCCCACTTTGAGATCATTGCCATTATTATTGGTATTATTGTATGGCGACACACCAGCGGCGCATTCCACCGGCTGGGTGCTTTGGGCGCCGTAGGTCAGTTTGACTCAGATTAGACATTTTGTTAAACGCTGGGACAGCACGCTGCATATCGACGAAGTGACCGATTTGCCTACACAACCGTGTGCGCGGAACAGTGTAAGAGCACTAAGCCTCTACCCCGTTGATGCACATTATGACAGCGCGATCGTCATCATCATCATCATCTTCTTCTTCTTCTTCTTCTCCTTCCCTGGGTCAGTGTATTCCAAGGCATGTTTTTTTCTTTGCAATGAAATGCATTCGCTTTACGAAAGGCTTTGAACCAAACCAGAGGTTAGCTGTCCGTGAGCGGCTAAGACCTATGGAATTGGGACCTGTAGCAAGGCAAAGCACAACCTCCGCTGGCATTGTGTTTACAAGATCGACGATTTACTCGCACCACGCTGCTAATGAGAAAACAGTATCCGGTTTCATGTGGGACACATCTTGGGGGCATAAAGAGAACAGTCTAGCCCTTATTTTTGGCGTGATGCACTTTTGTGTGAGGAAAGGGTGGGCGCCGATTCATTACCGTCACATGCATCGCTAGCCCCAATGATGACCCCAATATGCACGATGTTCCTCCTTGCAAGGAAAGGGCTTACTCGGAGTTACATCAGCCCACATTACACAAGACATCCAGTCCGTGGAATGCACAGCCGTTGTAAGACCAACTATTAATGAGGCAATTTAGACGGCGCAAAGGAGGAAATAGGGTTGCTTTCCTTGGGGGTTTGATGCCTTGCGTAGCTGCGCTTCAAAGTGGTAGGGCATGTGTCATGCATCTGTGCCGAAGACAGTCCAACTGGTAGTCTGCAACGATTATTCCAATCTTTCGTAGCTGGCAAACCCATGCCCGCTTTTGCTTTGCACATTTGATTTGTCAATTTCACTTCCATGCTAAAAATACCGTATGGGCTGCACATCACGGTGCGGAATGGATTCATAGTCAGTTCATTGTCACCCCGGCTTTCTGTCCCCATCCCGACATCTACATTTCGGCCCCACAACGCGCCAATCAATTGGCGCTTTCTTGATAACTGGTAAGGCCTCACACCAAAGCTGTGGTGGAGCATCATCTGCCCTGCCCCAATACAAACGTCTCTGCCATCAACCGATCTGTGCACTGCCAATGTCAAATAAACGGATTAATAGGGGCTGGGTCGGTCTACGACACACTCAGCAGCCACTCAGTCGAATGCATCCCAGTGTCAGACTAAATACCAATGAAACATTTTGATGTGTGTAAACAAAGTGAATGGT
The DNA here is from genome assembly GCA_023968675.1 of Taenia pisiformis. Taxonomy (NCBI): domain Eukaryota; kingdom Metazoa; phylum Platyhelminthes; class Cestoda; order Cyclophyllidea; family Taeniidae; genus Taenia; species Taenia pisiformis. The sequence continues at coordinate 13,360,221 of CM043736.1, read as the reverse complement.
GATGCTCTCCTAGTTGAGCACAAAAGGATTGGATAGAACGCACTGCTGCAAAAAGTTCATATTGGACAGGCTACTTTTAGGCTTCATATAGGTAAGAAACCCAGAAAATCCACACTCAACACGTCCCCTTGAATCGACACACCGAAGCGACTACATTCAGTTGTTTGCATTAACAGGTAATAGGTGATAAAGCAGTTATGCTTTGTGGGAAGAAGAAGTCAGCACAAATTCAGGCCAGATGTGGTGCTTACTTCGCAGATGGAGAAGAGTCGCTTCTGTTGGGCCTCCCTAGCCTCGAAACCCAACATCGACCTCATTTCCCATTGCTCCTTAATCTGCCATCCAATTGGCCTCATCTGGTGGTGTGAATTTTCGAGGGAACCGAGTTAGCAACCTCTCCGTTTCCCATGCCAACTACTTTCAGTTGATCGCCGCTTTTTGCAAAGGAGATACTGAAACATGGATGAACTAAGCATTACTGCAATGAGCATCGGAGCAAAGCATGGCCCTTAAACTGAGGAGTTAAGCCTTGGCAGACGGTTAGCGGTGGCACGACAGAAAGTGGTAAAGCACGCATTTCCGACGCAGTTTTACAGACCTCATGAATGTTTACGGTGCTATGCACCTCCATAAACACACAATCTGCTATATTGGCATGAATGGACATGACGATAACCTCGCAGATAACGGTGGCCTGAAATAGCCGGTTTGCCCCTCGGAAAGGTCATCACCACGTCAAGCTCAAGGTTGCATTGGGCTCCGCATTTTCGCTTGAGTTATACATTTGTAAAACAATTACTTGGAAATATCCACTCAATTGCTAGGGCCATTTCATTGATCAATAAACCACCACGCGACACTTGGTCATGACCTCGTGGCAATGATAAGTAAAATCTCCATTCAACTTTACAGGGCGGTGAAAACTTAGGACTGTGAAAACAAAGAACACTTAACAGAATTCAAGTCAGTGAGCGAGCAATGCATTGCACACCTCGTTCTCCCACATTTGCGATTTCCTCCCATTGGAATGGAACGAATGCGTAAGTCATTAAGTGCTCAGTTTCACGCTGTATTTCCCTGACTCTTCTTAATGTGACACAGTGGAGAGTGAGGAGCCAATTGTGTGCCACGATATTGGATTCCCACCGTTCCCGCGATGCTGTTAGAAGGAACAGACAACACCATCCGTCACGTGCACACCTGCTTGTGCCCGAGATGTGAAGGGACCCATCTGGCTAGGCGATTCTGTGGCTCAAACATTCATTTTAACTCATGTGAATGGGTGCAGCCAGTAACCCGATGCGTTCGTTTTCACTGCACAAATGCACAAAGTCGGAATGAAGTCACGTCCGACACGTTCACCCGCAAAGATTAAACCTATTGGTTTTGGGCCGCATTTTCGTTCTACTTCTACCTCCCTAGTAGGAAGGTCTTCTTTTTTTGATTTTTCAGTGTCCCTTCTCACAGTGGCTATCTTATAAAAAGTGGTGGTCAGATGACGCCTGTCGGCATGGGCGAGAAAGAAATGTGTTAAGACGTGCTGAACCCCATGAAATGCACCTCGATAAATTCTGTAGCAACGAATTCAAACACTTCTTAGACATCCACTATCACGAAGACCTCGTAGTGGTCACATGTGGCATAATTTTGCGTTAGGCCCCAGTCTCCCACAAGTGAAAACCCTTCGCTAAGCATTTCCTTGAAATGCTCACACAGGAGGGTGGGTAGTTGGAAACGTCGACTTAGGAGAAGAAGTTTCGCGTGCGCTGCATTATTCATAAATTGTAGGTCAGACAATAGACTGACACAGATGTTGCATGTCTTAAACGCTAGTTTAGTATCTGCTCTGCTCATTTCTTTTGCCCATTCGGGTCGTTCGACTTTTGCGGCAGCTAAGTGCTATTGCCGAGCTGGTCCAAATTTCGCTCACCAGGTCATGAATGCGGATAGTAATACCAATCCGAGGACGTTACGGCTTGCATTTCTAGAAGCCAATAATTAGTGGCCTTCCCGTTCTGAGTAAGCTCGGCTGAGAAATGGCTGCAGGTAGACCTGTAGTAAGTTTTCTGAGGGGTGGGTAGACAATGATATGATCGGTTTTTCTCTCAAAGCTCTAGGATTGACAGGAAAGCCATTACGGTTATCAAAGCGCAGATACTTGTCCATGTCGGAAAGTTTCATTGTGAGTTTACAGAAAACTTGCAAAGGCGCTATGCAAAGTGTGAACGATTCTCAGCATCGTTCACACTCAAATTCGTGGTTTCCACAGCCTGAAGACGGTGTATCGAACTAGCTTAGTTAGTAAAAGAGTAGTGGGGTGACTATGTTCTGCACGAACCATCCTCATGTGAATGAGTGCAGAGACTAGCGTAATAAAAGTTATGGCAGATGTATTTGTTGGAGTGTGCGCAAGAAGGAACCGGTGCCGGATTAAGATGCATTTTATCACTCAAAAGCCATGGGCAGTGAATGATGCAAATGCTACTAAGCAATGCTTATGGTAGTGTAATAGCAAATGAAAGATGTTGTTCTCAGTTGATTCGTTTACTGAAATAAAACTACATCAACCACGGTGGAGATAGCATAAAGAGGGAGTCTTTGGGGAGTTTTCTCCACTAACCAGTATTTGGCGTTTCAATGAGGCAAGAATTGTTACAATTATGGTGTCAAAAACTGAAGCAAACTTGGATTCAGTTTTGCAGTGATGCTCTGCTGGCATGATAACGCCTCGGAGAGGACGTCTGGAATGTTCCACCATAGTCCCAGCCAACTACGGAAAGTGGTATTAAACTTGCAAGTGATTGTCCTATTTACTGGGCTTAAATTTGTGAAGCACTTGTCATGCAGTGCCTCACAGGTCGGCTTATGGTTGTCTTTGAACATTTCAAAAGAGAGGCAATCCACTTCCCTTGTGCGCACCCGTGACTAACATTTTTGGTAATCACTCTCACTGTTGCACTGACACATTTCCAATGTCAATTTGGGCCAACAAGCGTAGGATAAACGTGTAGGCAGACTTGTCGTCCAAACCTCTAGTTCAAAATTCGTTTTTTACTGGAATGATTAATCCCAGGCCTTAGCGCTTTCTTTTATTTGGCGATGCGGTTTTGATGCTTTTTGGGTGTTCTTTTGAAATCAGCGCCTCATACGCAAACATTCGCAGACCATTCATTCGGTTCGCTACATCTTATAACAATCCACGGCTTAAATATGCATTGCATGGATGCGGTTACTTCATAGGTGGGCTCGTGATAAAGTACAGGCCAGCTTGTAAACAACAAGGAGCAGATTTTGGCTCATGTGGAAGGATGCTCGTGCTAAGTGCTTTATCCTTCCATTTTTCAACTAATCCTAACTTGTGCATTCTCAGTGAGACCTGTTTTGACCATCGGACAACCCTTTTTTGGAGGCTAGTCCTGCTACCTCTCCGTTTTAGGCTTTCTTAAGTTTTGTTCAGTTGGCGCATCGACATCCTCCATTATCAGCTACAACTAGCCCCTCATTACGCACCGTTGGCAGTCTTCCTGACTCATGTAAAGAAAGGGATGTTTACTGTCGAAGGCAGTTTTGCTCATCATCCCGTCGTGATTTTCCTCTTTTATTCTCTCATATTCTTCGAACAGCAGCATTAGTAGGCTCTCCATCTTTCCCGTTGCCATCCTTCCCCTTCTCTCACGGCATTCGCCTCTACTGACTAAGACGAACACTCGCCTCCTTAGTAAACCTCCCTTTTTTCTTCTGTTTATTCAATTGTCATCGCAGACTTCTTACTCTTCCTTTCCTTAACTCCCATCTTCCATTCTTCATTAACGATAAGAGTTCCCACTCGGTGAGAACACCCACCAGCGGCAGCCGAGTAGTCCTGCCTGTGTGCACTCCTGCCCATGCGAGTTCTACCACCTACGCTCTCCATGCACCCCGTTTGCTTGCCTATTTTTTACAAAAACCCGGCTTTTGTATTCTTGGCAAAAATTTTAGTCTCGTTTCTGGATTGTTTGGGTTCCTTCTTGCGCACACTCCAACAAATACATCTGCCATAACTTTTATTACGCTAGTCTCTGCACTCATTCACATGAGGATGGTTCGTGCAGAACATAGTCACCCCACTACTCTTTTACTAACTAAGCTAGTTCGATACACCGTCTTCAGGCTGTGGAAACCACGAATTTGAGTGTGAACGATGCTGAGAATCGTTCACACTTTGCATAGCGCCTTTGCAAGTTTTCTGTAAACTCACAATGAAACTTTCCGACATGGACAAGTATCTGCGCTTTGATAACCGTAATGGCTTTCCTGTCAATCCTAGAGCTTTGAGAGAAAAACCGATCATATCATTGTCTACCCACCCCTCAGAAAACTTACTACAGGTCTACCTGCAGCCATTTCTCAGCCGAGCTTACTCAGAACGGGAAGGCCACTAATTATTGGCTTCTAGAAATGCAAGCCGTAACGTCCTCGGATTGGTATTACTATCCGCATTCATGACCTGGTGAGCGAAATTTGGACCAGCTCGGCAATAGCACTTAGCTGCCGCAAAAGTCGAACGACCCGAATGGGCAAAAGAAATGAGCAGAGCAGATACTAAACTAGCGTTTAAGACATGCAACATCTGTGTCAGTCTATTGTCTGACCTACAATTTATGAATAATGCAGCGCACGCGAAACTTCTTCTCCTAAGTCGACGTTTCCAACTACCCACCCTCCTGTGTGAGCATTTCAAGGAAATGCTTAGCGAAGGGTTTTCACTTGTGGGAGACTGGGGCCTAACGCAAAATTATGCCACATGTGACCACTACGAGGTCTTCGTGATAGTGGATGTCTAAGAAGTGTTTGAATTCGTTGCTACAGAATTTATCGAGGTGCATTTCATGGGGTTCAGCACGTCTTAACACATTTCTTTCTCGCCCATGCCGACAGGCGTCATCTGACCACCACTTTTTATAAGATAGCCACTGTGAGAAGGGACACTGAAAAATCAAAAAAGAAGACCTTCCTACTAGGGAGGTAGAAGTAGAACGAAAATGCGGCCCAAAACCAATAGGTTTAATCTTTGCGGGTGAACGTGTCGGACGTGACTTCATTCCGACTTTGTGCATTTGTGCAGTGAAAACGAACGCATCGGGTTACTGGCTGCACCCATTCACATGAGTTAAAATGAATGTTTGAGCCACAGAATCGCCTAGCCAGATGGGTCCCTTCACATCTCGGGCACAAGCAGGTGTGCACGTGACGGATGGTGTTGTCTGTTCCTTCTAACAGCATCGCGGGAACGGTGGGAATCCAATATCGTGGCACACAATTGGCTCCTCACTCTCCACTGTGTCACATTAAGAAGAGTCAGGGAAATACAGCGTGAAACTGAGCACTTAATGACTTACGCATTCGTTCCATTCCAATGGGAGGAAATCGCAAATGTGGGAGAACGAGGTGTGCAATGCATTGCTCGCTCACTGACTTGAATTCTGTTAAGTGTTCTTTGTTTTCACAGTCCTAAGTTTTCACCGCCCTGTAAAGTTGAATGGAGATTTTACTTATCATTGCCACGAGGTCATGACCAAGTGTCGCGTGGTGGTTTATTGATCAATGAAATGGCCCTAGCAATTGAGTGGATATTTCCAAGTAATTGTTTTACAAATGTATAACTCAAGCGAAAATGCGGAGCCCAATGCAACCTTGAGCTTGACGTGGTGATGACCTTTCCGAGGGGCAAACCGGCTATTTCAGGCCACCGTTATCTGCGAGGTTATCGTCATGTCCATTCATGCCAATATAGCAGATTGTGTGTTTATGGAGGTGCATAGCACCGTAAACATTCATGAGGTCTGTAAAACTGCGTCGGAAATGCGTGCTTTACCACTTTCTGTCGTGCCACCGCTAACCGTCTGCCAAGGCTTAACTCCTCAGTTTAAGGGCCATGCTTTGCTCCGATGCTCATTGCAGTAATGCTTAGTTCATCCATGTTTCAGTATCTCCTTTGCAAAAAGCGGCGATCAACTGAAAGTAGTTGGCATGGGAAACGGAGAGGTTGCTAACTCGGTTCCCTCGAAAATTCACACCACCAGATGAGGCCAATTGGATGGCAGATTAAGGAGCAATGGGAAATGAGGTCGATGTTGGGTTTCGAGGCTAGGGAGGCCCAACAGAAGCGACTCTTCTCCATCTGCGAAGTAAGCACCACATCTGGCCTGAATTTGTGCTGACTTCTTCTTCCCACAAAGCATAACTGCTTTATCACCTATTACCTGTTAATGCAAACAACTGAATGTAGTCGCTTCGGTGTGTCGATTCAAGGGGACGTGTTGAGTGTGGATTTTCTGGGTTTCTTACCTATATGAAGCCTAAAAGTAGCCTGTCCAATATGAACTTTTTGCAGCAGTGCGTTCTATCCAATCCTTTTGTGCTCAACTAGGAGAGCATCACCATTCACTTTGTTTACACACATCAAAATGTTTCATTGGTATTTAGTCTGACACTGGGATGCATTCGACTGAGTGGCTGCTGAGTGTGTCGTAGACCGACCCAGCCCCTATTAATCCGTTTATTTGACATTGGCAGTGCACAGATCGGTTGATGGCAGAGACGTTTGTATTGGGGCAGGGCAGATGATGCTCCACCACAGCTTTGGTGTGAGGCCTTACCAGTTATCAAGAAAGCGCCAATTGATTGGCGCGTTGTGGGGCCGAAATGTAGATGTCGGGATGGGGACAGAAAGCCGGGGTGACAATGAACTGACTATGAATCCATTCCGCACCGTGATGTGCAGCCCATACGGTATTTTTAGCATGGAAGTGAAATTGACAAATCAAATGTGCAAAGCAAAAGCGGGCATGGGTTTGCCAGCTACGAAAGATTGGAATAATCGTTGCAGACTACCAGTTGGACTGTCTTCGGCACAGATGCATGACACATGCCCTACCACTTTGAAGCGCAGCTACGCAAGGCATCAAACCCCCAAGGAAAGCAACCCTATTTCCTCCTTTGCGCCGTCTAAATTGCCTCATTAATAGTTGGTCTTACAACGGCTGTGCATTCCACGGACTGGATGTCTTGTGTAATGTGGGCTGATGTAACTCCGAGTAAGCCCTTTCCTTGCAAGGAGGAACATCGTGCATATTGGGGTCATCATTGGGGCTAGCGATGCATGTGACGGTAATGAATCGGCGTCCACCCTTTCCTCACACAAAAGTGCATCACGCCAAAAATAAGGGCTAGACTGTTCTCTTTATGCCCCCAAGATGTGTCCCACATGAAACCGGATACTGTTTTCTCATTAGCAGCGTGGTGCGAGTAAATCGTCGATCTTGTAAACACAATGCCAGCGGAGGTTGTGCTTTGCCTTGCTACAGGTCCCAATTCCATAGGTCTTAGCCGCTCACGGACAGCTAACCTCTGGTTTGGTTCAAAGCCTTTCGTAAAGCGAATGCATTTCATTGCAAAGAAAAAAACATGCCTTGGAATACACTGACCCAGGGAAGGAGAAGAAGAAGAAGAAGAAGATGATGATGATGATGACGATCGCGCTGTCATAATGTGCATCAACGGGGTAGAGGCTTAGTGCTCTTACACTGTTCCGCGCACACGGTTGTGTGGGCAAATCGGTCACTTCGTCGATATGCAGCGTGCTGTCCCAGCGTTTAACAAAATGTCTAATCTGAGTCAAACTGACCTACGGCGCCCAAAGCACCCAGCCGGTGGAATGCGCCGCTGGTGTGTCGCCATACAATAATACCAATAATAATGGCAATGATCTCAAAGTGGGGCGCAAAAGGCTTCCAGGTGGGTGAATGTTGTGAGGAGGAATGGAGTTTGAAGCATCAAACTGTTGAGTTGAGAAGCAGTGTGGGCGGTATTGACTACTTAGAGAGTGATGATCTCCCATCAACGACTGCCAGCGTGGCAGCACATGCTTCACCTCGTCTGCATTACCATCGCATGCTGATCGTAATGTGCATGCGTGAAGTGTGGCCTGAGCGCAAACTTGCTCATTCGACTTGTACTGCCTAAAGAAGAGAAGTGAATTGTGTTGGGCGCTTCCGATGACGCGACTTATCTGTTGCTGCATTTGCCCACAGCTCCGTCTTCTGTTGGCGCAGCGCAAGGTGAAGAGGGGACAATTGCACTAACTTGTGGCTTCTGCATGTCAATATGAAGCATAAAATAGGTCATGGGTATTCTAGCTCACCGTATTGCGGAGCAGACTGTGTTAGGATAAATTGTGCGACTGGATGCTGGTTGGTGCTCTTGTCAGATTGATTCAATTCAGTGTCAGCTCAAATGCAAGCATATTGGCTGCATGCTGCTTGCTTGTGCACTGTTGGGCACAACTGAGAGGCTTGGTGATGCATGCACCGCAAACGAATGAAGTCTGCTGAGGCGCGTGTCGACATCAAAATATTGCCTACAGTTTAGCAGCGCCTTCTGCAAGACCTCGATGACGCCCGCCAATCACCACTGCGGGCCAGCAAACAAGGTCACCGATTTCATCAGCGACATCTGCACCTGCCATCAGCCAATCAGCTCAAAGGGGAATGTGTCACGTAATCGCCAACTAACAGCCTTCTCCATTGCGGTTGGCGCTACCATAACAAGCGTTGTGTTGGGATGTGGGCGAGCTCACGCAATCCACCTCATCTCATTACATGAAGCCGCCTTGTAGGTCAAGGAGAGGAGAGCCTATTGGTTGATGCGCATGTGCAGCTTTCGCATGAATACGCCGTGCGTCGTCAACGCACAGCATTGGTGGCTTGAATATGGCTTCACTACCCTATGTCATTCTGCTGGCGTCTTTGGTTGCTGCGAAAGACCACAAACCACTTGTCAGTAAGTTGTGCTTTTACGTATGTATCCCGTCAACTTGAAAGCCAAAGAGTTTGGCACATCACGTCCCTTGTTGAATTGCGTATTTCGTTACAAAGCAGTTCTATTCTGGTGCAATTACTCGGTTCAGATCTGTCATACTCTCACGTCGCTGACCAAGGCGATTAACACAACTAGGAGGGCATACTGTTGACGGCGACTTGTACTTTTTGTTGAAGCGACAGTGCCTAAAAAGCAGCAACTAAGGGAATACTTCTCCTGGAGTCATGTGGACACTTACTACATCCGCTTAAGATGGAACAGGGAAAAATTAAAGGACGTGCTCGATGGAGAAATCAGAGTGATGGCGGTGTGGGCATCTAACCCAGCATTCAAAAGGTCGGCATACGCGTTCCTTAGCGATGGGGAAGTCACTCTTGACGGACTGGTGCCCAACATACTATACAATGTGACTGTGACGGCAATACACAACGGAACCATACTTGTGGAGTTCAGTAGAAATATTCGCACATGGGAAATCGGTAAGCAAATACGTGTGATGGGACCGTAGGATAGTGCAGTGAATGGTATTGCATAGTTTGTTCACCACCATCGATGCATATTGCTCACCACTAAACCTTGCATGTCAGCGCACGTTTACAAGGAGTGGTTCAGTGATTGTCTATGATGTGACAAGTATGGTAAGCATGTTCACCGATCCATTGTTAACTAGCCTCCCTCCGCATGCCTCTAGTGTCTGGCTCCTCAATGTCACATCCGCTCCCATCCTCGCCGAGTGTGGTTCTCTTTGCGTTGCCATGTGGTATGCTAAGTGGACACCGTCAGTGAATGAGGAGATTGAGCGACTACGGCCAACATCATTTATGCCATTGGAAATGTCTAGGGTGGAGGGACGGTTGGGTGATGAATGACATCAATCATTTGTTGAGTTTCCGTGCACCGTGACAAGTTTTTTGTGGAGACAAGTAGGGCAGTAGACAGGGATCTTGCACGTGTATTGGGATGGTGTTTTTTTACGTTCTTTCTGTCTTGCTGGCAGAAAAGGATGGAATGTTGATCAGCCTCCAAAAACTACCGCAGTTATTGTGGCATGGTCTGTTTTGCACTCTGCAATGACTTACTAATGCTACTTCGAAGAGATGGTACACGATTGCACGCGATTTCGCTGAAATGGACTTAAGGCTGCGTCCCTTCTGCCAGTGGCTCTTTTGTCGCGTTTGCTTTGGAATCGTGAAAGGCGCAAAATAGAGCATTCCTTTTGTGAACAGCTTTTGTGATGTGAAGGACCACCATTGAAACGCATTAGCAATGATGCCTTTATTTGTCGCTGATAACAGTCTGCGTTAGTGCAACTGACACCACGAAGCAGGTATGATGGCTGATTGCCAACTTTCTCTTTTGTGCAATGGACTATTTCAGAGGAGGATGTTCTAAACGACCTCTTCCGATGGGGCCCGGTGACATCTCACTCCATTCGCGTGAGTTGGGATTCGCCAGGCTCGGGTGAGGCCATCACTGGGGAAATCAACGTGGTGGCGGTGCTGGCTTCTCAGTCCGCATCCGAAAAGTCAGCGTCAGCACACATCAGCAAAGGCGAAGTCACACTTGATGGATTGACGCCCGGCTCATTATACGTCGTGAATGTGACAGCAATGCGTGATGGAAGTCCATTTCTGCATCTCAGCAAAAACATTGAAACACTGAGCACTGGTACGCTGGTTTGTGTGATTATGCTGGCTTGCCACACTGAGAGATGACATGTAATCGGGCTGTCACTGACTGCCCATTTGAAGCCTCCCCCTCGAGGGGCTGTGCATGGCTGGCGCAATGTAAGCAGCATTATGTCTTGCTTCCACAGACCGTGGGGACGAAAGCGGCATGACGACTAGCGGATCTGGTGTAGCCTACGCAGTCTTCGGGGTGCTCTCCACTCTCATGATGACCGTTCTCGCCTAACCACTAACGCTAATCATTGCGAAGTTGTCGCACTCATCAGCCTTCCTTCAACATCACGCCACATGACTGGCTTTGTGAAATCACTCCTTTTTCTCCGGTAGGCATCCAGGGTGCGTTAATTGCCCCACCCACTAATCATTCCTGCTTCGCTGACATCAATTTAACATCGCATTATAAGTAACATTTGGGCGAAAATACACGAATCTGGTGCATGTTTTTTGTCATTCAATAAAACAGCATGAAGGAATGTGAAAAGTGAAATGAGAGAGTATGATGGCAGCCTAATGAACTGTACAATGTGGTCTGGCACTCATGGTGTGGCGGTTTAGTTCCTTTATCGCTTTGCAGTGCCATGCATACAAGGAGAAGTTCGCGTGTAGTAACTGAGGCTGGGCACATTAACCAAAATATGCGCTTCTCCTGCTCTCCTCCGATATCCAAGAGGAGGCTTTTCCCTTCCCCCAAACAGCATCAGTCAAAGCCTTTTAAAAAGAAAACAGCACTGTCAAGCAAGATGTACCTCACCTCGTGAATGCGATGGTGGTTGAGGCGACTTGTGTGGGTCATGCGTGGTTGGTGGCTTAAGCACAGGCAGTGGCACTAGAAATTGGCTAGGAAACAGGAGGTGTCAGAAGTGTGGTAACAATGGGTTGATATGCGTGAGTGGCGGTTTCACAGCCTTGACGCTTCCGTTGAGCCAACCCAGCATTGTCATAGGCACGGAGTACGTGTGTGTTGGTAAAAATGAAACCATCACTCCACCGAGTGGGAGGATGAAGGTCTGCTGTTCCGTCATGATCAGTCGTGAAGATTTCGCATCAGTCAGCATTGAAATGACTTGAGGCGGTTTCACATTACTCAGCTCTGCTTCCCTTTACTTTTGGCATGTTGTGCTTTCGAACCCAATTCAGACAACTAGGCGACATTGAAGTTGATAAGCTGCATTTTGGGCGAATCAGTAGGTGGAATTGGGATGGGGAGGGGAGACATAAGGCAGAATGTGCACAGGAGGTCACCTGGTCTGCTGATAGTCTAACGCCGTGTACAGGCGTCATTTACCACTCTAAGGCAATTTCTTCCTCCATGTCAGTCATCTGCATTGCCATTGGAGCAGAGTACCTCATAAGGGCCGATCGTAAATCAATCCAACGTCCAATGCTACTTTGCGCCGCATTTTTGGTCCCGTGGAATTTGCGACCTAGTCCTTCCATCTATCAGTTTATATTTGCAAACGAGTCGAATGGCCTAACTTCCTAATACATCACGGTATGTTATTTGCAATGGTTCGATGGAATCAAGAAGTGCTAAATACTTATGAATGCCGGGAATTTCTCGTCGAAAGGCGGTAGCACTTGGTTCTGCTGGTGTCACGATGGTAGGATTTCTTCATACAAAGGCGAAATGGTGGCCAAAGTATGGAATGACTAGGCTGACATTGGGTCTGTTTGAGACTCGGTGGATCCCAACTGCGTCGATTCCATTGGATTGGCTGAAGTGTGATAGTGCTGACCAACTGACATTGTGGGTGGCCTAAGTAAGATAAGGCGAGGGCCGATGTGTGACGCGAGTTTTCGCCGCTTCGACGAGCATGTCAGATTCGATATCGCGGGAGGTTGGCAAAACTGAAGGAAAGTGCAAGTAAGCAAACACCAACATTATCTTCCGCATTGCCGGCAGAAGGAGGGACCATCAATCAAGAATACCAACAGGTTGTGTCTCACTCGTAGAATTGCCACAGTGTAATTTTCATTATGCTAGTAAATTTGGATTGCAGTTGTCTGGGCTTCTGACACCATTTTTGGATTAACTCTCAAATGGCCGTAACTAGCAGCCTATTGAGATGAGACAAGTGTCTCTTTCACTGGCTGCCAACGTGGCTAGGTGGACTTGACCTCGTCTGGGTTACCACGACAGACGGGTGGTACGAACCGGGCGTAAAGCGTGGCCCAGGTGGGCAATCGACATACAGAAATGCGTTGCCTGAAGGAGAGAAGTAGAAGTGTGGAAGGTCTAGTTTATCCCCACAAGCAGCATCTTGGCAGTGGTGTGTTCGCGGAGACGATGTTTTCGTTGACGATCGTGGAAGGAACAGGCGGCTTGTAAATTAGCAAGAGTAGGAACGAAGCCTCCATTTGAGCTGAGGGGTTTAGCCCCAGCGGTTTTTGACTGACAGTTGGGTTGTGACGGTATGTTGTAACCACCAGTGGTAGTGCAGGTGCAGTGCTCATTCCCTCCTATGCCTCCTCAAGCTCAATTTCTAATGCTATGTCAGGAAAGTCAAAACCTGAAATAAGAACAGACGTGCTTTGAATCGCTCTGGCGCTTTTAAGAAAGTGCAGCACTTTTGAGAAGGCCATGTTTCTGACAAGTTTTAATTGGCCTTGTTTTCCCCCACCAAGTGAAGCATTTAGTTGTTGGGTTAGTTGAATTGACGTAGGCCTTGCTTATTTGAGGTGCCTATTGCTGTTGGAAAGTATTGCGGCTCACAGATGGGCAAGAAAAGAAAGATCTCCGACTCATGTAATGGTTGTTCAGTGCTGAGGAGAAGCACAAGAATCGAGCCCATGAGAGCGACAGGCGTGCAGTCTTATGGCTTTCACCCTTGAACAATTCACACCTTCCCTCATCGCTTGTGTCACACACTCCTCTAGTTTGACAACCACGGCAATCGAAGTGCTTGAGGCGTTGTTTGCACAGGTAATGCGTTCCACCTCAGCGTCGTCTTCCACATAGTGGTTGATGCAGCAACCTTCCAAAAAGTGGCTCTCCTCCCACCACTCGCGGATCGGGCTGAGTAAGTGCAGAGCAGAAGAGGAGTAGGAGAGAGCACCGAGAAACGCCATACTGCCACTACGCAGGCAAATGATCATTAAGGCTTTACAATGCATGCTCACTTCGCCCTTCTGATTGCAATGAATCAGCGAAGTGGGTCCAACTCAGACTCTAAACCACAACTTTCCTACTCCCACTCAACAAGCAGGCTGGCTGGACGCACTTCTGATGGGCACCATCCGTTGGCGCAGAGACTAAGTTTATTAATCACATAGTGAATGCAGCCTGCTGGCGTCCACCTTGCCCACCTTACACATTGGCAGCAGTAAACTCACTCAACTCATCCATGCAAATTGCCTCACTAGCAGAGGCTAAGATGAGTTGCTCTTCTGATTTATTTACCGGAGGAATGGGGGCGCGCGATCGCATGCGCAATTGATGCCTACGAATTTGTTTACTTTGATTTGCCTAAGATGGACCTACTTAGTTTTAGGCCTCCTTCCATTTCAGAAGCATCATAACAGGCGACTAGCCACAGGTTCGCCTACGCCTCCCTAAGCATCGATCAAAGACTCCATCTTTCCTTTCTTCCGCATTAGGGAAAGAAGACTTCAATAAAACGTGCAACGCCAAACGCTTAACACGGGACAATGAACTCAAGCCAGTGATGCTTGCATTGAATCCTTCGTCTTGGGCTTGATTGGCCTACGTCCCATGACTGTCACTTGCACGTGGCGAATCGGCTCAGCATCCTCATCTCCACTGTAGGTAAAGGCGAAAGGGGCTTGCACGATGGTGAGTTATGGAACACATCGAGTAGAGGCAGTGGATGACATGGCTTTTCTAGTCAAGGGTGCCACGATTTTGCCTACGAAATATATACGACCCTCTTGGAAGTTTGTCAACCCAGGTACGATTGGATGATACGCATGCCTGGATCTGCAACGCTGGAAATCCAGTCAATGGCTTGCAAAGACTACCTTTTAATGTCTGCATCCATCGAAGCCACTTCGTTAGCCACTCCACGAATCCGAGTTGGCGAACAAACTCCATCCGACTAGTGCTGCTCTTCTCGTACGCTTTGGTGAGGATATGAACTACTGCCTCTCCCCTGCCTTCGGAGAGCTTCTCCTCAGCCTTCACATGTCGTTCGTATGCTGTTGCAAGCACCGACCCCCACGTTGGCAGCAGACAATGAAGCTAAGTCATGCGGCAGCATCAAGGATGAGCTTTTCGTGCAGTCAGAGCAGATCTCTTCTCCATCAACTGACCCAATGTCGAATCACTCGCCACTAGAGTCACATTGCATCTGCGGCAAAAAGGGCAATTACTAATCAGAGTGCTTACTTTGCCTACTTTTTTATGATTGATGCAACTTATTGGATGGTGCAGAGAGCAGCTTTGTGGAGGTGCTGCCCCCGCATTCTGGCCGCTATCCCTACTCTCCTGCCACTACCTAAGATGTTGACCTGCTGTCAATTAGCCGGATGTATGCGAAGGGGTATCATCAGGCTTTTGATTTATTAGCATGGCTGACTCGAAGCCGAACGATCTCCTGTTGGTTTAAATGCTTGCGAAACTGTAAGTCGGGGCGGTTCGTAACGGTAGCCGTGAGATCTGGACACCTTCCTCCTAAAGGTACATTTATTCGCATTGATGGTGACGAAGTTGGGTAAACAATCAGCCCAAACATCAAGGCGGTTGTCTCTTGTGACTAGGCTTGTTCACTAAGACTTCCACGACTTCACGTACATGCAAGGTTGGAGACCGTGGGGTTCTGGCGAGGACAGGATGGAATGATGGCTGACCGGCCATTCTCGTTAAGACGGGCATGTGTGCGTGCGTGAGTGACGCTGTCAATGCACTGGAAATCGACTGGCGTAATGCATTCCCTTCTAAGCCAGTTCTGTCTTAGGGTGCACACACTTGTGAGTCTGTTTTCTGAGGCCAGCACGAACTTCAAAACGAGCTCTCACAACATGAGCCTGCTTCGTGCGTCGACGCTGTACGTCTGAACATGGCGCCCTGAGAACGTTTGAATTCAATGGAGCGAACGAGATGATTGATGCGTCTTGTGGACAACCAGAGAAAAGACCTCCTAGGCACTGCCACCAATAGTGTCGCAAAAATGGGATGAGAGGAGGAGGGAAGCGGTTGGTAGCCCACCTTAATGCATGCGCGGCTGCATGGCTACCAGTCGGCCCGACTGTGTACTCAGGCTCTGTGCCTGTAGCACTGTAATGCACTCGCAGCACAAAATGGCGTAATGTGGTTGCATTTCATGAGGTTATGTGGAACTTGCTTTAGCCATCCACTTCTTTCTTCTTGCTCAGCTGTGCATGCTACATGGTGCCCGCCCTTCCAACTCCAACCAGTGCTGAGTGCATCGAGACCAAGCTATTTCAGGCTTGTTTTAGCACTGAACAAGGTTTGTTCATCGACGTTCTTGTCAACAATCTCTATTGCTTCTTCATGTGGAGTGCCTTTCGCTTATTGGCCTCTGTGACATCCTGTTCCTGCTATTTGTTTTAACAGCAGAAAAAGGAAACTCCCCCTTTTTCACTACTTTTAAGCGGCAATTGGCCCACTCGAAGCAGGAAGTAAATTTGGCAGAACTTGTTGCACATTATAGAAATTAGTTCCTACGTGTGTGGGCCACATTCGCATGTCTCCAAATGCATTCCACGAGGTGCAGACAGCAAGGAGTGAAGCCAGTCAGCCACACCTCCATCAAAGGCGCAACTTCGCTCCACCTCCTTCCTTCCCACCCATTTCCTGTCACAGATTACATGCTCTGTGGCGCCCCCACTCGAGTAGTCAATTATCCGTTTGCTACCACTGAGCTTGAATTCAGTCACCAGCCTACTCGAAATAGTCAGCTGGTACTGCAGTGGGAAATGAAGTGCCTACCGACTAGGAGACATTCTTCACTGATAATCTCAACTGCCGCTCCCACCTCATTCGTATTCCATGAAATCAGTGCTTTTCTTGACTGCATCCTGCTACCTTCGTGCATGGAATGCGCACCACTCAAGTATTTACCTCCAATCCCATCACAAGTAAAGCTCAGCCACATAATTTGGACGGGGGTTTGCAGGTGTCAACACATGCGTTCTTACTGCAAGGCTGCTATCACCTTGATGGGATCATGAAAGCTCTCGCTCTTTGCGGTCCTTTGATTTTCTCTTGTTTGGAGAGTATCAAGGCTGTCTTCTTTTGCACGACTCACATCACTCTATTTTCTTGGCCTTACTACTAGCACTTTGCATTGCATAGTGCGAACTGATGCAACTGGAACCAAACCCCTTCATTAACCACTGGAACAGTGTGCGTTGGTACCAACCCAATCACGTCTAAGCACCCGTGAAAATGCGTGGCTACTTGGCCTCAATTGCTGTGTACTTTGTTCCTAATGCCACAACACCCCAATAGCAGACGCCATCGAAACTGAATATCTACGCCGACGTGCACCTTAAAAGTGCGAAGTGGAAGTTGGCACGAGTCGATCCGATGGCCACGATGACTAAGGATGTGAACTCCAACCCACACTATCTACAGCCATCTGCACTGTGGCTACGAGTTGTTCATAAAGGCTTACTCTCCGCTTACACTTAACAGCCCACACCATCCAAATCTTAACGTGTTGGCTAAAGAAGCCTTGTTGTAATGAAAAAATGGAGTCTACGACTGTCTCTCGGGGCAAGCCAATTGAGGCAACGACACCTGTACGCGCTCCCGAGGCATGATGCAGAGGCCTACTAGCAGCATGCATGCCAAACGTATTCCCATACCAATTTTTTATAAAGAGGCATTTACAAGGCGGTGGTGAAGCAATCCAGACCGTATTGCAACAACTGTAGTCCCTTTGTGCATGCAGCTCAGATTTTCCTCCTCCTCCTCCTGCATTGGTGCTGCAAATCCAACCGCGCACATTACCCCACCACACATGTAGGTTCCTCGGCTACTTGCTCTTCCTGGTGGCTCTGCAGGTCGTGTTTGCAGAGGTGGTGTCTACCTGAATCCCCATTGTCCCATGACTTGCTCCTATCCTCCCCGCTTCCACAATAGTACTGTGGTAGTTAGAACCACACTTTCACAGAATAGGGATCGCGCCAAATCGGGGTGGACATGACCAACGATGATGGCTCAGTGACCGCACTGCCTCCACCCTTCTCTTTGCTTTACCTATTTACTTAACCTCTGTCAAATGAGAACATTCGAGACCGAAAAGCATTAAAAAATTGATGACCATCTGCACATTCCTTCTTGTTATAAAACCCTAAGTTCAATGCTACGAATGCACCCCCACAGTCCGTTCTGTTTTAAGCACAAACAAAAGTGCAAACTTCGTGCAATTGCCACTTTTAGGGGTTTCACACAATGCAAAGTAAAAGCAGTGTTAATTGGGCATAAAGAAGAAGGAGTGAGGCTTTCCCTCCACCACGATGGATGTCCGCTTTGCAGAATGGGAGGGGAGACGAGTGCAATAAAACACAAGTCATGGGTCGTACGATTGAGTGGAAATGGATGACTGGAAAATTGGCGCTACCCGTTGCGGCCGTTCAGGCAAAGACTGCCGTCATGCAAGTGAAGAATACCACAACGAGTCCACTAATCTTTGCGGCGAACCCACGACCTGCGCAAACAAGTCAGTCTGCCATCATGTCATGCAAAGCATACTCATCACTTGAGCGTAAATTTTCTACCAACGGTAACTGGCATTGGATGCCCATTGAGGAAATGTTGGCATAATCGAATTGAGCGTGGCATTTAGAGCAGAAGTATCAGTACCAGCTTACCGGTTCCCAGTGTTTTAATTTCTTTGCTGAACTTAAAAATTTCCAGTCCCCAGAAAGATCCCACTACAGTCACTTCATAAGGTGAATTGGGCATCAGTCCATCGATGGTAGCGTTGCCCTGATTGACGTCCACTGATGCGGACCTTTTGTCTTCGGGGTGGGAAACTAGCGCTGCGGTCATGTTGATCCTTCCCTCCATTGTTTCACTCTGGTTTTTTAACTCCCAACTTAGGCCAATGGAGTGAGACGTCACAGGACCCCATTTGAAGAGCTTTTGTAAAACTTTTGGGTCTGGAATTGTCCATATTACAAAATAGAAAGTGTTAATCATATGTAACAACCACGCAATTGTGTCGGTTGCTTTTGTTCAGACTATTGCAACTGATGGGAGGAAGCCAGTAAATTATCGTCAGTGATTTAAGTGGCTGTCGCCACTGCTCTACGATATGAGGTAATAAGAGGATCTCCGATGTTTTAAAGGAATGCCCACACCATACCTGCCGAACAATGCCTCACTCGCGCTGCGAAAGGATCAGCGACAAGGAAGTCAATGGCAGTAGAGGGGCTGTCATTCATTTGTGCTAACTAAACTTCAACATCTTTCTACTAGACATGCAAGGCAGCAAAGAAATTAGGAAGAGAGGCGCATCAATGGACACTCAAAGAGCCCTTTCTTGCAAAGCGCTTGACTAGGGCACTTGAGCCGATAATCGCGTAGTCGGTGCTCGCAGGACTCCTTCAATCCCCGTGCTTCCTTACTGCATCTTTGAATCTTTACTAATGGCGATTTGGTTGTGGAGTTCAAACCTCGACTGAGGTGACTGAGGACTAAGTGGAAATAATATTTATGCACAAGTTGCAATGTGGCATGTCGAGACGAATTTGACCGTTAATTGATTGGTCAAACTGACAGTTTACTAAGTTTTGTTCCTTCCGTTGTTCTTTTGAAACAAAGTCTACTATTGTGCACTCAAAATGGAAACTTAGCGGTGAACTCAAACAATTCCTTGTGCAAAATAGGTAGCCAATGCCCATTTCGATCAGTGTCAGTAAGTGTCATTGGGTGTAGCGTCTTGCTGCATAATCACACGTAGGAACTTACCGACCTCCTGTGTATGAATTTCTTTGATGATTTTCAGAATTAAGCTGCCGTTTTTCACTACCGTCACAGTCACAGTGTACCGTGAGCTGGGCATCAACTCGTCAAGTTGGACTCCTCCTTGGAAGAGTAACGCACATACTGACGCAATAAAGCGCGGGTCAGCCTGCCACACTGCCACCATTGTGAGATTTGCTTCGAGATATTCAGTCAATTTTTCCTTTTGCCATGTTAGGCTAACGGAGTGATCATCCACAGGACCCCAATGGAAGTATTTTTCCAGTGGATTTCCGGTCGAAATTGACCCTATCACGAAATAGCGAAAATGTTAACAAGATGAAATGACTACTCAGCAGTGCGGAATGCATTTGTCCAAGGCCTGAGAATGTGATGCGTTCGTGATGAGTGAATGCTTTAGCATGGATGTGCTTGTGACTTGTCTGAGGGCACAATTTACGATTCCAACAAATGATGATTGTAGGATCCATTCGTAACCATGCGACTTACCGCCTTGTCTTCCGTGGTTCTCGGCCAGAACCGCGGTCACCAACAGAATGAGGCATAACTGGAAGGCCATCTCCACACCATCAATACGTCTTGCTCACAAATTATGGTATATTTATACAAGAGTTTCTCACACACATCAGCCTATGAGCTCTCCTTTTCTTGACCTGCAAGGCGACCATTGCGCGTTGTGGTGTGTTGAATTACGCAAGCCATCACGCAACCACCTCCTACTCCTCTTATCATAAAGATGGCATTTATTTCTGATTATTTCTACAGTTAAAAAGAATGCCGTCATGTATGAAATGTTGATGATTGAGATTATTATCCTCTGTCAACAATGTAAATGACTTGCAATAGTAGTGGGTGTGAAATGGAGGTAGGATCTCCTGTCAGAAATGAGAAGGCGGCCATGCCTTCTATTACAAGTATAGCGATGCCTTCAGCTGCACTGCTACGTGGTCTCTATAAGCCTTTGCGTTCTTGCTTCCAGATCTTTAGAGCCCTTAATCTGCTCGGTTGGCACTGTGCTGCGTGGCAGCGCTCGACTTCTCAATGTCGAGCGGTAATAAACATGGCGGTAATAATGATGATGACGTCGGTATCGGCGTGATCTGAACTGGTGTGGTGGAGATGTGATGTCCCCATACTTTTCTCCATAGACTTCTGTTGTGCGCAAACCATGCTGGTATGTATCGAATTGGAAATCGTGTCTCCTTTTAAGGAAAAGAAATAAAAATTTCATAAACTTGGTGGTAGTGTGCAGCTTCTTAAGGCATTTGCATGATTTCGGTATTAGTGAAAATGAGTCATGATCTGCTTAGACTTGAACCGCCTTGATCTCACAATGGATTCCATTCCACCAATGGCATTTATTCTATGGTTCTTCAGACGCTGGACTAACTAGTGTTTGGCATCCCGCTCCTACAATGCCTGAACGACTGAAGTAAGCAAAAACCTGATTCGTTTATTGGTGGATGCATAATTTATCGGCGATCCAGCACGGGTTCATCTTGATCTCTCGGACCAACGAACCTAACTAATTATATGCCATTATGAGAAAGGTCAGGCTACAAAGAAGCAAAGAAAATGGTATAATATGACAAGGTGAGGCCAGAAGTTAGGCTTTGCAGAATAAGAAGAGTGACTGCTGCTAGGCTCTTGCGAATAACAACAACTTCTTCAACTGTTGAATTTGATGAGGTGAATAGATGCTGTGGTGTGATGGAGAGTGAGGAGAATGAGTGCCACATTGCAAGAACAAATAATTACCCGTTCGATGCGATAGTCTTGCCTTTCTCACTCACTGGCATATCGCTAGCAGAAGATGAAACAGTGCTGTAGTCCACCAATAAGTCCGTCAAGTTGCAGTGCGTAAGAAATAAGTCAAACTTACCACAATTCCATTTCTCCCCGTTTGACAATGCAAGTCTGGTGGGTTGAATTGCACTAAAGTTGCGTTTGTAATGGTTTGTGGATCCATCTGCCACTGTAAAGCAGAGGAGGTAAACGCGTGCAATCCCGTTCACCTCGCACCCTTTTATTTTTCACTTCGACAGCATTACCATCTTCTCTATCTCGCTGCCAACTATCTCCACTCCATCCATCACACATCGACAGTTCACTCCCCCACTTGCCTTCTGTCTGCGCTGTTGACCAGTCCAAGAATGGTAAAACCCTAAGGTAAATGCTTAAAAGGTCCGAGTTCATGCATGTGGGATCGTTTTCTTTCACCTGTGAAATGTGTGCACTGTTAGAATTGACGCCAGAGTGCACAGCGTTCTCACAAGTAAGAAGGGTGAGTTCAAGGCGAACATTCCAAACCGTTTTACCAGGAGGCTCAGACATAGCTCCATGTAAACAAGTGCTTATGGGCGACACACCTTGACCTCTTGACTCCTCTCCTCATGCCTGTGAGGGTACCGTGTAAGCGCAAGATGGCACTCAAGCATGGCGGTGACAATGATGATGACGATGATGACGTTTGTAGCAACGAGATGTGAACTAGCGTGGTGGAGATGTGGTGTCCTCACACTTTTCTGCATGCTTTGAAATGTGGGTAAAGTGGGCTAATATGCGCATTTCCACGATTGGAGAAAAGGTTTTACCGCAGTGAGTGTGATCCACAAGGCATGAGGCTACCAAAGGATTGGAGAGATCACCATTGTCAGACCAGATAAAGCGGAGGTGGAGAGTGGTTACAACTAATGAGATTGTATTTGTCTCAAAGTGGAGCACAGAAGAGCTCCAGATGGGTGAGTGTTGGAGTGTGTAGCAGAGTTTTCAACATCTGGCTATGGCGAATGGACGGAGTGTGGGCAGTGTTCATCACTTCAACTGAGATGGTCCCGTTTCAATGCATGCCAGCTTAGCATCATCGGTTTGACCTCGGCTGGGTTACCGTGGAAGACGGAGCGTACTATGTTTGGGTAAAGTGTGGCCTAAATGCCATGTAGCCCACCCACATGCAGAGAATTGGGAATGTGGTAGATCTACCTGAATTTCAACGCCTTGCACCCCCACGGAGGTGATTTCGATGGCATGACATTTCTGTGGCTGCAGTTCAGCATTCCTCTTTCTTCTGCTAGCGATGCACAAGTGGCAAAGAGTGAATGAAACCATCGCATCGGACAGGTGGAACATTTGTCCATGTACAGTGCCCTTCTTTCCTCCCGTGCTCACAGATCTGCGGTTTCGACGTGTCAGATTGACTGGCACATTGGCCTGCCCGCAGCCATAAAATGGAGCAGGGCCACTCTAACACTTGATATTCCCAAACAGACATTCTGAAGGCAAATACGACGACTAAATGCAGGCTGGAATGCATCTACTGCTGGAAACCAACAAGCTGCCCTCTGATAAACATTGCTGGGGACTTAAATGAAGCAGCCAATTTCGGACGTCGTTTGCACTTGAGGCATGCAGCTGTTCACAGTTAAGGGGAAAGTAGCCTCCATCCAAGTCGCGGCTTCAGTCACGAGTGAGTCAGCTGAGGCCTTCTCGTGATTGACGGAGCGCCATCAGTCCCCGTTCGCATGTCGTCTGCGAACAAATCTTTCTGATCCAAAGGTATAAAATTAGGGGTAGTATGAGGAAGGACGCTGGACGATGACTGCAACCATGTACGAGGGAAGAATACCGTTCGAGAAATCTGCGGGTGTTTAATAGAAATTACAAACGAGAAATAATTTTAGCTTTGTTACTCCATGCAAACTAAGAGACCTTCTCTGCTCAGCGTCGTAGGTAAAGTCATGGGGGTTGACCGTGGACCATCCCCGAATGCCCGCAACTCTAGGGCTTTATTTGGGGCGGAAATTAAGACAAAAGTCCGTTTTCTGTGCTTTCTACTTTAAATAGGCAAAAAAAGTTACGAGTTTTATAAAACCTCCGTAAGGAGGGCCTATCACAGCAACGTCTTTTTATCCTTGGGAAACCTAGTCAAATATCCACCTGCGCTTGTTATTTTATCACGTCCTCATCAAAACGAGGCCGCCAACGTTTGTTGACTGGCGAAGGATAAGTCATAAGTTGCTTTGTTTTGCACAATATTTCCCAAAAATTCACCTGCTTTTCTCGTAAGCAAAAAAATTCCCCAAACCAGATGCATGACCAGAGTTTGATCCACACTGGATTGCATAATTTTTCAAAAATCCACTGCACACGTAAATTGATCCTCCAAATCAACGTGCTACGCTCGCTACGTGCCATTGTGTGAACCTTTAGGCAATAAATGGATGCACGCATCACAGGGCTCGAGAAGATGGGTCTACGTATGGGTCGGTGGTGCTGCTTGAGTACTTATTAGCTTATTCACGAGCACATCAAATGACCTTCATGCAATTTCGTTGCTCATTTCCACCTTATCAGGCCACAGTGGCACCACTCACGGACATCCTATCAGTTCTGGCTAAGGTTAAAGCAGTCACGGACTGGCCACTGGACACTCCAATGGTGGCATCATTACCGTGTTTGACATGGTTTGGGTTTAGTGCTAGCTAGCTGTCAAGGATGGGGAGAGCAGCGGAAGACGTGGTGCAATCACTGTACCTTCTCTCCGAACCGTACTTTCGGCTTCAATCTGCAGTCAGGCATGCAGAAATCGTTGTTTACCTCCCCTCTTTCACGCGTTTGAAAAAGGCGCACTGGCAATTGGCACACGATGACTACTCTTGAGACCGTCTATTTGGTGATGTGATTAGAGGTAGTCACTCACTTCGCCTTACCTGGCAAGTCTCTGAGGAGTACGCACAGCCACACTCTCGAGATCATTGCATCAGCTGTGCGCCATCGAGTGGCAATGTTACTTTCGTTTGAAGCAACAGCTCGTCAGACACTTTAAATGGTGCATGCAAATGCTACAATGTCATAAGGGCAATCTCACCAATTTTTCGCACAATTCGGTGGTTGGCAGGGGGCAGGCATTCCTTCCCCACCCTCCATGTAGGTAAGGCGGCTGGCGACGTTGACCCCGCGCATGTGCGGTGATGGTTTTGGTGATGAGTGTTCCCTAAACCCCTTGCCGTCACACATCTTCTCTTGCTGGTCATCAACTTGGAGACCGCTGGAGATCATGTGATGCGCCCTCTTCTCCTTGATAACCATTTTCTCCATTCTTCCACTCCCTTCCTTCTGCCCTTCTTTTCGAGTGACACCTCGCCTTTCCTCCTCTCCACACCACCTCCCTCCTTCCATCCGCACTCATTTACAGGCTCGGTTATTTAGTTGGTCGTGCACACATTATTGACTTCATTCCTTTTGTGCACCACAGCTCATGCCTCTTTGGACGACTTTTGGACAAGGCGAAGTAACTGAGTGCCTGCTGCAATGCGATGAACTTCACACTGCATGCTTTGTCGAGTTTGACTCCTCCACTTCTTCTTCTTCTTCTACTTCCTCAGGATTTTCTGTCCGAAGCGGCTTGAGTCAGACTACTCTACTTCTTCGGCCACCTGTGTGTTGTCGGCATTAGGAGAGGTGTGTGTGAAGACGAGCATCCACCTTTTCTTAACACCAAATCCATTGTGTCTACCCAATTTCAGAGGACAAGGAGAAATGAAATCAACGTGGTCAACGGAGAAGCAGAAAAGTTAGAAAAGAGCAGCAAGTCATGTCAGAATAGCTGTCGTCATAGCAGCGCTTATGATGATTTTGTGATGCTACAAAGGTAATATTTGGTATCATTGCCATGCGAAAGTCACAAGAACAAGGCAATTACTGTGAATGAAGGAAGGAAAAGGGAAATATGGGTAAATGTGTGAGTGCAGGAAAATAGAGGCTTTTCCAATGCGTAAAAGAAGAGGAGCAGAAGGGAGACTTGGAGTGGTCGAACAGCAGTAGTGAAGGGGAGGAAAATAAATGCTGGGTTAATGTGGGTTCAAAGGTGCAGGTTGTCCGATTGAGCGAGAAAGTGTGCGTGCATGAGAGTGAGGAGGATAGTAGGCCCACTAGCGAGTGAGATTCAGCAGTGCTGCCGGTGGTGGTGTGTTGAAAGGTAGGCAGAATGGACAGGAGGGGAGGGTAATGTGTCCGCTGAATGACATGACTTGCGTGCATGGCTAATGGTGATGGTGGATGGTGGTGGTGGGAAAATGAAAGGATGGAGGCAGGGTGGATGGCTGGATGAATGAGTGAATGAATGAATTGGTGAATAAATTATTGGAGGAACAGTAAGGTGCGCATGGATGAAAAGAAATACTAACGCGGCTGAGAAAGAACAGGGCGCGGTCAAAAGAGGCGAGACACAGCGGAGGAGGACTCCAGTTCTACTTGCATCATATTAGTAGTGGCGATGGTGGTGGTGGGAGGAGGATGTTGCATGGCATGGCCTGAGTGACTGGAGGCAGTGTTAGCGAATGAGATAAATGGAAGAAAGTTGGGAAGGCTCACGAAGAATGATGAATTTTGGTGTAAAATGAGGAAGGAAGAGGTGAGATATAAAGCTTGAAACGGGTGGAAGTAGAATGCGGAAGGGGGAGGAAGGAAAAATTTGCTGAAGAGTGCAAGAGAAGCAGAGGCGAGTGCGAGAGGGGAACCCACGAACTTCCTAATGGGTGGATGTGGTAGCGGTGGTGAGATGCAAACGAACACAAGTATTAGGAGCATAAGTAAGTGGTTGAGAGAGGCTAGGAGGGGGCGTGGGAAAAGAGCGAGGAAAGCACAAAGAAAGGATTGGTATGGAAGGAGGAAACAGGTGTGACTAAGAGAGGAGTTGGATGCAATTACAATTGAATGGTGTAGTTGTGCAAATACCGCGCAAACTTGCGATTGAAGTCGAAAAAATTTAATAAGGAAAGAAAGGGAGGCATTGACAGTATTGCACTTAGACGCGTTCTGTCTAACCTATGCACATTCGTTGCACAAACATCCCCACGAGCAGACTGCAGGGGCAACATAACACGCTTTTAGGCCTTCACGATGAGGTGAATGACAGTGGATGAGGTAAGTCCTTTAGGTCACCGTGGTGAAGGCGCTGATAATCCAAATCCACGTTTTTGTCCTTTGACTCTGCGCCGCTCAGAAAGGCAACCATGCAAATATGATACGCATCTAGAAAGCTTTTAACAAATTTGAAGGAGGAAAGAGATAAAAAAAGTCATGCGATGCTTCTTCGGTTTAAGCTGTAGATCCTGATGAGTACTAACACGCCGCAAAATATTCGTTTGGTAGATAACCTTTTCACCACAGAAAGCCTAAGCAGCCTCCATCAAAACAAAGCACGAATTTGCACTGCGAATGCGGCGCCAACAGTGACAATCTAGAATCTTAATTCAATTCTCGATAAAGCATAAAGCTGCTAGGGATGATGGAGCTACAAAATGCATTCTGACACAAGCCAATTTGTAGCAAACCTGCAAACGCGAAGTCACCGACCTTGGTGGAAGCTGTGCCAGCCACTCTCGCATTATGCTACCGACAGTATTGACGACCTGACCACGATGTTTATGTCAAGTACATGGGTCAGCAATCCCAATGGGGCTGGATGTCATGCTCATTATCGGCTGCCCGTATTTTCGTTTCGTACAGGGAAAGCACATTCACATTGCACCAATGCAAACGTTGGGAGTGGCGAACAAAATCTGTGCGAAGAAAAGGCTGTTGAATTTTCAGTTGACGTGTGTTAATCGCTGATGCGCCTGGTTTTGACTAGCGACGTTGTTGTATTTGTCCAACAGACTCCAGGAGAATGTGCCAGTCATTGCTGCACAGCTATCATGGCAAAAGGTCGATCGTCATTAAAGAATGTAGGAAGGCATGCCTCGAATTCCCTGTGGATGTAAACACCAATAATTGTACACTAAATAGAGTGCATGCACCGAAGTGAACCTAACAAAATCGAGTGAAAGGCGTATTTGCGGCACTGACGGTGCAGATGTAAAACCTAAACGAAAAGAACATGAGTGGGAGCTCAACGTGAGCACTTACACCAAAAACCACATTTGGCACCGTCGATCGCAGCGTGGGCCGTTCGCTAAACATGGTGAAAACATCGCCCTCAGCACCTGCTTCCACTTGCCACCTCACCGAACACGGAACTGCGACAAACTGAGCTCGTGCGAGCACGGGTCCTATTGTGTATCGATTCCTTAACTCGTTCACCAATACGCAGCGATTATGGGTCAGTCTCTTTGGTCGATCAATCGATTGGTGCGCATGAGTCAGCAAGGAGACGTGTGCTGCAATCATCGGCGCTTCATCATCATCATCCACATCATCAACTGACTGAGAAGTGAGCGTTATGCTGGAAACCTATCCCCTGTCTAGAATAATATTCGAACATTTTCTGCTGCTTAAACAGACCTTCCACAGTGCAATTCACTCACCACCCTCGAATTTTAGCCAGGCAAATGAGATGCAGAAACTAGAAGTTTACTGTGGTTGCTTGTGTGTGAATGAGTGTGGAGGAGAAGTAAACCACGGCCTCATGCTCTGTAGCATTCCAGTGGATAGACAGATGCCAACAGGTGCAGTGGGCGGGTTGACCAGCCCATAGGCACGTCTTGCTGCCTCTGTGTCTTCATTTTTATGCATTAACATATTTTATTGTTGCACCAATCACCATCCCATCATGCTGTTCTATTATGTCACACACGTGATAAACGCATGACGATTATGGCCACAGTTGTTGTTGCGATTATTATCAGCATTAGCGCCTTCCTCAATGACATGGGCAGAGGTGCGCGTTCAGTCCTTCCACTCCTCGATGAACTTTGGTACAATGGCAATAACTGCAGCTTCCTTAGTATGCTTCACACAATTGACCTCTTTCCATTCTTCCCTTCATTTCCTCCCTTTTATTAATAGTCGGGATCGCTATGGGTGGATGGAAAGACGAGTGTGGCTAGGCCTCTCTGCCCCTCCATGCAATAGTTACCTACCTGATTAGCATGTTGTCCATCCAAAACTCACCGACCATCCGATCTACCTACCTACTTATTGGTGTCTTGATCCGACTGCCTTCTTCACCGCTGCCCACTTCCACTGCACTGCCTCTCCATTTGGCTTCATCTCGGTGAATGCGAAAGATGCGCAGTTGGTATGAATGCATGCACATTTGCTTTCCCTTCTCTCCAACTCCAGGTGTTGGCACTACCCACAGACTCGGCGTGTTCACCCTAGCAGTCAGTGGGTCTCCCACACCCCGGATATTGGGAGGATGGCTGAGTGCACCGCTTAATGGACTGGGTTGGAGGGGTCCCGAAGATTGATGCAGATGGTCGTACGGTGCAGCGTCCCAATTGCCAAGGAAGGAGAGGAAGATAAAAGAGTCTGCATTGTTTTAAAGGCATGTCCAGCTGAAGAAAATTTCGAACTCTAACAGTAAGTGGTGGGCGCATACTATGGAAAGGAAACGAATGTGATTGCAGTGACCAAAGCCTTAGAGGCAGATGTGCTAGTCCTGGCAGTTAAGCCAGTCCCTCACTTTGGCTGTAGAGGTGTGGGATGAAGTGCCCTTCCCTGGGATTGCGGGGACATTCTTGTTGGTTGCAGGTTTCAGCTCGAGCCCCCTCCCCTTTGCCACCGTGAGCACTCCTTCTTCTTTTACTAGGCGCAATGATTTTTGTGCACAATGTGTTCCAGCAACTATAGGTCAAGTAAATATTGGTGGCATAGCAATTGACATTATTGACAGTCGCAACAGACACGCTCGTCCAACGCTCGATCGCAAACACTACGGAAGAGGATCGTGGGGCTGAGCAGGGGAATTAGTTTAGCGGTATCAAGAAGCTCATTTGACTAATTGCAGTTTGTTGAGCACAAGTGTGCAACATTCGACCCAACAAGCAGAAAAGTTTGCCTTCTTACAGGTGTGGTGTGGTGACGTTTGCAAGCCTACTGAAACAACCAGCCTACCTGTGCTTCCAAAATAGTCCCCTTTGCGTAAGCACTCTGCCTCGGAGCCAAATCTGCGATGATGTAATTTGCTGGTGGCGGAAGGTAGCTTGTGTCCCGTCATTCACCGTCGCGATGCCAACTGACGATGTGGCCAATTTTACGATCATGCTCTGCTGTCCATTGTCCAATTGCCAATTAGCAATGCAGCCGACAATAAGACTATGGAGGTCAGGCGGCGTAGCCCAAATATATCACACTCAGTAGGGGTTGGTTGGCCTCAGTTTTTACTTGACGCGGTATGCTAGGATCTCCGCCGGCGAAATCTGGATGTCATTGCTGTTTGTAGGTCACTTTGTCTCCAACTAGCTCATTGTAATCCCAGCTGTCAGTAAATGTTTGCGAACAAATGCCAATGGGCCAGGAGTCACCGATTTGAGGAGCAAATGGCAAGGCGCAGTGCTCATTTGGTAGGTCCTATCGCTTAACTTTGGGCGCTGAGGCGTCGGACAGCGCACTTTAAGTACCAGGCAGTCCGACATCACTTATGGATTTGTTAGCCAACAAATGAAAACTCGTGCAAAACCGTTTTGGTAGAATTAGTGACAAACGAAATTTCGGCAAAACTATTTACGAAAAGCAAATGCATTTTAATGAATTTTGATAGCATGAGGTGGGTAGCAGATAAGATATGTCGAGAAAGTGAATGCATCTAGTCAGCCCTGTGAGGATGATGTCACTGTCACATGGTGTGGAAGGGTGAGACTCGAGGCTAGGGTTTGCGATGTGGCGCAACAGAAAGCAGTGGAGGCAGCTGATTTCTTTTTAGCACCAACCCACTGTCTGTGCGCTGACGTGCTCCCACTTATCCTGTCAGATTCGCTGACTCATTAAATGTTACAATTAATGCAACGCTTTGTGGATGATGCGCGTGTCAGAGCAAACAACAAGCAACTTACTGATTGTCCTCGAAAAATCCCTACACGAGATGATAGCTGCCACAAGCAAGGTGCCGATTTGGAGCGACATCCCACTTGGCAATCACCTGCTCTCATAATTATGCCATGGGACTCTGGAGCGGTCTATGATTGACCTACTGGCACCATTGGGAAACACAGGATATTGGGTTGTTGGAGCCATTGCGCTGGGCATTCAAGTAGCACCACGTACTCGGGTGGGATGCCGTTTATCTGCGCACATCGAATTGTAGGAATTTGGAAGAAGCTTGACGCAGTCTCTAGGGCCATGGAAGAGAATGGAGTTGCAGCAGAAACTCAGTGGGTGCGGGTCTGCAGGCTGCAGTCGCTGTAAGTGTAGAAGCGCAATCCTTGGCGCAACCACTGCATGACTGATAGCGGATCTTCTTTCACTTCACGCAACACACTTCCATTCTTGGATTTTCAACTTCTGCACGTAAAATTGCCCTAGGGGGACGCAGTACGGCAGTTTTGACTGGCTTCATCTTATTGGACAGAGCGACGCATGCATTCTGTATTTGTATTCTGCAGAGCAGCAATGTGGACACAAGGTGGTCATCAACTCTGACCCCTCGATAGCCACGCTTATTACCTCTCTGGGAGCTGGAAGATGCTTCATCGACTCTCACTGTTCATTACTTTGCAAAAGATTCTGTTTGCATTTTTCTTCCTTCCTCATTTTGTCGCCCAATGGCTTACCCTCCATCTGGTCTGCTACAGGGAGGACCTTTATCGTCTCCCATTCTTTGTCATCTTTGCACCGTCGTCAACGAGAAGGAGTGATCTTGAGTGAGAGACCTACCCTTCCAAAGGGAATCCCTTAAGCGGATAAAATTTGGGATGCGTCAAACTCTACTTTTGATGGTTTGTCTCTCCACTTCTAGTTGTCCACAGTGGTAGCAAATGTCAGCCCTGTTGGCACTGGGGTTAACCGCTGATGCAGCACTCTAAGGCTTCCCTACTGGCAGTTAAACAGCAAAATGATTGCAAACTTGACCGGAAGTCAACAAAGCACAGGCCTGTCTCAAGCTTGCCTATGTCGAACAAGGCGCAGTGTGCTATGAACTGCGGGCAGAGGATGGCGTTAATGGTTGATGGAAAATCTCAATAGGTGGTAGGTAGGTGAAGAAGTTGGAGGTAAAAGTGATTATCCAGGGCGCATTAAAACATGACATCTTAAGTGTTTGGGATTAGGCAGCATCAAACACAGGGTGTCGATCTCCTCTGCTCTTCATTAGGCCGTCGCCTCACGGACCTTACAAAGGGCCACTATCAAAGGAGACTGAATGTTGGATCAAATGTTGATAAATATGCTTCTGCTCTGACAGAAGTTCTGTTCACCTTGGAATGTCCCTTGTAACAAGGTCTCAACCTGCCCATTTCGCACTTACTCTTAGTCACTTCTGTCTATGCACTTCTGATTTATTTTGTCAAAAACATATGTTGTGTTCTAGGATTGCATGCTTTTGTAATGCAAAAGATGGGGTACAGGGTGAAGCGAGGCAGTACCTCACCCTATTTTCTTCCCGTTGCTAAATTGTGAAACGAGGCCTTTGCACGAGCCGTGAACTGTCACGAGGTCATGCGCTGGTGTAAGAGATTACAAAAGGATTTTGCATGACACGCCAGATGTACCCGTTGCAGGAGAGGATGTGCCTGCAACCAGCATCTTACAGTAGATTTTAAGCGGACTTCATACAATTTCCAGCCAATATGCCCGACATGTACACATGAGACGGGTGAGCCTTTTGAGGATAAAGTAGTTAATGCTTTGAGAGTTGGGGATTGGCAGTTGAGCGGTGGAGTTTGTAAAGTCGGTTAAGGGTAAGGTGAGCCACAACTTGCCTCACATAACCATTAGCCTTAATTCTAAACGCAACCCCAGCCCTAACCTTAAAACTAACCCCTCCCTTCTTTATAATCTCAGGTAAAGTTGACAGGACTTGAACGCCACACATCAGCCCTGCACTCCGTGTTCCATGCTAACGCCTCTGAGACAAAAAGCTTTGGCAAACCTTGACCTTTTAAGGTGCATAACAGCATAACAGATGTTTCCAAAGTCATTGGAAGTATTAAACCCAAAAACGAACTGTTCCATATTGCTACCAATCAAACCGACTCCTCAACAAACCCCACACGTTACAAATGCCGACGTGCGTGATAACAGAAAGACATTATTTTAACCACGGGATTCAAAATGGCATTGAAGGTACGGACAGGTTGGTTTAAAATCACCTAACATTAGTAGGAGAAAGCAGATGCCTGTGGCTTACGCGAGTCGGACGTCGAGGCTACTAAGTAGGCGTAGGCCTAACTTGTGAAAAGCTTGAGGTTCTCAGTATGTTGGTTTAAATCAGTGCAAAGGAGGGCGTGCCTTATCACTCTATTCCATCCAGTCACAAATAAAAATGTCAAACACGTGCATTTGTTGGATTTATACGTTGCACTTCATGAACTGTTGAAGCAGTGTAAAGTAAGCAGGAGTGGGAAAAAGTGGGTATTCCTTCCATCCTGGATGTCTGCAAGGTAGAAAGAAGTGGAAGATTGCTGTAAAACACAGGCAGTGAGTCGTGATACATGAAGCTGGAACGAGATTAAGAGACTGGCCATGACCGACGTGGGATATCAGGCAATGATTGTCACCACGCAGATGAGGAGCGATTGCAGGCTTCACGCCATCACCGCTGGTCGACACAACTTGCCCTCCCTCATAATCAGTGCAAACAAGGTATTCAAATAATAATGTTTAGTAAAAAAAGCTTGTCCATCAACCATGAGATGGCGGATAATAAAGGCTAGGATTAGACGCTTAATTGTGAGTTAAAACAATTTGATTGTGCAATCAAGGCTGCTGATGCCTCTTCTGATTTCTGTTTGTTGGGAATGCACTTGGATTAGCTTACCAGTGTCCAGTGTTGAAAAGTATCGCTCCATCCTTCCATCCCACTGCCATTGCAACATTAAGTGTGCTGAAAGACATTCCGTCAACAACAACTTTTTGGGTGATATGTACAAATGAAGACTTGCAGGGCTCGAGGTCTGAAGGCAATGCCACATTTAATGTGTTCATTCCATCGGTTACGTCTTCCAGGCTAGGTTATGTACTTAACTCTGGCGAATCTCAATTTGGGGACTTGGAGTCAGCAGTCACAGGGCCCCAAAGAAAGTGTTTTGTTGGTAGATGCTCACATGGAATTGTCACTCCAAAGAAATATCATCCAGCTAGCGCATTTGCCCTTGCCTACCATTTTTCACAGGTAGAATGATTCTGCGATTGAACTCAAAAAACCAAGACCCATTGATAAAATATGGATCAAGTTAAGGAAAGTCAGACCATGTAGATCAACATCCAGCTTGTCTTACTCATGGCTGGCAGACGGACGGACATGGTTCCTCCGCATCAATGGAAAAGTCGTAGCTCCGCTACCACCACCCACGCCTTACAACACCGTGTGCTTCGCAGAGAGAATTCATAACACATTAATTTACGATTCTTAGCTAGAAAGTTCTATCGTAGTAATTTGGGCCCAGGTCAGCATTCACACATGGTTCGCAAAACGCCTCCACCACCATCGCATTGATGAGGTGAAACGCATGTCCCGTTCCACTAGAGGCCAGCGCGGCTGCGCCACCTTCGCCTCATCCGCATTACCATGGCAGACGGGTCGTACAAAGCAAGAGCAAAATGTAAGCTACGTGAAAGGTAGCCCACCAGAACTGTATTGTTCATGGAATAAAGGTGGGAGTGCGATGGGTTTTGCCGATATGTCGCATGTAGTATCTTTTCTTCCATCTTGTAAGTTTGAAGGAGAGTGGAAGAAACGGTCTCCTCAACTGATATATTTGGCCTCA
This sequence comes from Taenia pisiformis, assembly GCA_023968675.1. Lineage (NCBI taxonomy): Eukaryota > Metazoa > Platyhelminthes > Cestoda > Cyclophyllidea > Taeniidae > Taenia > Taenia pisiformis. The sequence continues at coordinate 13,326,115 of CM043736.1, read as the reverse complement.
GGGGTTAAGCTTGCAGTTTTTGACTCTCTGCGAGGCGACTGAATGTGACGAAGGCAGTTTGTCCATCTTGATATCCATAACCACTCAAGTGTCTTGTAGCACGCGCCATGCCTTCGCATGATATTGTGACAGCTGAATAGCCGCTCTTCCTCCCATATGCCAATTTTAGCAAGGGTGAGGTGACTTTAATAGCCAGAAGCTGTTTCCAAGTTGGTTGGCTGGATAATGTGTGAACGTACCTTATCGAGAACCCTACCCGATGAGGATCGCAAACGGCAGACTTGAGTACAACGGTGAGCTCAGGAAATGATTTACACAAGTCTCACAAAGAAACATTTCATCTAAATCTTAACAGCAGCAGCGCCGACTAATCACTTTTTTTTCAAGGCAGATTGTAAGTCAATCCATTCTAGTAAACTCAATCATTTGAAAGCCACACTCGTGGGAAAAATTATTGCAGTTGACACCACTACAAAGTCATTATGGGCAGTTAACTCTTTCCTTTTTCGTTAAAGAGATAGAACCAAATGGCATCATTTCCAAAATACATCACATTGCTGCAGCTCTTACCAAATTTTCGCCCATCGCTATGGCATATGCGCACGTAGATGCACATGTGCCCCGCTCGTTTCCTAAAGTTCCAAAACTATTCTACTTTAGCGGTTATCCTTGCGCCTCATGCCAGATCACCCGCGTCCGATTTGCTGTTCGTTGTATTTGCCTCAGTTAAGATCTGGATCCACCCACCTGTCTCAAATAGCAACAGCACTCCGAAAAAATATAGCAAGCTACAACGCCGACCGGTACAAAGCGATTCGCCCCCATGTAATACTTGGATTGGGACATCTGCTCCTTTGCCAACCTGATAAGTGATAAATGTTCGTTTCCCTTCCCCGGATACTACTAATGAAACTTGCTATGTTTATGTGCTAATCAGTAATGTCCATCCATTGAAACCAAATTGATCACATAGCATTTGTTAATTGGTGATGAGTTCGGAGTCCGAGTTAGCAAACAGTTGTGCATTTCAGTCGTATCCAGGAGCGAGACTAGGAAAACGTCTTAGTAATGAGGGTACGAAATAATGAGAAATGCTGTGATTATATGAAGACCCTCAGGTTTGTTTTTGAGCATACCGGCGTGGACTAGTGCAGCACCATCGGGCTAGGCGTAGGCGCATGTACACAAGCCATGTGATCCGTGTACCCACCTAATTACAAACCCAAATGAGGGCAAAGTAATTGACGACTTGTTGAAGGTGCTTTTCTAGGGAACACGCGCTACACCAGACCAGTTTTCTGCACCCGACTTCTTGCTGACGACGCGTAAACTAACCTTCGTGGGCAAAATCACCTCAGTTTTCCATATTCAACTTGCTTTAGGGATTTAGAGGGTAAATTTGCTTTGATACTTTACATCATCTTTCAGTCTTCCTTGTTCCCGTACTATGCTATGCGGATTTACAGCAAAGATTTGAATTATCCATATTTGTTTATTTTGCACAGGATTGTCTGCCGTCTTGCGTAGAATGGAACCTATTGCTTACAGAATTGGCATCAGAGGGATACGGATAAGTTTAAGCTCATTAACGATAGTTCCCTTTTTGTCCTGGGCATTCACTGGTCCCCGGAATGCGAATAGTTGCATTCATTCAATGGTACCATAGGAATTGGTCTCCGGTACCTAGCATAATAGCATGCAACGCGATGGTCTCATCTGTTCGTCTGCTTTTACGACGCACGCATAAGAATTAACCAACAAGGCGACTTGGCAGTCCTCGTAGTTCATCGTCGTCGTTTCATGCATCTGCTGGCTCCATTTGCCCGGTAATTAAGTTGACAAGCTCTTGTCTAAACGCATGTCATCAATCAGACTGTACATTTCTCAAGTTCTCCCGGGTCTCATGTTGCAAACGATGCAAATGTAACAGGTTTTTGATGCATATTGCAGATTCGCTTAGTAGCACATTTGGATGCAATGAGCACGCCCTTTAAGTCAGAAAGTCAAATGAAGAGGACTTCAGGATGTGGTAAACAAGGTAGCAGATCTGCAGGGCTAACCCGAGGAGACGTCGAACCCCTTTTATGGTGAAAGAACCTGAGGTGGGCAAGTTATGCAACCGGTAATGACCAGACAAATAGGAAACATTATGTGGGAAGTTAAACAGTACACTCTTGCTGCCTGTTTGTTTGACCAAAATAAAACCAAGTCTTACTGCATTGCAGAGAGTAGAAAGCACACACAAGACTGCAAAAGCTATCAATGATAGAGGCAATGCAAACGATATCAGTTTCGCCTTCTCAAAACACACAAAATGAGGGCAAATTTGGCATATTTGGGAAGCAATTTCAGTCTTATGGAAGTAGAGTTCGTTGTTCAGGTGAGAGTGATGGAGAATGTTTTGCTGATATCCACTGAGAACACGACAGCATCGCACCGACAACAATGTCTGGATTCGCGTCATTTCCTGTTGCTCCACTGGCTTTTGACCCTCTACTTTGCCTTCTGCGTGTTATCAGATGAAATATTTCGTTTAATCGTACGTCCCTGCTCCAAATTCATCGCGGCTTCGTCAGTAAGTGAGCGTGTGCGGATTTGCTTATCTGATTGCCATGATGCCTTCCGCCCCATGCTACAGTCCACGTTGACTTAAAGCAACATGCGAACAGCCGTTCAAAAGACGCCTCACCATTTTTCGTGCATTAAGAGAACTTTCTACATTGTTGTCCGGTCAGGCAGATAAGACTCCATGGTGCCTGTGAAACGGAAATTTTTGAGCAACGAAAAGTGGAAAAAAACAATACAAAGTCAGTCACTTGCAGTTAACAGACTGGATGAAACATTAAACCTCACTCCAGAGAGGAGAACCGGCAAGCACGAGCGTGGAAGCTGAATGTACAATGAGCACGAGGTCCACAGGAGACAACTCAAGACACGAGAGTGACCACACCTGAGCACGGGAGTCAGTGTCAAAGAATACAGTCGGCCAGAGGGATGGAATGGGCGCAGTTGGCCTTTTTCGCATTTGTGGAAGTAGACATTATGTGGTGGGGCTGTGAGGAGCTCACTTTGTGCGCTGAAGTGGGCATTTTGGCCTGTGAAGAAACCGCAATGTTGGTCGGCTTGTGCGCAGCCTTGGTGATGGTTACTGAAATGGTGGTGGACAGCAATACGATTAAGCTTTTGCTTACACCAACGCTTGTACGAGAGCCTTCACATGCTGTGGGAGTAAAGGGGCAAGCCGGCAATTCGCAAGTCCTTCTCTCCTGCTTTAAAAAGATGCAAAGAATGGTACGATTTTTTGATTGTCATTTGCAACTGCTTAATTAATTAGCAGCCACCCGTGCCTCCCCCTACACCGATCTTCCATTTGAATTTTCTTTTAAGAGTTTTCAATGAGCCTAAAGGACTGCTCACACCGCACTTGCTGAACAGTACCTCTTCTACAATGTGAAAGGATCAGCGGAAAAAGAGTCAATGGTAGTAGATGGTGGTTATTTATTTTTGCTAATTAAGTTTCCATGGATTTCCATGTCATGTTATATGAAGAGACCATGCCGCAACAACTGCAGTAATGGTTTGGTTACACTTCAACACTTTCTCATCTTCTGCTGGCTGTGTGAAATAAAAAGAACACATCTTTCTACTAGAAATGCAAGTGACTAAGGAAACTAAAGAAAGTGGCACATCAATGGGCACTTAAGCGCTCCTTTCCTGAAACACATTTAACAGGGAATTCATGAGCCGAGAGTCGCGAAGTCTGTGCTTGCAGGCCTTCTTCCATGTCCGTGCTCCTTCACTGCAGCTTATGGCCATTACAAATGGTAATTTTGTTGCAAAGACCAATCCTCCTCTGTGTCGGTGGGAGCCAAGCGGAAATGCTTTTTATGCGCCAGATGTAAGTCGGCATGCAGAGACGAAGATGACCGTCAATTCATTGTAAAATTGACGATTTGCTAAGCTATATTTTCTCTATTGTTCATTATAAAGCGAAGAATGGCGATGTGCGTTAAAAGTGGATACCTAGCCGTGAACCCAAGCGGAATTTTATTTGCAAAATAGATACTCAGTGACAATTAGTAGTGCCATTCAATGCGGCATTTTGTGGTCAAATCAAACGTGCCTTTGGATCATAGCCATGAGGGGATTAAGACGTTCACTGATGGAAATAGTGACGAGAACTGTAGTGATGACATGAAGAACATCAGGCTTATCTTTAAGAATGCCGGCGTGGACTAATGCGGCACCATTAGATAAGACGTAGACGCGTGTGCGAAGGCCATGTGATCTGTGTGCCCACTAAATTACGACCCCAAATGTGGGTAGTGTTTGCCGATAGCTTATCGAAAGTACTTTTCCAGGGAAACTGCGTAACATCAGAGCAGTCTTTTGCATACAATTCCTAGATAGCCGCAAATGAACTACCTTCAGGGGAAAATTTACTCAACATTTCTGATTTTGCCTGTTTTAGAGACTTGAGTGGCGGTTTTTTTTTAATAACTTTGTGTCGCCTTGGTCAATGTGCGGTCAGTTGAGTTTTCAGTCTTTCTCCTCGCCTTACAAAACATAACGAGCTTGCTATGCAGGAAGAGGTGGTAAGTGTATGGCGGCAAGCTCAATCCTTTTTAGGTAGCAATTAAAGCAGTAGCAATGTCCATGTTTACACATACGGAGTTGTGCCTTCTTTCTCGTAGCGAACAGTATTTGAGGTTCATTTTGAAAGCCTCTCTCCTCACACACGAAAACACCGTGTGCCTGCAAAAAGGCAGTCAAGAATGGTTATGCTCCCGACCTTAATAAAGTGGGTTCCAACGCGGTCGCATGCATCGTTTCCTCATTATAAAGCGGCTGTTCCATTTCGACTCCCCTTTCGTCTGTGCAAAAATAACACTGCCCCAACGGCGAAGACTAGACCGCAATTGTGCTCCATTTGCGAATGGGTAAGGCATCAGATGTCAAACATGCAGAACAGAAGAACGTAAGGCACTAGCATATGGGTTGTGCCTTCCGCCCCTTCCTTCCTCCTGGGAGGAACTAATGGCGTCGGGATAGCCTCATTCTCCATTCATCTTCATTTAGTCAACACTATTTTGGCATCCCTATCCTTGACAACCTCCTAGCTGAAAAGAGCGCGAGCTTATTGCATTTATTTGTAGTTTGATGGAATAGACTGTGAAGATCTCCTCACTTATGAAATGATTTGGGTGAAAATGTTAAGAACACAGAGGCGAGCATAATGACGACTTTACAATTTCCACACAACACAGAATGATAAGGAACTACTTGGCCCTAATCAGCTTCACTATAATCAACCCACCCCAAAGGGTCTATGGTTGCTACTGAATTTAAAGTAGCTCACTTTATTCATCAACAATCAGTTCAAATGTTCTCTTTCGTAACCACCTTCTTCTGCCTGAATTTTACGGTAGACTGCACCTTGTTAGACCTTGCTGTGATAGAGACAGGCATGTTCTCTATCACCTCTAGCCAAGCCTCCAATCATCATGTTGCTGCCATCGGCGCCGAAGAAGCGTTAAAGCGGCGCATAAGGGGTTCAATCAAGCTGATCTTGTTCGAAAGAACCAACCACAAATTTCTTGGGTAGAGGAACTAAATTTGGCACTTGCCACCGCTATGAATTGCTGATAGTAGGGGAATTGTCAAAGCCATCTTCCTCTTTACCAGTTCATTCAATTCACACGAAAAGTATTAAAGGTGCGACTTAGGTCACTTCTCGGGTCATGTGTCAAATGCTACAACATTCCACCTCTTCATGGACCTACGCATAAAGTGCCTCACACTTGCTGTCACCGCCACGTTATTAGCATTTGGACCTGTCGACAATACTGCCGTGGCTTGTCATTTGACAACACAAAGAGGGAGTGGCATGAAGAAGGAAGGCGAAGCGCCAGAGTCCACCTTGTCGGCGTCTCGAGCCATCTAAAAGCTCCCTCGAAATATCGACTATTAGACTAATAGCAAATAAGTTGGCGTCATCATAGGCCTGAGCCTTTGTTTGCCAGCGTCACACATGTGTGACGGGTCAACTTTAGTCCAAAATGGGGGTGAATTCACCGAGATATGTTACAGTCGCAAATAAGTAGACCACAGCAAGGTAAGAATGACATGCAACACGCGCTGAAATTCGCAACTTGGCGTGGATCCCCTCAGTTGTGAGTTTTATTAGTTGCTTTACGCAAATTCCCTTGGAAAGGATACGATTTTCACCAAAATATGTTGGTGTAGTCTGTTTGCCCAATGACGAACAGGTCACCCAGATCCTGATTGTTATCCAGAACAGAGACTTTAGTGTTCGTTTTTTTCGTCTATTCAGCAAAATAATCGTCTTAAAAGCCTCTCCAGCCCCAAAGCAATAACGTCATTTCTGCTGAAGATTAATCCTCTACGCATATGTGAGTACTTTAAAAGGGGCTTACCATATCCTTATTCTAAAGTATCGTTCCTGAATATAGACTCTTGAAAGACTACCCTCGTGACTGGCGGGCCGCTCTCAGTCCCATTTTGTGAAATGTCCTATTTTGTAAAGCTGGAGGAGATGGTGGTGAACTCGTACGATTACCCGATTCATCTTCATACCCTGGGAATGCTGTACGCCTAGCCTAAACCAGTCTTCTCAATATGGAGATACAAAACTTAGGAAGAGGAAGAAGAAATGTTGTGATGGGACTACCTACAGGTAGTCGAATAAAATGTTAATCAAGGAATCCCGAAGCTGCCTACCACACGCTCAAGGCATTAATATCGAGGTGTCCACGTGCATTATCGCATAGCTCAACGGCAAGCTAAACCGACTCTCATCATCTCTACGTCAACCACAGCGTCTTCACCGGTCAAACTTCTGCTCCACCCGCCACATCTTGCTTGTGCTTTGAAAACCACCACGAGAATGTCAGCGCCAACCACTGAACCAACTCGTCTGCGGGGACGCCTCTGATCTCAATGCTGTTAATTCATCTCGGCAATGCGATCCCATCTGTCTTTTCATGTTGTCTGAAGCTCGAAGAAAGTTTTAAGCGGTTGGGCGTTTCCCGTCGATGCCTTCATGCCATTTGGCTCACATTCAGATACCGCCTTCCCATAGCTGCCAATCTATCCGGATCTAATTCGTCCATCTTCTCATTCATCCCTCCATCCTTCCGCCCACTTATCTGCCCATGTACATGAGTACCCTGTAGGGCGAGAGTATTACAGAAGTAAAAAGACGATTACCCGTTCACGCATTGATATAGCATTGCCCCGCACAGCTCAACCAATCTAATTCCTTTAGTCCTCCTTAACTCGGCAATAAACCACGGCGGCACAGCAGGTCGGAATAAGTTTAAGGCCACCAGCTTGTGAAGAGATCCTAGAAAGGGATTGAAGCAGGGCTTCTGTAGATCAAAGTATCCGGCTAAATTCGCACCTCTAAATGCAGATTTCCTGTTTCGGTGAGAGACCTGCTACCGGTTAGTGTCTGAGCCCAATTGTGCTTTCTTAACCATTTTGCGTGTGCACCAAAGTATGGCAGCTTGGCTCATGTGTTGCCTAGTTAATCTGCACCCCAGGCTGCTTGTACTTCCTGCAGCCATTAAAAACTGGAGTCGGAGCTAGCGCCCCCTAACATCTCTGCATTCTCGTGGTAGTGTGTTTCTTTATGGTGCTCTTACTTGTTAGCTCATTGGTAGCAGCAGCTAGCAATTCCCATCCAAATGAACAACTGCCTGGATCCCAACCGCCTACCACGATGACTTGGCGTTGCATATGTCAAGTATTCTCTTTCCTATCCTGCATCAATCTTCTGTGTTGTTGGGGTCTCATTTCTTCCACTTACTTGGAGGAGGGCAGATGTGACATGATGATCTATTGTGATTACACAAGTGTCTTCTGTTCGCCTAGTCACGTCACAAGGCATTCGATAGCTCGACTTTGTATCAGCCTAAAAGCCTTCCTGCCTCCCTTCCTTCCACGTCCCAATTCCGGCCAATTTTCTACACTCCAGCTGGGCAGCAGTGACAGTCTTAACGGTAAGATTACTTCGATAGCTGGATGCTGTTTACGAGCCACTGAACTGCAGAATGTGAGAATAGACACCCTCCGCAGCCCTGTCCGATGGAGATCGTAGCAGGCACACCTTAGCACTGCGATGTGTTCATGAAATGATAAATTTGTTACTTCATATTGCTTTACATATTTAGTGAATGACCGTCTGCTAGAAAGCCCTCCCACTCTGAATGGCACTGAAGACGCATGCCTGCCGGCGTTGTGGAGCAGCGAGCAATGCTCCTCACTAAGAAGCGTCAGTTATACGTTCTCTGTTAAGCTCACCATCACCATCACCTCGACCTTGATGAGATCTGCGCCAGGCGTTGCCAAGACCACATGCACCCCCCACCAGGTCAAAATTATGTCCTCATGCCGCTCACGCTCAATAGCAAAGCCACATGCAACGCCAACGAATCAACACCTGTGGTCACATCCTGCACTGGATCACGTTGAGTTCGACACGCGGGACAAAAGTCTTTCTTAGCTGCTGTCGTTTATGCCAATGTACCCTGTATACACCAAATCTTTAACCCATAAAAGCCAAGGCGACTGCATGTGAGGTAAGTATTCACCTCGTGTCTTTCATTAAGTAGCTGTTGACGTCTACGAAAAGAATGGTGAAAGTTGAGTGTGGGAGGAATCGAGTAACCCACCCCAACGCACCACGGCATGGGCGTCGCCTTGTAGGGCAGCAACAAGGGAGTCCATTGGCTTTTACGGGTGTGTTGGATTCCTATAAATACGCCATGCGTCGTGAGGGCAAGAACAATACGTATGGGAAGATGGCGTTTCCATTGTGCCTCGTTCTTTTGGCGAGTTTCGCTTTGAATGCGGCCCATGAAAAACAACATGTAAGTTGCTACTCTGCAGTAGTCCTGAATGATCACTCTTACTTAAATGCATGTTCCACGCCGCTATTTTCGGTGTCTTCATCCGTTCCCAAGCCATTCTACCTTAGTGGGGAAGATCATTGTAGAAGAGGTTAAACCATTAAAGCAATCACTTGTAAAGTACTTTCATAGGGGCCCCTTAAGTGCTCACTCCATTAGACTGAGCTGGAAGCCTCTGGAGCTAAGCACTCTGCCTGGCCTGGAGGACGTAACCAATGCAATCATCACATTTATTGTTACGTCGACTGCTGAGCCCGGATTCAACAAGTCATCTTCAGCACCCGTCAGTCATGGGAAGTCATCGTTTGCGGACTGACACTCAGCACATTTTATGTTGCGACAGAGGTGGGAAGGAATGATGGCGGAATATTTTTGAATCTGTATCAACAAACCACGGCACTAGGCACTGGTAAGCTAATCCGCCCGTTACGCGTCCCGACATTCATCAGAATTTGCATCGACTGCCCAATTGCACACTCGCATTCTTTAAGCTCACAACCAAGCACCCATCCCCCTCATCCATTGCTCATCTTTTTGCAGCTAAGAGACGTGAGTGCTTCGCGCTACATAATTTTTATAATGTCTTGCTTCTATAGGTCATGAGGGAGAAAAAGTCGTATCCACCAGCGGAGCTGGTACAACTTTTGCAATAACTACGTTCCTCCTCATCTCCTTAGTGGCAGCCCTTACTTGATTCCTCATGTCGGTCAGCGCCATTCTCCTAATCATCCACCTCCATCATACATGACTACCCACGACTTCTGTACAGCACTCCCCTACACACTCTCCCTACCTACCCCTTTGTGGTGGAGGCGATACCACACTCCTTCGTCCCCTTACTTACTTGCTGTTCACTCTCATTTCATTATGTGGAACTCCCAGAACTGACAAATGCACGACTTTGGCACATTCATTTGTGGTTGAATGCAACAGAGTGAGAAGGTATCCCCCTTTAGCTGCAATTTAAGCGAACATGCCGAAAACATTATACTTTTCACATGTTAGATCTAGACGTAATTCCCAACCTCGACCCATTACTCCCATGACCAGCAGGTATGTGATTTTTGGGTTGTTCTGCGGACAAATGATTGCGTAGGCAGCATTTATTCAGCTTCATGCGTCACTGTGATGCGGAGTGAAATGGCAATTCTCAGGATGAATGAAGTGTAGTATTTGTCTCCACTAAAACACTCCCACCCCGTATGCCACGCTTTCCAATCCTTTGTGGTTCTTACTCTCCTGACCCCATTGAGAAAGCCTTTAAGATGCGATCAAGATATAGAGTGATGGAGGAGCTGAATTGGGCACCATTTATGCAGTCGCCACTTCAACTATCTTTTGTCACTCGTCCGCCAATATAGAGCTACCTGACTGCTCAATTTTGTCGGTCTTTTGGCCAATTTTCTCCTACCTTTTGAAACTAACGATGTGCACCAGCAAATCTTGGCAGGGTTTGGCGCAGAAACAAACAGAACAGGTAGAAGTGAACCTGCGTGTCGTTTGCCTCCGTATTACTGGTAGAGGAAGAGGGAGTGGAAGTGTGCCTCCACAGGAGGTGAGTCCTAGAGCTTAATTTTGTGCACCAAAAACATAGCAGCATTAAGTAATTAATTTATCAGTTCATTAGCTCTTGTGATTTTTAATTGAACAGACCTCCGCATGATACACGTTCGCACATTTTCCGGCCAAGTAATTTGCTACATTATGCTTGGGCCACATTTACACAGGCTTCGTGGTACCCGTCTGTCATAGTGACGTAGATGAGGTGGAGAATGAGGTGGAGTCGGCGCAGCCACACGGGCCTCCAGCAGAACGAGACATGTGCTTCACCTCACCGACGCGATAATGATAGAGCGGTCTGTAAACCATGCGAAAGTTGTGATGTGAGGGCAAACTACTGCGACAGACCTTTCTAATAAAAAGGGAGAGTAAAGCACATGGTGGCAGTATCAAAGCTGCGGATTTTCAATGATATGAAAGTACCTTGTCTCTCCTACCAGCCGCGTTTAAGACAAGCTCGATGCTTGCCTGCACGCTCTGTCTTTTCCCTTTATAATCCCGAATTCATCAATCCACCTCAGCGACTTGAGAGCAGCCTTACATTCGACTAATTTGCCGAAGGTAGTAGTGAGGGGTAAATGCGCTCACCGGATGATATTATTTAATGGGGCCATCTCACACGCTTAAAAAGAGGCAGCTGCGCTCTACTCAAGGCAATCAGTCGCATTCTCCAACCAAGTGACATTTTCCACCGTGGTGCTGATTTTGCTTTGTTGTCAATCAAAATCCATGAGCACGGCCCGTGTGTGTCGGCGCACGTGTGATACAGTTATGGGCGAAAAGTAGGTGGGAACCGCAGCAACGAGGTTGATTTAGGAGTGCTGCAGACGTGTGATAATGAGGCGTCCATCTTCAGCTTGATCCCCAGGCAAACTTGGCGAGCTGACCCAATGTAGACTGAGCAGGTGTCGCCAAAGTTCTCATCAAAACGCGACAAAACCTACATGATGGCTAATAATGCTCACTCTCGAATCGCCCCTACCGAAGGATTAATTCTATTTCCCTCACATACCTTGTTAGCTCAACTGGAAGGCATTTAGGCTCAACTTCGAGACCATCTCATTTGACATTTTGCCCTATCATTCCGTGGTCTGACTTGGACAGTGCAATGCGAAGTGCGGACTGATCCAACACCGGCGAGCCTTCTGTTGGAGAGCGGAAAGATGTGGCCTAGAAGCGATGACGCAGTCATGCCTCTACACCCATGAAACTACGTGGAATGTTCACTTTGATCTTCTCCAACCATGTATGGGGAACAGGGTGCAGTTTACCTTAAATAGATGTCCTAGTGCAACGCAAGACAATTGCCATTTAGTTTACATATGCATAAAAATCGAGACTGTAAGCAGAGTTTGAAAGGCAACACGACTAGAGGTCATGGCGAAACGGGGAAGATCGGTATGTCCAAGCTACCTCGTGTACTTCCATTTGGATTATCCCCACGTGTAGGTCCGTGTAGTTAAACTGTCCTTCAGGCATTGATAGCACAAATGCTTTGGGTATGGCAGGTTTAACGCAAGAACTTATAACAGCATGGGCAAAACAGGTCAAAAGCTGCCCATTGAAGGCAAAACGAATGAGGTGCCTTTGGATGCTGCCACTACTGCCCTGAAAAATGAGGCAAATTTACGAGTTTCGTGGCAAGGTGGGAAGGACTACCAGCAGCACCGTTGATAAAACAATGTTTCTTATGCGTGCTTAAACGAATGCAACGCACAACAGTTTGTGATAGAGAAGAAACACATCTGTTACCTCATTTTGATCAAAATCACATGACAAGCCTTTTGTTAACTGTTGGAAAAGCGCACGTTAGCATTGATGAATCACATCTAGACACGTAGCCAGCCCTGTGGAAACTGTGCCTTATATCAGCCTTCCTTGCACACCGGAGTGCAATGTACTGCAGTTTCAGATCGAATAGCGCCTTAATAATCGTCTCTATGGCGTGCACGACGATTTCTAGTGGAGTTGAGCATCTGCCCTGAGATGACGATTATAGCTGCAGAGTGGAAGCCGACACGAATGGAGGTGGTGGAAACGAATGTCAAGTCAAATTCAGCTTATCCATGCCTGCTCAGTCGATCGCCGTGGATTGTATCTCTCGTCAATGCCACACCTCATTTGCACATCACCGATTTCGCAATGGAAAAAAAGAAAAGACGCAAACGCTGAGAACCGGGGGCACAAGAATGTCAAGATTGTGAAGCAGTAAACAAGGCCTCTACATCTATTGACAACTTTCACATTTCATGTTACACTCGTCATCAGCTTGCGTATACCTTGTTGAGAGCTACATTAGGCGTCAGCAAGGGTGCTTACGTTTGCCCGCATGTTGAAGACCATGTCCTCATGTCACTCGCGCTCCATAGGAAGAGCCATGAAACACAGTAAGGAATTCACAACTGCCGTCATGCTGGAGTGTTTCTAAAAGATTGTCACTTTGCCAATGTCCTCCATGTTCACATTATCTTTGGCCCACTTTGTCTAAATAAACAATGCGTGACGTGAGAATTCACTTCTTATCTTCTCCTATTCACGTCTACGATGAGAAGCGTGCGAGATGAGTATGGCAGGATTCAAGTAACTCACCCCAACACATCACGGCATGGGCGTCGCCTTGTAGGTCAGGAACAAGGGAGTCCATTGGCTCTAACGTGTGTGTTGGATTCCTATAAATGCGCCGTGTGTTGTGAGGGCAAGAACAATAGGCATGGGAAGATGGCGTTTCAATTGTGCCTCGTTCTTTTGGCGAGTTACGCTATGGCTGAGACTCACAAAGGAACAACCCGTAAGACGTTAATTTACATTTAATTCTTAATAACAGCAATGCTGAATAATCGCTTTTGCTTTAATGCGCACGACACCCAAATGCATTTCAGTGCATTCCCTCATTCGGAGGCCATCACCGTAGTTGGCACTGCTGAGTTCCAATTTTGGCCAATTCACCCTCTCCTCCTTTTGTAGAAGGGATCAAACCAGATGAGCAGCAACTAAAAAAGCATTTCCATTGGGGTCCTGTGACTGCTCACTCCATTCGCCTAAGCTGGAATCCTCAGGAATTAAGTACTTCACTTGGTCCTGAAGACACAATTAATAGGACGATCATATTAAATGCAGCGTTGGCTTCCGACCCCGGATCTTACAAGGCATCTTCTGCACCCGTCAGTGAGGGAGAAGTCGTTGTTGGCGGACTGACGCCCAGCACACTTTATTTTGCGGTGGCGTTCGGGCTCAAAGATGGAGATTTATTTGTGAAATTGAACCAAAACATTACGACATTAAGCACTGGTAAGCTGATCCAAGTACACACTTAACTGACAGCTATCAGAGGAGGCATCGACTGCTCTGATAAAGCATTCGCATTCTTTTCAGTCCAGCGTCCTATGACTCTTCGCAGTCTTCCTCACACAGAACATGAAGGTGAACAAGTCGTATCTACCAGCGGTGGTAGTGTAGCATTTGCAATGGCTGGGCTCCCCCTCATCTTCGTGGCGACAGTCCTTGCTTGAGCCCTCGCGTCTATCAATGCCAGTTCCTCAATCACCCACCTCCGTCCAGTATGAAGGCCCATTACTTATATTTCTGTGCTCATCCTCCGCACCCTTTCTGCCTCGCAGTCATTCACAAATTCAGCATGTCTTGATGTGTAATTCCTGAAACTGTCAAGTGCACAAATTTGGCACATTCATTTGTATTGGGGTGGAAGAGGGCAAGAAGGCTCGCTCTTTCTTCAAAATTTTCACAATGTAGGCTTACCCTTGCGAACCGAACCCGACACCTGACCTCTGTTAGCCGCAAACATGTAATTTGGAGTTGCTCAGTAAAGGAAGTTATGTGCAGGAGGATTGTTTCAATGATATTCTTATTCAAATTCATGTCTCACTATGAGGAGGCGTAATTTGACAATCCTTGTGGCGGGAAGACTTCGAGTCAACACATTCTTGCCTTCAGTGCCATATTAGAAAGACCACGGGTGTAATTCTGTTTTTGCTGGAGGGTGAACGACGGTATTTGTGATACTTAATTGGTTCATGCCATGAGGATGGCGATCATGGTCCGACTGGACTTGGATAACTAACTTGGAATTCACATTCATATGCACCACCCTCCAATCGTGTCGGCTTCTAATCCACCCTTTATTATCCACATCATAAGGCAGACGTACAGACATCGCCCACATCGCCTGACATTACCTGCCGACCACCAACTCTTATGCATTCCTTAAAAACCCGTCACCAAGAGGTAGCACTTTAGTCATAAGGATGTCAAGGAAAGGAAATTCCCACTGATGATATTTGAATGAGAGAAAGACTATGCAGCCCGTGGTTCCCTCTATCGAGTCTTACTCCCGTCTTTCTTGCAGGAGTGACAGGAAAGGCAAAGTGCCAACCGATTTTCGCTATCGGTATATTTTTTTCAAACTAAGGAATGGCATAGGATACTCGATCATACGTACCCATTGTTCGCATTACATATAATTGGTTATCAGCGAAACATTATGCGGATCATTCCCCTGGAATGACAACCTATTTTTATTTAACAATGTTGTAAAGAAGAAATGAGCCTTATTTTTCATACAAAATAGGCCCTTGGGCGCCACCTAGGAATTGGTGCAGTGATCGTATTTATTTTTGCTTTGATGCCATTTGACTGCACAATAATAAACCTTTTCCATTCCCAGAGTCGCAGAAAGCAAACTGCTTGAATTCTTCACTCGTATTGCTATTATTCTCTCACTTCTACTAGTGAGAGATTCAGTTTTCCTCGTCACCTTTATTTAATGCGAGAGGTGAATGCAGAATGACAAGGTCAAAGAGGAGATGCGCCGGGCTATGGAGGGTCACCATTTTGTTTCACGGCAAAGATTAAATTGTCCTCCCACTCTGGCCTCCACAGCGCATCCAGAGAGCATAAGCGTTGCAGATTTGTCAATGGTGGTTTGATTTGCGTTAAATTTCATTTGCCAAGCTATATGTAGCGCCCCGAGCATCCCTAAAGGGAGAGAAGGCTAGGTGTAGGACAGAATACGTGTTTTCTAGACGGAAAGTAAGAAAACTGCAGGCATGGCCGGCAGTATAGCCTACGTAGCTAGCTTCAAGGTGGCCGCCACTAGCATATCCAACCAACCAACAGCCCAAACAAACAAAACGCTACAGTATATTCTTCAAATTAATGTGTGTGGCCCGTAAGGCTGCTGATCGGTGCCCTAGTTAATGGAAAGAATAAGGTATCTAGCATTTGACTAGAAGTTCGATCTTATGTTAGAAGGTTTCTTTTCCCAGTAATGGAGTTTCGAACCACCGCACATAACTTGTTTCGGTAAATATTTGCCAAGCGCCTGAGACAAAAAATGAAGATTCTTCACACGAAATGCTAAAATAAGATAGTACGATTTTGTTAATTTAAAGACAAGTTGTATCGAAGTTTTTTATTACTGAGTAAGCGTTTGATGTTGTGTCCTTTAACTGCGTTTAAGTGGGTCTCTACTGAGCCGCGTTTGACAAGGCTCTGCGTGATGGTACGTGCGAACCTTTTTTTATCACCTGGTCTAGTCCGCAATATTCAATTTTCAAAGTCTTCTTACAGTCATAGTTCTTCTTATTTGCACTTGTACATACGTACGTGCCATAATACCGGATTTTCTTGATCGCCACAAGACTGGGTACGTCATCAATACACGCTTACAAGCCCGTGTAGATTTACCGGAACGTTTTGGAAATGCGCCAGAATAGGGGAGCGCAAAAGCCCCTATGTTGCTATTTTTTGCGTTTTTCTGGCTCTTCTTATTCTTGTTAACAGCTAACCCTCCTTTGAAAATAAAGTTTCTTCTAATAATATTTGTTTTTGATATTATGCGCTATCGCTTGGAGTTACTGTATCTTACTAGCCTCTTTCAGTGCACTATGTTATCCAAACTTCTCGCTAAGTCCTTTGGTCAAGTTCTTCGCTCCGCACGCCGTTCATACAAAATGCCAGATCCGTATCGCGAATCTTACAAACCTCAGTTCGACCCTATTGTTATTACTGGTTTTCTCCTTGTTACCGTCCCCATGGCTTGGATGGCTTATGACATTGCCTTTGAAACTGACAAAGATATTGAGCCCAAATAGCTTCTCTACCCATAGTCCCCTTGTTTAGTTGAATAAACATCTCATTGCATCCTTCTTCTTTTCGTTCGTTCTCTCCGCAATCGTTAACTTGACAAGTAATTTTCTTTTAGATATGGCGCATTTACTAACAAAGACCATTAAAAGTGTTTTATCTGCCTCGAGGATCCGTTACCTCGCTTCGGCTAATATGAGTCCACTGGCTTCTTTTTCTACAGAATCCGATGGAAACCGAAGGAGTCAGCGTTCCACTTTCAGATGGAGATTGTTTTCTAAACCTCTTTCCAGAGAGTCCATTTTTGCCATTCTTTTTGGAGTAGGTGTTCTTAGCACCACGGTCAGCTTAAATATCTTCCTAAACTGGAGAGCAAATCGTTACTCCGACTCTAGCAACCATCCTGTTTATGAAAAGTGCGAGAATTTTCCCCTACCACTTAGATTCTTGGTCGAATTGATATTAATTGCGTATTTTGGTTCCGTCAGGTGGCCCAAAAAGTCCCATCAAAAATCGGTGCATTGTGAGTTTTGGACATTGATCTCTATGTTCGAATTTCATGCACACAAAGTTTTAGCCGCAAAAGTGGCTAACTTCCTCTTTGGCTATCAAAGCTAGTCTTAGTATCTTTGTATTAACTTATTTGTAGTATCATATGCGTGTAGCGTTGAATATAATGTCGTTTCGTTACTTCATCTTAACTCCACTTGATTTGATGGACCTCTAAGGAATGCAATCTTTTGCATATTGACTGGTTTTTCGTTAATTTGCAGCTTCTACGGGTGTTCCTTCATCAAAGAAATCCGTTCAGCTACCTGCACGGGTGAAGCACGTAATCATTGGTGCAGGCGCCGCAGGTATCAACGCCGCTCGAGCCATTCGTTCGGTGGATCCCCTTGCTCTAGTCCTCCTCATCGCTGGCGACACGAACTGTGGAGAGGAGGAGGTAGAGACAGAGGAAGGAAAGACCTATCCCCCCCCGTACATTCGCCCTGTTCTCAGTGGCGGACTGTGGTGGCGTACGCCGGAGAGACGCCAAGTCATGCTGAATCCACTAGGAGATATTCGCAACCACTCCTGGTTCTACTATGAACCGCTTAGTTTCTTCATTGAACCTCATGAGTAAGTCTGATATTCGCCTTCTCTAAGGGTTTTCTTATCCATCTACGGTTGAGTTTCTTCCATTTTCAATCCTGATTAAGTTATAACATTTTTATCGACTGCAACCACTTTACTTTTAAGTCCAAAATCCGTGTTTTTTTTTCTACTGAGGGTGTTTTTCGAAGTAGAATCAAGAACTTGATTTAATTTTGGAATCTTTGCTGTTTCATTTTGATCAATCCTGAACTAACGGAAGGTGGAGGTGTTACTTCGTTCTGGCAAAGATCCCATGCTAGAGTATTAAAGCACTTGCCTAGGATCTTTAATGGAAGTACCAAGTCCCCCTAGGTCTTATCTTCTCCGTAGGTTTCCTGCTTGCCTCATTATCGCTTCTTTCAGTGGTGATAAGGGCTAAAAGAATCCTCTGACAACAGATCACACTAGCATTTTCACTGATCGGACTTAGTGCTCGATTACTCAATCTTGGCTTGTATTTTCTTATTCACATCATGTTTAGAATACCTGAAGCCAAGGAGGGTGGCATATGCCTCCTCCGTGGTAACCCCGTTGTTGCCTTACATCCGAAGCGTCACGCCATCACTTTGGCCGACGGTCAAGAGATTCAATATGAGTGCTGCCTTCTTGCCACTGGCTCCCGACCCCGTACGGTGCCTGAGCTGGGCCACTGCTCGCACAGCGGTGTTGATCTCGTTGCTAGCAAGCGTGTCACATACTTTCGCAACATCGCTGATTACAAGTGAGTCGAGTGTCAAACCAACTCAAAGTGGCTAGGCGGTATTACCACGTTTGCAACTATCTTGCAGGCACCTTCAAAGCGTCTCAGATCGTCTTCACAAGAATGGCGGCCGAGTGGCCGTTCTTGGATCCAATCAGCTAGCTTGCGAATTGGCGACAAGCTTCCTAGAAGAGCGTCGCCTTGCCAAGGAGGAGCAGGAAGCCAATCTACCAAAAGATTCTGCAGCATTCCACGTTCATCAGTTCCTCGGTTTCGATGCCTCGCATCCCATGGAGGATGTGTTACCTCCTGTTCTCGCTCAAGCCGTTTCAGACTACGAAATTGTACGGGGTGTAATGCTATCCCCCTCGGCAGCTGTTGTTCGCGCCTCTCTGGTGGATCCAACCAACCCTGCTGAGTCCCGCATTCGTTTAACCATCCACAAACGGGAGGAGGGGGGACTTATTAAAGAGGAGGACGACTTAATTGTCGATCATGTCGTTTGTGCTGTTGGAAATGAGCCTCGGACGGAACTAGGTACTAAAGCTGGTCTTGAATTGGATCCAGTAAATGGGGGCTTGCTGGTGAATAGCGAGCTTGAATCTCGCGACAGCATCTACGTTGCTGGATCCGTGGCATCGTACTGGGACTCTGAGTTGGACTGTCGGCGACGTGTTGATCACATTAGCGCTTCGGAGGATACTGGGGAACTGGCCGGTCTTAATATGGCTCGAAATGCCTCATCTCCAGCTCTTGAGGTTAAGGATAAGTTGGCAGAAGCGTGTGTCGCCCCCGAAAATACGTATGATCCTTTGCCCTTCGCTCGCAAGCATCAAACTTCACTCTGGTTTAATATTGGTAAAGGTGCTCACTACGATTGCGTTGGCTTGGTCGATTCAAAACATCTAGTCACCCGAACCGTCTTTCTGGAAGGCGTAGAGTCCTCCGCTGTGGTGTTTTACCTCCGTCCGGAGGACAATCGACTGATGGGAGTGCTACTGTGGAATATAGCCGATGAGTTGTTCAAAGATCCTGAATACGTGGCTCCCAGCAGGGTTAATTTGGCGCGGAGTTTGGTGGCAAATCGATTAATTTTGCGTAGAGATGATGATGTGTTGGAATGCGCCAAGCAATTTGATTTGGGTGGTGAGATTTCGGAGCACTATGAGGAGTTAAAGACTTTCATTGAGGCGAAGAGAGCTGAAGATGAGGCGGCAGCAGAAGCAGCGTCGCTTGAGAGTGCGAAGGCAGAAACGGGGGCTGATTTACACACATCAGCCAGGATCGAAGCCGACACACTTGTGGTACCGACACCTGATAATAGCGCTGTGTAGAGATTTCTTGATTGCCTCTCCCTAGACATCTCTGTATAGACTACTTTTTTACTGGAATAGAATACTTTTTACATTAAAACTACGTCATTCCTTCTAATTTGGGTGTGTTGAATAAAGTGGACAGCGTCTCCGACTCCTTCTGTTGGTAGGAGACATCAATGGAAAGCGGCGATGATGGTGTACAGGATCAGGCCAATGTGGAGAATGAAAAACCCCTAAAAATGAAGGTAGGTCATCAGATCGACCCGACTGTTGATTACCTTCTCTTGCAGATAAATAATTGGTTCGGTGTTGCGACATGGCGATGGTGTACCAATGATAGTACTTGTGGAATCTGTCGCAACACCTTTGAGACGTGTTGTGCTGACTGTAAATTGCCCGGTGACGATTGTCCCCTTGTGTGGGGTCAGTGCTCGCATTGCTTTCATATGCACTGTATCATTAATTGGTTGAATACACGGCAAAGTGGCCAGCCGTGTCCACTATGTAGACAGGAGTGGAAATTTCGTGAATAAAATGGTTTGTTAATTTTATTTGAGAGGGGGTTTTGACTTGGCATTAGTTTAGGTGGGCTTAATGCTCCTCCTCAAGAATTGCTTTGTTTCGGTGTGCTCTCGAAGACTTGGACGGTAAAGCTGTTTTGACATCATTAGAGTTGGCGTTGAATGTGGGCGAAGGACGCTTAGCTTAGCTCCATTGATGGGCGAACCGGGAACACTGCCCTACTTAAATGTACGTGAGTAGTGTCGTGGCCCATTTAATGTATTAAGGTTTCAGAGAGCATCGGCTGCTGCCAAAAACGGGTGCGGTGATGCAGTCGGTTTGCTGCTATCACAGCAGCTTTTTATGCTGCTTGACATGGTTAATCGGCTAATTGGCACCAAGTCGCTACTTAAATGCGTGCATGAGTAGCATGTTTATTCGTCCGATGCTATAGGATCTCCAAATGGAGTGTTGACTGTCAAATCAATTTGTTTACCTGTTGTGTCTGGTTCGTCTAAAGGGGAATATCTGACGAGTTGAGTCGGAAAGGACGAAAAGGCAGCGACTCGCTACTTAAATGTGAAAATAAGTAGCATGTTCACTATGAAGTGATGTTCAAATTTTGAGCCTCGGTTGCTTTCTAAAATGGCAATTTCATTTTAAATAGCTGATCCAGTTAATAGGTTTTAAGTTAATGCGTCGCGTCATTTAAGGCAGAGGACCAATAAAATTAGACCGCTACTTAAATAAGGGCTGAGCAGCGTGTTTTATTGTTAATGCTCTCAAAATTAGCAGATTCTCTTCCATTATTGCCATCGGTACGCCAGCCTTTTGTTACCGTTGATTGATAAACGCTAAGTGGACAAAAAGCATTCTGATTTCCGCCATAGCACCCTGTAAGGGCTCGCGAAGCAGAGACGCTTTTAATACCACGTGCCATTTGCTTTCCTTTTCAAATCTTCCAGTTGAGACTTGCCGACCAAAGACGCCTACTGTAGCTCCGGCTGTCGCAGGAATTGTGGCGCGTGTGACGACAGAGCGCTTCAGTCATAATTCAATGGTTGGAGCTAAACATGCGAACAGCGGGATTAGTCGCCACGTTGGAAGGGGAGCAGCCTCTGAACTTTGTAACACAGGATAGAGAATCGCCTACACCTATGTCACCAACGCCCATATCATCTCGGGGAGGTGGGTCTTGTCGGCCAACGCTGAGTTGATGGACACTGGAGGTTAGTTTGCACAGTAGATGGCAGTGAAATTTAACTTGTGAGGGTGCATTACGGATCTTATGTTTATTCGCGAACTATTTAATAAGCTTCTAATGTACTAGCCAGCTTAGCTATATGCGATCAAGCTCGTGTACGATCCACCAGGACTGCTTATCTTGCTGAAGGTCAAACTATCATCAGAGGTGCAACTCATCAACCTATTTATCCTGGAAATGAGTCGAACAGCACCTAGGTCAAGAGGAAGGAAGAGGAGGTTGCTTTAGGTGGACAATGCAAAGCATGCATTACAGGCTCCTGTCTATGCCTTCCTTGGCGCCTGGTTGAATGTAGGCCATTGGTGAGTTTAAGTGTGATTTTACTTGGGTAGAATGAAGTGACACGTCGTTGCCTTCTTGCACTTAGGACAGGCGTCAATTGCAATTAAGCGATGCAGCCTGCTACCATTTGCGCCTGAAATGTAATGCTTCCGAATTTTTCCATACTACTCATTAAAGCCCATATAAGTAGCTTGGTTTGCATCACTTAGCACATGACGATAAAAATGTCAGTCTGACCATCTGACGCTTCATCTTTACAATCGTTATACTATCAGTATAGTACCATTAGTGCTATGCTTTGCGTGACTGAGTGATTTACTAGAGATAGCAGCAAACAAAACGAAATAACAATTAAAGAAGTCACAACATGATTTAATCTCTCCCAGAGGTCAGCTATTACGATATTTTCTAAGTAAACGCGTTCGGCTCCGCCATCTTCCACAATGTCGTGGAGCCACGTTCCTGACCGTCGGAGAACTAAAAAAATAAAATTTGTGCTGTTATTTTGGCGCAACATTTGATCTAATGTGATCAGCAATAAAAGCGCTTTCGCCCATTTTATATTCCTTTGTTCCTCTAAACCCAAATTTTCCAAGCTATAGCACATTTTCGTTCCTTCTGGGGCAAAATATAGAGGTGGAAGAAAAGTGTCCAAAGTGAAAGCATCCAGGGGTCTTCCAAAGCTACATATCCATTCACAAAGTAAACGCGCTGCTGATCTTCAAATTGCCTCGACTTATGACATTGACGGGAATTACACCAGAGTAACTTTACCTTCCGATACTATACGTTCTATTAATTCCTGTGCAATCTGTCAAAGAAAAATGCCCATTAGTGATCATCGACATGAACACGAGAAAGCAACTCGCCTAGGCTAAAATATCTTGAATATGGGACAACTCGCTTCAAACAAGTTTGATCTCAGCGCCTTATAGTACTAGGGAGCCCCCAAAGCCTCTAATGGACTTCAGCGCTTCTGTGGATGAATACGCATCTTAAAGATGTCGAAGTGAAGGGAGAGAATGTGGCACTTACCTGATCCAGCGCATTCTCCAAAGTTGATATTTGAACCTTCATTTCTGCTAGCAGAGGTCCAAGCTTACTCGGTTCGTCCAACACCTCCACAGTCTCCGAAAACGCATTGTACCGAAGAGCAAATGGTCTGCGAAGACTTTGAACATAGCGCCTAAAATGCGTATTTTGTGCAATGTTACTCAATGTCTATGCACATCACTCTCAAATTTTTCGCCCAAAAGCACTACTTACCTTAACTTTTCCTGTGCCTCCTTGAATGTACTGGTTGTGTAGTAGGCCTTCTGATAGGTCGTAACCATGCATTCCGCCTTGATGACCTCTTCGGGAATGAAGGGCATCCTCACTGCCTCATCGCTTAATGCGTGCTAAAAAGGGCATTCCTGAGTTTGCTACCTCTGCTAGATACCCTGAATTCAATTTCACTTCTAGTGAACTACTTGTTTCATCGTCGCGTATATGTGACGCCGATTCTTCACCTCTTGATGCGCCATATTATGTACTGTAAGCAGGCCACAGCATGCGATGGTGAAGTTTCTTTCAGTGTGGATCCAACGCACCCTAAGATCTACCTGCTATGGGCAGAGGACCTCAATCACATCTCGAACCTTTCAGATGGCCCTCAACGACCTTCTTATATTCTACGATTTCTAAGAAGTTGCAATGATCTCACCTTCAATTCGGCTACAGAAGACAGCAGTCCGGCTCCGAAGGCACGCAGTTCTCCGTCCTGATCGCAGATTCCAAATTCCACAGAAAAGAAGTAAAGCTGCAATTAAAAGGCCGTACTCTGGTTAGGTTATCAGTCAGCTTCACTTTGTTTGTTTGAGAATTTATCCGAGACACTTCTCTCCTTGGGAATCGACATACTGAATGGAGGAGATCTATAGATCACGGTAAAAAGGTGTGTAGTGTACAGCAAATTAATGTCTTCTACACATGCCATGATGAATGGAGCCCAAGTAAGAGCAAGACATGGCAAACTCCACTGCTTCCCTCTTCCTTCATCTTTTTACTACAGAGCCGACATTGTCATCTACTCAGTTTCGTCAGTGAGATCCTTCAGCATCAACCTCGGAAATCTAAAGCCTAATAACTTTATGGTCGTCAATGTGCGCTCTTACGGCCTTCCTTTCTCAGACCTCACATTTAAATGACGTAGGCAGCTGTGTTTAGCGCGTCACTTATGCCTCTCACCTCATACTCCGGTTTCGGGTCGGCTTAGGTCAGTTAAAAATGATGATCCAGTTGATGGCGTAACCTTCTAACGCAAATTTTTGCGATGTATTGATTCTCTCACCATTGCTATTGGCATGTAAATGGGCTTATTCATTAAAGGAATGGTAATTTAAGGGAGCATTTATTGACTCTACCTACTTAGATAGTTTAAGTAGGCAGTGGGAACATCTCCTACTCATTGTTATTTGTTGGAGACCTGCAGCTTTTATTGACAGCTGGTGGACAGAGACCTACCTTAGCTAATTTTTGAACGTCTTCTTCAGACACACCCAAAGATGCGAAACCCAACTCCTGGGAGTACTGAGCAAATTCCGGATTTGCCAGCAATGGCACGTGTCCCATCAACTCGTGAATGCAATCCCTAAGATAGAAGGCGAATCCTAGTCGCGAAGTAAAAAAATGAACAATTTTTGACCACGAAGGCCAAAATAATTTAGGTTTGAGACCATTCACGAGGATGGGTAAGGTGATTAATAGAGAGTGAGGAATGCTTGGGATAATGGCATGATCGTAATGAAAGTGGGAGTGACTAAAAGAGACTTTTCTTAGCTTTCTCAGATTACATCCCAATTTCGCCTTGAAGACCCGTCCAAAACATTGTTCTGAGGTCAGCTGTCCGGAGAAGGTCGAGCACCCTTTCCAGACTTCCACAATTCAACACGGGAGCAGTCAAGTCAAGCCAACCCTGCTATTATGACCACAGTAATGCTACTTACGGTTCAGGCGTATAGAATGGGTCCGCTTCATGGCGAATGTACTGAGTGCAGTAGAATACACGATAGGCCAGACCTTGAAGGAAGTCTCGTGCGGAAATGTAGCCCGCAACCGGACGTAACGTGAATCCCGATCGCTCTAGGTGAAAAGGGCGAAAATGAATAAAGAGAGGAATGTAAAATTGGTTGCATTACTCTTGAGAAAGTTGGAGACATCCTCTAGTTGGGGCACGTTCTCCTCTCTAGAGACGCAAAGTGATAATGTTTTAAAGAAATGAGGCTGAAGCCGCATACCGATAACCCACGTGCTCCTGTAGAAGGACCATGTTCTCCAAGTACTCTTTACAGGCGTGAGTTCGATGGAGCTCCATTAATTCACGATAAACTATGCCCCTGTGAGCATAACGAAGGAGGAAAAAAGGAGGTGGTCACTTTTGATCCATTTTATCAAGCTTACTGGCAAAGGAAATGCACTCACCACGTCTTCCGTTCTGCCTTTGTGTACTCAATACGGGCTATTGCATCCCCACTTATGAAGGAAAAAAGTTATTGCAATTAACTGATTATTTTTGGCAAGCAGGAGATATTATTAAAAAGGGATGACTGGGGGTTTAAAAGTGGGTTTTTCAGCGGTGGGAGTCTGTCCAGGCGCACTTTACTTCATGCAGCGCAATGAAGGCGAGCGCGTCCATAGTCCATTAAGCAAACTCTTATGTCTCCTAATGGCCCGATGATTAATAGGGTCAGGTCACGGGGAGGATGACCACCATGGGCCATGCGTGTTGGAGGCCAATAGTGATAATTAGGCCTAACTGATGAGATTTCAATCGAAAGATTAATCCATTCCATAATCGCACTACCCTGAGCCGAAAATGTTCTCCTTTACGTGAATAACTAATCATTTTCGCCGCTGAACCGTAAACAAGCTCACCCAGTATCACATTAATCAAGTAAGAAGCACTGCAGTCAGGGATTTATAAAAGTGAGCTCAGCCTACTAGTGGTAATTGTAAGCGATTTTCGCGATTTCCATTCGTCGCTTCCTATAGGCTTCGTCTTTGAAACTGGGGTGGTCAGCATCTAGATCCTTTCCATACATGTAGACGTTATTGGAGACCACATCCAGTTCGGAGACGTGTCGAGGAAACCATGGCACTACTATTGTGTCTACAAATAAGGTCGAGGCTAAATTTAGCATTGCTAAGAATTGCACTAGGGAGGTCTTTTCCTTTTCAAAAATAAGCTCTAACTACTACCCTAAGCAGCTTATGCAATTGTGAAGTCAAAATTTAATCTACCGAAGTAAATGGAAGTATTTTGCTCTTAAATGCCCATTTCACTGTTCTGCTAATTAGATTCCCAGCAAATCACCCGGCAGTAGTTGCACGAAGAGGCTACCATTGGAAAGTGGTAAATAAATGAAAAGGACGAACATGAGAAAGTTAGAAGTGCTAACGTACCCCTGGAAATTGGGACAGGAATATTGGTTTTGAAGTCATCCGCAGGCTGTGTAGTCACATCCTTGCAAACGGCTCTGAGTACATAAATCACGTCATCGCCACAGGTGGCAGAAGATTTTGGCTGAATTATAACCTCACCAGTATTCGATACCTTAATACTGTCAACAGCATGCCTTATCTCCTAAAATTCGCATACAAGTTCGTAATAAGAGCGTTTCATAAATGAAGTGGAATGGCGAGAGAATCAAATTTGCACAAGCGCCCCACGTAAAATATGCATCTTTTGCAGTTTATGTGTGCAAAATAACCTTTTTGCGAAAAACATAGGTTCTAGTTCACTCACAAAAACCTTCTTCTGTGGCTTAAAACCAAAAAATGGTATGGGTTCAGCTTTCACTGATGAATCACTGATGAGTTTTGTACCGTGACAGCCCATCTGCTCACAACGCCCCGTGAATCAATGCTTTGGCTGTAATGAGACCCATTCGCAGTCTGACCACACATTGAACTGGTGAGTCATCATTGACCTTTGCTTTTCTTTGTAAAAGGAATAAGATCTAGTAAATAGGCCTTATTTATGCTCGTTATCCGTTTAATAAGCTGCACCACAACCTTGCTTATGTGTGCGTCCACCGGAAGTTGGGCAAATACCCTAGGATCCGTGCTCTTTTGTATTGATGTTAGTGCGTTTTCTCGCAGCGTAACAATTACGTTATGCTATACCATTGCACCTGTGTGACCTGCTTATTTCCCGAATATCACTAGTTCATTTTGAAGAGGATAGATAAATATAGAACATGCGCAACCTTTGACTAGCCACAAGTTTCTCATGTTCTTGGCTGGTGGATACTTAGCTCTTGGCAAGCCATCTAAAGCTTTGCAACAGTTCGAACCGGGTCAGTTGATTTTTTCATGACTGCATTAACTCATTATCGCATAAACAACCCTTTCTACTAGTCGAGGAAAGTATGGGGAATGATGGACAATACCTGTAGCTTCTTGAGAAGTGCAGCGAATTCCTTCACTTGTGCATCCTTTTGCACCACCAATACAAGCTGGGGTAGGCTCTCGGCAAGCATTTTCCAAATTTGTTGTTGCCGAATTGCCGAAGAGCATTTATAGCTTTCTACACTCACGAAAGGTATGAAGTGCTCTAATCCGAGAATAATTGAGTGGATGTGTTATTTTAAGCCGAGATAATGAGGGGAGTAATCCCTACCCCCATCTTGAGGGCTGTTTTCGTGGGAAAGCCGCAAATTTATGCCGCAAGAAAATGTACATGACCGAGAGGAGCAGCTACTTTATTTGCATATCCTACTTGCAGCTTGAGGTGGCATCCCTTATATAAGACAAATTTTCCTCCCCCGTTGCCTTCCTGCCTTGCAGTTTACAGCAAATCTCAGGAGGATTCGTGACGCTCAAATTCAAAACCCGCCTTACATGACAACTAGAGAAAATGCGAACGATTGTGATGCGGTCCTCTGAGCTCTTCTAAGTCCGAATTCAAATTACCCTGAAGTCATGCAATCAGCCGAAAGTCTAACGGCCGAGGCCAAAACAAAGGGTTAAACAGGTGAATAAGGCATTATCTCTGGCTCCCCACTTAGTCAACATACCGCTTTAACCGTTACAAAGCAGCTCGTTCTGCATGAATGACATTCGTGGGCCAACCGCGCCACTTATCGGATTTCTATCAAACTGCCGCCGTACTTGACCGCAGCGTCACTGATCCACCTTGTGATTTTTACTGGGTCTTGAGTTTTGTCCTGTATAGGCGGTGAGGGAGGAAATGTGCTGGCTATCACTCATGCCCGTCGCTAGTCGTAGAAACACTGACCCATGAGTAGTCGTATGAAAAGGGATGGCATCTGGTATAGTTTTATGAAGGTTGAGTTGCGTCAGTTCGTTCTTGCTCTGTTTTCCTCACTTCACTGTTGCTCAATCATACCAATCTTAATTCTGCCCAGGTTCCAGGGATGTGGATGTCCACATGATTGATGTTTTTCATACAATCACGATTGACAGCTCCGTAACGAGCTTTCCCAGATAGCTTATGGCCAGTGTCGCTTCATTTAGTGATAGCTTTCCTGTAGAACGCGGAACTGGGATAGCTGCCACCTAGAGGTACCCGTCGATTCTATCTCCTGGATCAGGTTTATCACTTAGCAGTGTGGACCAGGATGGGTGTTACTTAAGTACGACTTTGCTTCCCACTGTCGCCAATGTGGCGCTTGGCGACTCCCCTGATCACAAAAGAAGGCACAATACTTGGGCAGGTTATGTATTGCCTGCTTGCAGGTGCCCTTTTTAAACACCACTGCTGCGCGGTTGCTTCGTGCGTAAGGTGTCTCCTAACCTTCCCCAGGCTATTTAATGTTGGGTGCTTGTAGATCACTATTTGGGAAACCAATGAGTTTGATTGTCATTTGCCGTGGTTAGTGGTCTTGGTCGCATACGTATAGTAATAGGTATACCTTAACTTAGAAGTTGGTGCGAAGACATCGAAAGCCAGTCTAGAAGGTGTGTGGCAGTTTTTGGAAATGTTCTCTATAGTAACTGCTAGAGCGTGTTCACCTGAAAAGTTGTGTTTGAAGCGTCGTTCTTAAGTTGTCCCTCACAGGCACTTTATTGTTGTTTTCGCTTCACAAATAATTTACCAAGTAACCTTAGGTCTGTTGATAATGCCACTTTGTTTTTATAAGTAGTAGTTATTTTACCGGCAAGGTGGCGAAGATTGAGAGTGGTGCTTTAACGAAGGCAAACGAATTATAGCATTTCCTTGTTTCTTGAAAGTAAAATGCTGCGAAAGCTCTCTCTGCCTGACTTTTTTCATTGCTCTTGCAGAGCGACAACTGACTCCATTCGCTTTCCTCTTCAAACAAAAATGATAATTGGTTTCCCAACTAAATGAACAAGTTCAAAATATGCTTGGGCGTTTTTACGAGGTTTTTAGTAATTATCTTTACAAAAAACGCCGTTGGTAGGCAACAGGTGCCTTTTTATCTACGACCTTTCAGGGAGTAAGCTGGGGCCAGATTGGACCACTTCCGTTACTGAGTGTACCACTGATCCCTGACGAGGGCCGGAGGGAGGCGAAGGAGATAAACTTCTCATGAAACTTTGGTCACCTCTCCATACCTCATGACTCCTATCTCTAGCCAACTTTCTTGCCTTAAGGCTCTGAAATCAAATGTGGAAGGACAGTACAAGCAGAATACAACATGTGGCTCTAGTGACAGTTGCTCATCTCCCCTGCTGATCCTCCCACCATACAGTTAGAAGTTGTAAGCAATCCTTATCGATGACATCTTCCTTCTCTATCCGAAAACGGGAACCAGTTGATTGAATATCAAAACTCTTTAGTTCAAAGTAAATGAACACAGAAGTCGAAAGTGGGGGTGCTTTTCCCAAATCACCCAGCATCTTCCCACGGAGACATCTGTCACTGAAGAGTTTTCGCCAGGGAAGCAATTTTACTCCGCAGTTGTTGTCAACAAGAGAAAGAGTAGGAAGAAAAAATGGTTCAACTGGGTGAATGGATGAGTGAGTGCGTGAAGACGGGGGTAGTTCACCCACATGACATTTGAAAGGTAATATCATCACTTTAACCAAGGTGATGTCATTTCTCTGTTTGCAAACGTGCACTGCGCCCCATCGTCATGACTAAGCCGCACGAATGGTCATCCCATCCCCGTTTCGGGGTAAATGTGTCTTGCTAAAATTTTCTTCTTTTACATGTTCGAACTGGAGAATAGGAGGTGGGAGCTTGGGAGATACCAAGAGAAGAACAAATATCGCCATAAGCCGACAATTCTGTTTAGGGAGTGGGTTTGTGCCGATGAATTTATCTTCATTACTCTACCATTCCACAGGATAATTGCTTCTCATGGAGGCGAATAATTAATTCGAAGGTGGAAAATTTATGCTTTCTGTTCAAGCTATGAACAAAAAGCTGAAGTTGGGTCCGGGCTAGGGGAATGCTTCTACAGACTGACCGGATTACTAAGCGAAGCGAATTCGTTTCGCTGATCTGCGAACGTTATTGAGGCACCATTGCTATCTGCATAGCACCATACTCAACCTTCCAATGGAGGTTGATAATTCAAGAGCCTATGCCACTCGAACCATAGAACTTCAGTAGTATGGACTGAAGACGCGGTTTTGCCATCAGAGTGATCGAATTCGCAGTCACCTTTGCATTTCAATACGAATGAGGCACATTATGTATGCGGGTCAAAAGAAAAATTGTCAGTTGTCACACGAAGTTCGAATACTTCAGGATCTCAAGCGCAACAGGTTGATCTTCAGCATGCGGGCACTCGCGTCTACCGGTGTGTCTTTGCGAGTGAATAATTTTGGGATGGCCAATGCGACGTGAGGCTATTCCTCTCATGTTATCCGATCAGTCAGTTAGCAATTAGACTGTGTACAAGGGGGAAGAAAATAAGGGCAACTTATGGGTAGTTCTATGAGTTTACTGTCACCGGGCGTTATGTGATGCTCCTCAAACACTGCTCCCTTTCAGTCAATGTGGGTACGAGGTCAAGCCAAAAGATAATCCGCGTTGTTGGTTGGGTATCTAGGACGGAGATGCTTCGTGTAAGTGGTACAGCTTATCAAGATTAGGATCCCTTTCACTTTGCCAACTCTCCTCACGCAATCGTTTGCTCACCAACCATCAATGGGGCTAACCCACCTCTCTCTCCCTCAACTGATAGGAGGAAGCATGAAATTCTCCCAACTTCTATCACTAAAAGCTGCTCACCCACTGACAGGCAGTAAATTTCAATTCGCCTCATGATTTATGGTATTCGACGCAAAAACTCCATTTCGCTAGGGCGTCCTGTATTCGCTACTCCAAAGAAGACGGAAGGGCGGAAGACTAGTAGATTGAACAGCGCTTGCTTTATTGACGTGCTTAACCTCGTGGGCTCTTAGGCTTCTCTGGTTGCCTCAAAGCATTTCGCCTCTTCTGTGGGTCATGAATTCTATCCTCTCCTCACTAGAGAAATGGCCGAAAGGCTTCCCGTGCGAAGGAGAAATGAAAGTTGACTAACTCAGAAGATGGGAAAGTTCTTCGGCTCTGTAATTTGTCTAGTCAATTTATTTTCGAGCAGACTTGGTGGCTTAATGCTTGAGGACAACTGCTATGGTAGGCAAAGATGAATTTGAGGTAAGCCCGGTTCAGCTGTCTTGTTAGCGTTATAAATTAGTCAGGCTTGAACTCCTTCCCCTCTTCCCTCCTTTCCTACTTGAAAGGTGCTTTGGACTAACTGCTTGCGTTGTTTTTTTCTGCCTCAGAAAAGGCGATTCTAACAGTAAATAAATAACCTCTTCATGTAGAAACGGTTTTGCTATGAATGCTCCTGTCATTCGGCAGGGAGTTCTCCTTTTTTCTTCATCCGCTTTGGAGTTATTGTGGATGAATGAAGCGCAGCTAAGCCACCTCCAACTATCAAAGAGATGCTTTTCAAGCGTTTTGGCAATTTTATTCCGAGCTAGGTGCGAAAGCATGATTGCAACAACAATGAACGCCTGGAGGGTGTCGTCTAGCATCCATGGTGACACGAGCTATACATAAAAGAATTTCCTTCTTGTCCATCTCACTTCTAGTCGCCAAAGTCCAAAGCTTCAAGGGAAAAGCATTTTGTCTCGTTCTTCAATCCGCACTACTTAAAGTGTTCAGTCATCACAGGACTTTGGAAAACCCCTCTCCAACCCCATAACACCCATCTATTCACTTTAAAGCAAACGACACCAATGACCACTCCCTTTTTTACCTCGAGTTTAACAGTGCACCGCATCTTCTTAAGGTTATTCATTTCTTCCTTCAGCAAGACCAAAGAGTGCCTACTAACAGCGTGTATATTCACTGGGCTGTAAAAAGGGAGGAGCAAAAAAGCGAGCAGAGAGGGAGAGAGGCCAAGCCTAATCCCCGCATTGTCCACCTCCGCCTATTTTTTTCGTAACTCTGCACTCAAATACGTTGGCGAAGGAGAAAAAACGAGGACGGTAGGGCAAAAGTCGGTGAGGTGAGTTTGTCCCCCACCCCACCGACCCCAGTCAAAGTGAAGGCGCCTGAGGTTTTTTGTGGCTTGATGAAAATGGCCTACTGCACCGAAACAGTGAAGGAAAAGAGGGGGAGAAGGTGGTGTTTGGGGGGAAGCGTTGTGGACATCGGCTGGGGTTGCGCGTAGGTGTTGGGTGGATGCACCACCGAGAGCGTGTGTTACAAAAGCCAGCCTTAGTTTGTTGTCTAGCTTGCTCCGTCTCTCCCTTCCTCCTACCTAACGTTAAGGGGACAATCGGGAATGGTTCTTCTGTTACGCTGTTTACAGAGAAATTGAATTACTGGTGATGAAACCTCAACCACGCCCCTTCCCATGACACGTGATGTGCTTCACCAACTGCTTCAGTAATTTTAAAGGGAGTTAAGTCGGACAGGAGGCACCTAAGTGGTATTTTCTGCAGATGCTGTCGCCTGTAGAAAAAGCATTTCGTCCATTATAGCAATGATTTGAATTAACAACAGTGTAAAGGCTTCTAATGTGATCCTTCGATCATCATTGACGATACTATCCTTGATGGTTTCCATATCGTGATCGTTAACAGTTAGTCTTTCGATCGTAAAGTTCCTGTCTGATCCTAGATGTCCGAACTTCGTAAACTTGCACAGGAAACGATCCTTCAAAGGGTAAGTGTCTACTGGATGCAGTTACACTTCTTGTTATGTGCCCATGGTGAAAGGTACAGAAGCACCTTGGCAAGAGGAATGTCATTATTGATATTACCGCTAGTCGAAAAATGAAAAGGCTATTATTTCGAATTAAACAGCAACGCCTCAGGTGTCAGTAAGGCTGTGGTATTGTAAACAGACTCCCACACATTCTGCCCACATCTCTATTCCTAGTATAGCAAATTGTTCAAGCCTATTATACGATCTGGATGATCTTGCTTCTCACTCCACAGGTTCTTACTAATTTCGGGTGCGATTGTAGCACTAAAGAGTTCTGTTGTAAGATGTCGCACATACGTGACGCCCAAAATTTGTTGCCCAACCCTGATGGCGCGAGTGTCTAGTGCATGCTCATGACGCCACTGGTCAAAATCGTGGCCTGATGAGGAGGATGTTCGTCTCGTTATTTTCCTTGCCTCCTTCCATCTATGCAGGGACTTATCCCTTATCCACTAGATCACCATACACCTTTAAGCGGTCAAAGGTGGTCGTGTGGTTTAATGGTTTGTTCCCATCAAACGGTATGTTTTGTTTTTGCATACATTATGTGGCATGAAGCTGGGGCCTGGTAATTGCTATGGAAGAATTTCACCTTGATTGAATGGGCTTTCATGAAGTTGGTGCAGTGCTTCGAGGTGTGATGGTAGAGTACACTACCAAGGGCCAAGTGGCCCCACAAGTGACTGGTTCATAGATAGAATCGACACGTTGGGGAGGTGGATCATTGTTTGTTGGGTGGCCAGTAAGACCAGCCTTCAGCAGTGCTTCAATTTCTGAGGAAGAAAGCGACGTTTCCATCTACACCTGCTAAACAAACGAATGGTGACAGCGTATGCGTTGCATGACTGGTGATGGGAAGTGACTTTACCTGCTATAGCATGACTTAAAAGAAGTGTCAGAAAAACTCTACCTACAGAAACAGACAAGATTGGTGAATCAGTAGGGAGAGGGTTTTATTCTGAAGGGGCAACACAAGCCTTTACAACGCCACCGAACTTTCCCACGAGAAGACATTCACGGCAAAATGGAGGGGTCGCAGTGCCCCCAACCCATCTTGACTATTTTCCCTGTGTTATACATTCTTGTACCACTCTTCACCCTTCCTTTCATTAGGTGATTGAGAGGATGGAAAGGATCTTGAGGTCTATCACGCAGACGGTGTCAGGAGTGGATGATGGTAGCGAATGCATTGTCGTCCAGGTCATCCCAAGATTGCCATTCCTGGCTTCCGTTCAAGGAGTCTGCTTTTATGTTCGTGTGGATGTCTAGCCGACCGAGAATGAAGATGCCTTTTACTGAAGGACTGCAGTATCCGTTCTACGATGTCACTTAGATGTTCCAAGCGGCCGAAGGGATGGTGCGAAGTGCGATGCTTTTGTTGACTGGGCAAAGCTTTAAGTGGGTCGCGTTGTTCTCCCTCGCTTGGTTATGTAGCCTTCAAGAGGAATGAGAACTCGTTCGTTGCATAGGAGTTCAGAAAACTTTATTCTGGAGACAGTTTAAAGGGGTTGGTTGATTTTCTTTTTTGGTAAAGATATTCACGCCTAGAAATGGGCATCACGAAGCCTTAATTTCTTCTCTCCCATTCCCAAGTGGATAAACAGACAAAATTCATAAGATGTAATGCAGTTTAAAAAAAAAAGTGAAATAGGGAACCAAAATGCGTAATTGTCTCGAGTTCGGGGCTTCCTTATTCCGCCAACATTCCAACCTCAGACCATCTACTATTTTACCCCACTTTTGAATCAAGCCTTCTAGTGGAAGAGGCATGTCTACTCTACAAGGACTTCTAAACTTCGTAGGCTAGTAAAGTCACGAAGTTAAGTCTCTTTAGGTGGTAAGAAATGATAGGAAATGTCCTTTCAAATCCAGTGTGGTGAAGATATATCCACACTTGCAATTTAGGGTGATAAGGGAGTCGGCATGGTGGTTATCGGTCGAAAGGTTTCACCGAGGACAAACCTTAGCGAACATGCTCGGAAAGATGATGTGTCAGGTTGCCACTGGCCATTTATGCAGGGGGCTTAAGAATGCATAGGTTAAAAAAAACATATTCATCCTTTACCTTACCACCTCCAAGAGCCTATTCTTTCCTCCTCGATTGTAGCTTATCCGTGTGCTTGCCTCAACAGCCTTAAGCCGTGGGACATAAAAGAATCTGCTATCTCTCGATGGACAAATTCCTAACAAGGCGCCGTATCAAAGCGGGAACGAAGATGGCTGTTACTCGAGAAGCAGTAGAAGCCTCGGCACTGAGCATATTCTGTTCCAGTGACATTTGCCTCAATTGATGGAGGCAAAATGGATGCCCAATTCTTCTTCTTCCTCTGTACGAAGTCATCCAGCTGCGTTCATGGCTATTAAATAGGATTCTGGGTGAGGATCGGACCCGCACGCTATATCCCAAGTAGAGTGGTGTGCGGCAGGATTTTGGAAGGCCACGCCGCAAAACTGGCATCACTGAAAACCCTCGTCAGCTTCCTATCATTAATAGATCGGTCATTATCTACGCATCAGCTTCTTTTTACCTCTCCCTCGTCCCTTTGGGGCCTTGCGGGTCAGGCGCCCTGTGTTCTGTGTGTGGGGACCAGTTTTTCCATGCCACTCCCAGCGCCTCTGATATCACTAGACGTGGCGCAGAACGTATTAGCAGCACAAGAAGCGCGGGATTTTCTTTAGCCACAATTCCTAAATTTCGATTAATCATGCCTTGCTTCTTTACATAATTTTCCTTTTATCAGCATTCTGCTTTAAACGCACCAGGAAAATATATGGAATTTATTTTCCTCTCAAAGGAAGTGCACAAATACGAAAAACGCATTTGATTGTTTTTTTCAAAGTGCATTTTCACTTGACAGAACAAAAATTCTAGAACATTTGGAAAGATTTTCGTAAAGAACAAAGTCCATGCTGGATACCGACTTTGCGGACGTATGAAAAGGTCAGCTCGCCTTGACTGAACCCAGCGTCACATATACGTGACACATATTCCTTCACTTGTTTCTTAATAATCTACTGCAGGATTTATTAAATAACTACATGATTCAATTTGAATTCTCTTTGACAAAAGATCATGGAGAATGAGTTGGCGCGGTGAGTGCGGGTTTCCAGTCGAAGGGTTGTCGGCAGAGCTCATCTTGAGAACTGATTAGTAAACACGTCTACGCAGTTTCTCGTTAAGTAACACTGCATCAGTTGTGAATCACATGACATTTTACTTGTTTAGGGTCTAAAAAACTTTCCCGTATCCATCCATCTCGTATCCGTTTACTCATTCCCTTGTGCATTCGTCTAACCCATGGCCTGTCACCCTTCCTTTCCTTCTCCCCTCATCGTTTTCATGTCCGTCCATTCATCCATCCATCACAGTAGACGTCTCCTCGCATTGCGCCTGCAGCATAGCAGTCAGCCGTCTTGGAACCAATAATGTTAGTTGTCATAATATTTTTAAGCGATTTTAATGGGATGAGTGCAACTCAACTGCAACTGCCGACGCTTCTCATGTCTTACTTTCATTTTCCAACTCTGTCCCACTGCATGCCATCATGTAGTTGGAATGTAGCAGATGAAATCTGATAATCGCTTAAAGAAGCTACATTAGAAGATTTCGGAGTGAGAATGAAACAGTAGTTCCTCCTACCTCCCACATTCTGATCCAAAATATGACAGGAGGACTTCTAGCACAAAGAACTTGGATCAGCCAGCCTTGGATGTTGTTACCACGACACTTCCGATCGAAATCGTTTGATTAGTAGTCACTAGTGTGGTGAGCGAGCTAGACTGGTGGCTTCTGCAGCTTAGCCACCAAATGAGGCCTTGGTAGTGAATTGGAAAGCACAAATCGCTTCCATCAGATGCATTTGACCAACTCTAGGCCGTCAATAGTTTAAAATTGATGGAAAAAGATCGCATTAATAAAAGGATCCATTTCTTTGTCTTGTGATGGGTGCAAGACCTTACGACGCGCAAGTGAAGTTAACCAATGGTCAGGGATGGGCTGTGAAAATCCCTCATTGGGCCGCATCAGACAGGTGGAGAAAGCATTAATTTACATTATCAAAACGCCAGCCATATCGCAGTTCGCAACTGTCGTCGCATTTAGCGCTACACTACAATGTCAATCAAGGGAGCAGTCTACTGAAATGGATTCAGCCACCAGATAGGAATGAATTGTAAGTGATTGAATGTTTCCTTTGCTGTGTACCCTTCATTCATCTCAAGTATTGCTTTCAGCTTTTTGTTTCCTCCTCTCAGTTTGCATGGCTTTGGGGGAATTGAGAATAAATCGAGGTAATTCTAATGCTTGACCGCTGAAGTTAAGGTCCATACATCGTGAGTTGTCCTGTCAATTCTGAGTGTGATATGAATAGCTTATTTTCCGTTTCAAGCTGTCTGTTTTAAGTGTCAATTCTCCTACTCTGTCTCTTGTTTTCTCCTCAAAATGAGCCTAGTCATTTGTGATTTGTTCGTCAAATTTCCAATCGAAGGCAAACAAACATCACGGACAACTGATTCTGCTTTCAACGGCTGAGATAGAATGTGGAAAGTGTGCTCTGTGGTCATCACTACTGTTCATTTCAAAGCGAAAGCCAGCGGACCTCCCTGGAAGTCCATGAGATCGTAATGATGCCTTCCCATACCTCACCTTGAAGAAGGCCATTTGCTCAACGGCAAGACAAACAAGCTGGATGGTCAGCCCACAGAATCCCCGGTGCCGTGCCCATATATTACCTGAGGAAGGATTCGAGGGAAAATGTAATTATCGCGATTGAACAGCTTTATGGTGATTCTGCTTACAAAAAATTACAACTCTTCATCCATCCATTCCATATCCACTTTTGTCGTAATGTCAGACAAGGACCCTGTCAGTAAATAACTTTACTCATGTCATTAAAGGAGAGACTTCATCATCTCCCTCCTCCAACAATCAATTGAGGAGGATAAAAGAAAGGAATGGGGAGTAAAAGGGGAAGGAGAAGAATGGGGGCCAAATGAGTGGTGGATGGGTGGATGTTACGCAACATGCTACGTTGAAGTATTTCTGAGGTAGCAGTACAAGACTAAATGTGTTAATGTCTGGACGAAGGTAGCAAAAAAAGAGACAATAAAGGAGTGGAATATTTACAAATGGTAAATGCTCTTTCTCTGTGTGTATGTGTGTGTGTGTGTCTGTCTGTCTCTGTTCCCTTGTCACTTCCTTCCTTCTTTCCCGTCAACTATTTACACATGGTCTTTCCGAGATGAGACTAGGGAGACCTGAGACCGAACTAAATTGGCGCAATCCAAACGATGCATACTCTGTAGAATGTTTATCAACTCCTGGTGAGCTAGTGAACCCTTGGCAGTTGTTGAGGCCTCCCACAAATTCAGAACCATTTCAGTGGGACGTTGAGTTGACGCAAAGTAGGGCAGAAACCTGTCATATTAAAAGATAAAACTGTTAAATGCTCATCTTTCTTTCGAATGTGAGTAAGCACATGGCGGTGGCCATATCTGCGTAGAGAAGGTGGATCAGACTCTTCCAAGAATTGTTTGGCAGGATGAAGGCTAAGTGCATACAGCAATGCGGATGTGATAAGGTAAGTGTCTTGTCAATGCAGTCGCATTACGAAGACGCCTGTTGGGTTGGCTCTTCATCAGTGAGGATATTGGTTATGATACCTCCCGCAACACCAACACTGATGCATTTCCTATCTGCTACTCAGGAGTCGAGTCTTTCAACAGTAGTCATAAACAATTAGCACAAATTGACTGCCATTTCACCCAGGTCCTTATCGCTCCAGGCATAATCAAGCATGATCCTCTAAGAGGCTTCACTTTTATTCGTCCACGCCAAACCAAAAGCGTGGATGCTTGATCGTGGTGATTTTAGCCTGTGAAATCTACCACCTATCATGTCCCGCAGGTTCGGTGCTAGTTGAACACGTGTAAGCTGTCAAGGGTGTAAGGTCCGTAGAGAGAAGTCGTGACTGCCTCACCTTTCCATGGCAAGGTGTTGAGCCAATTGCCTCCAGTCATTGCCCAATGGAGCGATAGGATCGAGCAGACTACACAGCTGCAGCACCACATAGGATGGGAGCCTAGAAACGGAGAAGTAAACGAAATCTGGCATAAGTTAGCAAGTGTGCAGCAGGAACTGTACCTCCCCAATGCAGACACTCCTCTTTAAGTTTCAACACAGCAGTCAAGGTGGGCTACCCTACCTGAATTCATTTTGCTCACTATACGAATTGTTTCCCGTCTGATTGGGTTGTAAGTGTTTCCCCTAAAAAAGCGAAAAGAAAGGTGTGCAAGTAGCCAATGAAGTAGTGGATAAAGAAACGCTTTGATAGGATTCCTTCTCAGTATCTCACGACTTGATCTTCACGAGAAGGTGACGCTTCTACTAGCACGCTTTCCTCCTCCCTCTCTCCCACCAAGATCGTGTAACAAGTATGCACCAAAAACAAGGCAACTTTTGGGCTAACGCTATTTTTCTCACAAGACAGATGAACGCCTTTCGCTAGCTGAATATTCATGTCAGAATGCCGGAGGTGGTACACATGGTCCCATGGAATGCTGGTTTCTTTTTTAAAGACTCACAGCACAGGTGATGCCTGGGCATTAAAGTTGGAGGAAGAACACGGCCCATTCTCATTCCATGCCTTTCATGAATGCCAGGCCTTACAAAAAGGGGGGAAAATGTAACGAAAAGCTACTCCCATTACCGAGGTTGGAGGTACCTTCACGGTGACGTCAAGAGCCGGCACTAGTCAAGCATAAATGCCCTCTTCCTCAATAAGGAGAAATTCCCACTCATTTTCTAGTTTTAGGTCCAAAAGGGAAATGTGCATAAAACCATTCTACATATCCTTCCGGAAGGTAGTATGGCATATAACGCCCTCCCC
This sequence comes from Taenia pisiformis, assembly GCA_023968675.1. Taxonomy (NCBI): domain Eukaryota; kingdom Metazoa; phylum Platyhelminthes; class Cestoda; order Cyclophyllidea; family Taeniidae; genus Taenia; species Taenia pisiformis. The sequence continues at coordinate 13,286,254 of CM043736.1, read as the reverse complement.
ACTGCTCCTTCTCCCCATCCTCCTCTTTCCCCATAAGCACTTGCTTCCCATTCGTGGCTTTAGGGTTGTATTATCGGAAATCCGAATAAAATCAAGCTTGACGGAGGAGCTTTGCGTTTTACTGGAACAAACTTATTTACCTTTTACACAAGTATAGAAAATGTTCTCTAATGCAACGCGGGAGCGGGGAAGGTAGGCCTAGGAGAAGGAAAAGAAAAGTTTTTCGCTTCCTCTTACGTACTACTCTGCATTTTATGGAGGAGAAATGATGAAGGGAAGAAGTTTTACGTCTACTCTCACCAGTGAAGTATTCATTGCTTTTTGGGTAAGATAGAGTTTTCCACAAATGGTCGAAATGAACGGTTGATGTGTTCACTGTCAGAGTCACACATAAGTGACACCAAGCATTTGCTACCTTTGTCTGCTGTCATAAAGGTTTGACGCTGAGATGCCTGTCAGTTTATGGTAGGGATGCAAAGCGCCGACATTGCTACTGGATCAAATTATCTCAGTTGCAAATTCCTGTCCTCTCACCGCAGATGCACCTATCCAGCAACTTCTAGCACATTCATTCACCCGTCCACTCGTGTTGAATCGATGCGCCTACTACAGGTTCGTTCATTTCCTTACCCCAACCCGGTTGGCCAACTCTTTTGTCATCTACTATTCCACGTATTTTGTGGGCAGTGTTCTTAAAATAGGGTGATTTATCCATCTTGCTTTCAGTCATCCACTCTGTACCCACCTAGCCATCCAAATCTGCATCCATGCTGAAGTCTTCCATCCGTATTACTATCCATCTAAACACCTGCCCCTTCTGTATCCATCCCTCCAGTCATTTTGTGATTCATCTATCTCGTTCCCACCTTGCATCCACTCAACCATTCATTTGGCCATCCATCCATCCTTCTGTGTCCATCTATCCACCTCCTCCACATCCATACAACCACTTCTGCAGAAATGCCTTTGCTGTAACGACGAAAAATGAAAGTTGGGCAGTGAAGCTCTGAGCACCTCATCTCACCTCTGGACTACCACTGTTGACGTTCAAATGCAGAACCTGTTGAGTGCCTGGAACGCCATCCTGTTGGCAGGCGATTGTACAGTGCAGTCCCGGTGTAGCCTCGTCAACTCGTTCAAGCGTAAATGAGCAGTGGAGCAGAGTGTTGCGATTGCCGCTCCATATGTGCCGAAATGGTATCTCCTACAATTTCAGATGTGCGTCCTTGTTAAGAAATGATTTAAAGACGGTGTAGCCCAATTTATTGAACTCCGAAAGCCCAGCCTTCTCACAACTTGGGCAACAAAGAAAAGTCGTACAGAGCTCTCGAATAGGCGTCCACTGCAGAACAGCCAAAACACATTTGGCTTTGTGTGTGTATGTTTGAGTGAGTCAAACTAACAGCAACAGAGCAAAGGGTAAAAAAAAAAGCTAACAGACACGTTGGTCACTTCCTGTGCTCCATTTTTGATGACGTCCGCCACTGACACGCACGCCCACATACATACAAAGGCCAAACCAGAATTACAAAAACGTATGGATTAGGTGATGTCGAGGTATGAGTAACGCGAAAAACTGGGCGGATTATTAAAATGTATGTGCCTTTCACATCAAGATGACAGGCATGTGAAAAATGTCATGCGGTTTTTGCTTATTCAGTAGTATGGACCACACGGAGCGATCTGCTCCTAGGCTAGAATGATTGAAACCCAGATGCCTCTTTTCTGCTGTCTATCCATCAGATTTCCTTCGACCTTAGCTCCATCAATCCTTTCGCCTAAATTCCCACGGATAAGAGAGGAGTAACTCCGGAGGCACCACTCTGCTATTTTCCATGCTGCCACCGGTACTACCGATGAGAGAAAAGCAGTGCATTGTATCGGTATAAAAACAACTGGCCACTGTCTGCCCATCGAGGTAGAGGCATGTAGCGCTCAAATCGTGGGAAATTTTCTTAGTTTTCGGATGTGCTTAAAAAACAAGGTTACAAACCTTTCCGATCGTTTAGGTGGATAAAATGGTTCACCCAAGATAAGGGGGGGGGGCAAAGGTACAGGCGTCCTCAAGACGGCCATTGGTGTTGGAGGTCTCGTGGTGAGGCGAATCTTCACCTTCTACGGACTCACACCTACCAGTGATCTGGCAAGACAGTGGCCATTTCCATCTCAAATCCAGACGTTGGGGACAATTTTCACGCTCCAAATTTAGGGAACTCACCTGATAAGTTTGGCACAAAGTTGGCAAACTCATGCATCAAAACGAACTAAAAATGTCAAACCAAAAACTCCTGGTATCTTAGCTCCTCTGGCGTGTCTCAGGCATTACTGAGGGAGATACAACCAATTGCCTTTCCAGTGTTGAGGGTTCATTGACGCTTGCTAATTTGACACATGAACATATTGGATGTGGCGGTAAGCAAGGCTGATGCCGACCTTATTTAAATGCAAAAAGGCAACAAACGACGAACCTGACACGACAGCCTCGTCCTCCAGTGAGGCGACAACTCTTGAATTCGAAATACCAATCCGCCTGCACTGTTCTTGAACAGCATCGGCTTTCCACCACCAATCAACTGGCCGTCCAATTTAGCCTCAATGTCCTTGACATGTCGCACGGCATCCACGGTATCAAGGACGGCGTAGATCCGTAAACTGCACTCTGTGGCGTTTGTAACTCTACTTGCAAAGGCGATAAGTCGTAGACGTTTTGAAAGAGGTGGTGGTATGGCTGGTGGAAGGGTGTCATTGGTTGTCTCTGTCGCCATGCTGCTTCCACTGTGATTCTCACTGCAGTCTGTGGAAATGCCCATTCGTGCAGCACCCACCGGGAGGGTGTTTGGGCTCGTCGGCGCAAAAGTTGCAGTCTGACCGACGAGACAGAAACGCAGGGGGTATGGGGTCATGAGGTGGGCCTGACTGCTACTCATATGACAGTGGATTGGGTCACGCGCTTGCTCTTGACCTACTTGGGCCACCTCCTTTAAAATGAAGTGGTTAAACGGGTTATTAACCTTGCCCGTGGCAGTCGCAATGTCCAGGTCACTCAGATTTTGGCTAGAGAGGCCTTAGACCCTTCAACGGCTGCCTTCGATTCAGTCTTTGCTGTTACTTCCTCTATTGACCTAAATAAATCGGCGTTGGTGGAAGTCTTAATTCACAACTTTTGACAGCCTGACATATATTTATTGTCAAGAGAACGTACAACTAGTTCAGTTGGGTGATATTGAGAATCAAAGGAGGAATGAGGGGAGGAAGGCCTTGAACTGCACCTGTAACTAGGGCACAGAATTAGCTCCACTGCAAGAAGAAGACGAGCAAGAACTACACATCACTGAGGCATGCCAAATCCAACCTGGCAAAATATTTTTAGCCAAATTTCTGCCCATCTTTGTTGACAGTTGAAAAGTAGATGTTAATGATTGCCTTACCCTCCATGACCACTCGACAGTGGAGGAATCGGAGCCCTTGTATATGGAATCGAAACCAGAAGTACTGCAGTAGCAGTGGATGCTGAAGGACCAGGCGCTCTGACCCGTCATATTGGCACAGTGAGGGAAAGTCACAATCACGGGTTTGGAGAGTGGAGCTCCAGGCAGGCCAATTTGAATAACCGAACTCAGTAATGTTTGGTGTTCTGTAATACAAGTAGTATGTATGAAGCCAGGGGAATGAAGTAGGTAGGTCTGTGGGCCAATTGATGGCAAGGATCTGACCAGATGCATAGGTAAGCTGAGTTAAAGGAAGGCAGGTCTCCCACAGTAGAATCCTCATGACGGTGACATAGGGTGAGGCCTATGCTACTAAACTCCCAACTTTTATGCAGATTTATAGCGATTATAGTTACAGGGGGTAACTCAAGTCCCGTTTCTGGACATGATGGAACAATTCCCTCGCCCAGAAACACTTGGAGCAGGCAATTGGATAGCGATAGGGTAACACGACAGAGCAATGTTGCCCAATCGATGGAACTTCAGGTCTCCCTAATACCGTTTCAGTGATCACCAAAGATGCGTAAACGTGAGGGCAAGCGACACTGCCCACCCGGCGGCAATTGCGGTCCTTCCGCACTTTCATGCCCATACAGGAAAGGATGGCACGATACAATCTCTATAGAACTATTCTTTCGACTGGAGACGCATGAAGGAGGAAGGAGAATTATCGCCCAATCATAGGCATATCCGCATCCCTTAGATATCGCTTTGATAGCCTCAGAGAAGAGTGGATCCTGGGAGCATTGTGCGAACCACAACTCTACCTGCGCACGAGACTTCCAGCTCTTCTGCACCTTCATGTCTGCGTAGAATATGACGCGTAGCTAAATAACTCGGGCGAACGATTGACCTTACCACCTTTCCCAGTTAAACCTGCGGATGTTTTCAACCAAACCGGTGGGACATTTGCATTTCCTTACGATACCTCTGTAGCATGAGTCATTGTACGTGACGCACAGCCTTGATAGGTCATGCAACTCTATTTATACCTGTGGATAGCGGAAAGGGGAGTCGGAGAGGGGAAAGGGGGCGAGGGGAGCAAGAAACGCGCATTATTTAGACTTATCGCACTAGTAACCATGCCCAAATTTCCCAGCATCAATCACCAGCCCCCTGCTTCATTCAGTCGTTTGTTTGTTTGCCTGTAGAACAAAACCCCTCACAGAAAGGTGCACCAGGTCACTCCCCTCAATTTCCCTGAAACTGATACAACATTTCCTCCCCCTCCCCTCAAAAAAGATGCCCATTTTTACCCTTGTATATCCGGTAAATCTGATGATGGCAGCGAAAGGAAACTGCGTCAACAAATGAGAGTTTTACAACTTTTGCCTACCCCAAACAGCAAGACATTCCCCTGCGTGCATGCGTGAGTGCGCACGTGTGGGTGATGTACCCGAAAAGGGATGACGGATGGAGATGTCATCCACTCCTTTTTTTTGTGACGACAATGTCACAGACGGGTGGAGGAAAGGATGCGGACTCGGAACTCACCGGATAATGCAGGCCAATACTTCTCATCTCTACAGGTCGCAAGATAGACTTCTCTGGAGACGCCGGTCGGTATGGAACCAGGCGGAATTCGAAGACTTATTCCTGCAAGGAAACAAATTGCTTTCTCTTAACCTCCGATGTCCAAATAAATTGGAAGGTCTCCTCCTAGAGTTAGGCCGATTTTGTGCTTCCGGGCTTAGTCAACGGAAAGAGTTTTTTTGTCTCTGTCACTCCACTTGATTGTCTTCTGAAGGGTCCAATGGCCCTGCGACTAGCCTATGAGGAGACGCCCTTGATTAATGGTAAACAATGGGGGTTTGGAGTGGGGAGGGGGAGAAGCGGCGACTTGGCTTTACGCGTCTCCATCATTTATCTCATACAAGGCCAAAATTACTAAGAGAGAGGATGAGAAATCTCCACCGTCAACTAGGTTCCTGATAAGGCATCAAGAGCACTGAAGAATAAGAGGCACCGTGGAAAATAATGCTTTCTTTTTTTACTTTGAAGGTGGAAGCATGTTCACAAAGGCTTAAATTTGAAGAGTTCATTTCGCTTAATGTAAACAAATGCGTTTTTCGGGAAGAGATGGTAAAATGCCAACCGGGAGGCAACAAAATCTCGATGATAAATTGAAGAGATTTTGCCTGTTTGATGGAACAGACAAATGTTCCCCTTGATTGCATCAACTGTTTAAACTGCATCCATGTCAGGAGACCGACGTGCAAATCTTCTGGGAAAGCAAAAGACGTAAGAAACCTTCGGGTTGTAGGGTTAGGGCACGCAAATACATGACACGGCCCTTGCAACACAACTGCATTTGTTCATTTGTGTTTCCCACCAACGCGCATTAGGTGTTTGGTGTGACTACAACACCGGAAGACCATTCTCACCCCCTCATTTTGGGAGCTCGTATTAGTTGACTTTCGTGCTCTACTTTCCATCAATTTTAGGATGTATCGGAGTTCTCGCTACAGTTTGCTTTCTTCTGATTGGTCAATTTACTGCTCTAGGTGAAAGCCGTCCAAACGGACGGACTGTGAACTTGACTTCTAGCGTTCACCAGCTGCTAGTGTTACAATTCTCCATATTTTTCGATCATTCTCACTGGTGCTCTGATTCAAGTTGAGACAGTGGCCATGCTCATTAGGATCACATCAAGAGGTCTTGTGAATCATCCCGAGTCTGGTGTTAGTCGAATTCACTTCATTCACTTAATCACGTCTTTTGCTCCGAATAGCGATGATGGAGGAGGCGTAAATCGGTTGATGGTTTGCAGATGACCGTTGAAGGAAGAACACAGACTATGCCAGGAACTAACCAGATTCCGGTAAATTGACCACACCACCAACAGATCCGATGTTTGCCCAAGTCGTGCTTCCCGTCTCTCCAGCGGCAACAGGAAGAGGAGGAATCAAGGGAAAGATGGATTCTGCGGCGGTTCCAATTTCGTGGTAGAAGGCGGAGGAGCAGTCATCACCGCCTTCGGCTCCACCTAATCCTGTATTCGGGGTTGAAGATGGACTCAAGTAGATGGGCTGCTGTTGTGGTGGTTGAGTTTGTAGACCGCCTGTCGAGGACGAAGCACTGGATCGTGAGGGCACCATGTGGGGCGGTGGCAGTGGAGGTATGGGTTGACCTGGTGGCGGTGAATTTGTATACCCTCCACCACCGGGAAGGGGGGAGTACGGGGCCGGGTTGCCGGTTGAGGTGAGACTGGGCGACTCCTTCATCCTGCAAATGCAAGCCAACAAACAGGTCAATCGTCTCCTAAAGGTGCTCAATACATTTGCCGACTTGTAGTTCAGTCATCCAACTAATCTACCGTCTGGCGCGGCTGCATAAAACCGTACATGACAGGGTGAGAGTAAGCAAGGAAGCCATTTTGTAGTTCCTTCTAGCTCCATCGCTTCAAAAAAACACCACTGTAGTCAAACAAAGGACATTCTGACGGGAAAAAAAACGTTTTTTTCATTGTTGGAGAGGAAGTACGGATGTTGAAAACTATGAGGGAAGGAAAAAATAACGCCAACAAGAGCAGGAATAAAATTTTCGTCTGTCTATGCAGTGAGTTACCCTGGAAGACGCTTTACCAACCAATAGTCAACTCGTCGTCGTAGTTTCTTTGAAAAAAGGAGAAATAAAAGAAGCATGCGTCATTCACTGTAGTGACAAACTTGTCATACCCTTAGCGCGTCTTGACAAGCCAATCTTGAAGGTAATTTCTTACTCGTTTTTTAAAACGGGTGTGAACTCGTTAGCAAAAATCTGATTATGAAGAAAAAGGTGGCAAGGTGTTTACGACGCTCCGAAACACACCACTTCCTGCTGTTTCCCTACCCTCCAGCTCCCCCCCCTTGGCGTCCACTCGACTCCGCCGAAGCTCCTCCCGCCGAAATGGAAGTCGGGCCTTTGTGGCGCCTGTTCTCGGCATTATATCAGGAATCCATTTCACTCCGTTTTCTTCTTCTCCCTACTTCTGCTTTTTGACTTAATTAAGAACGAACAGAGAAGAAAAAGTTTGCATATAGTTTTGCGCCGATGAGCGGGTTGAGGAAAAAAATGGTACGAATGAAGTTGCCTCGTGACCGACCAAATTAGCATTAGGAGCAGTCAATCTTTCCCGTTCTGTGTTGTCAGTTAGGTAATCAGGCCATGATGATGTTGAAAAGCAGAAACCCTAACTTCAGACCCGCTTACTGGATATTTAAGCGTCATTAGAGTGGAACCTGAAACTACAGAACTGGTGTTGGTAGAATCGGAGGTCATCATTTCTCGATCACTCAGCGAGATGACCGCGAAGAGTATCGCACACCTCTCTCAGCACAGAGTTGAGAACCAAATGACTTTTGGGAGATTCGATATGAATACACCATGTCAAAAAAGTTTAAGAAGAAGATTAGGGACTACTGGGAGCTGTTGAAAAGAGAACTTTATGAAGAAGCCGTTTGAATCTATTAATGTGAGTTAAGCGAATTTAAACAAACTCACAAATAATTAAATTTTTGTGACTGATAAGGTCGTCCATTTGGAAAACTTGGTGACAGCGGTGCAAACATTGCTGGGATAGGACTATACGGTTGATTATACGTATTCCCAGCCTCCGTTCCAGAGACAGGTCTCTGCGTCTGCGATTGAACGAGACGTCTTGGACTGGCATTCTCGGCGGGATAATCAAGTAGCCCGATCGCTGTACCCTCGGCAGCTGTAGAGCCCACTTTAAGTTGCCTTGGAAGACTCCCCACCCCATTGGTGATTGGTGGCATATCGTAAGTGCTGCTCTGACTGTTCTTCAGAATTGTCATTGACTTGCCGTACTCTGTTGACAGGGTGGGTAAGAATAAGTACAAAGTAGGTAGCAGCCTTGAAAAGTCCTGGGATCTGATCTCATCTAGTCATTGCCCCACCCGATAAAGTGTACGAGATAGGTAACTTATAAATGGAGGAAACCGCCCCGTACTACTTATGCGTGCTTTAGATATTTCAGTAGTATAGGACCCAAGTTACCGTTTTTCGCCGAAAAAAAGGGAAACTTGTGTATCGCAAAGATTGTCAAGAGCGGTAGTCACCTTGCTTGCAGACAGTAAACAAAGTAAGAAACACTTAAGGGCGACCAAAAATAGCCAAATGGTGTCGTTAATACCTACATCCATTAGCCCGTTAATTCGAAAATACTTTCGATTTTATTTAATTTCTAGTTGATTAGTTGTGAGGTGCTGGTTCACCACTAAACCTTCACACCATGCTTATGATGATCAGAAGGCTTCTGAAAACTTCCGTATCTGCAGACAATCTAGATTGTAAATCTTCCCGCCTCCTCCTAGGGGAAGGGGAGAAAGAGAGCTTAATTATTTTTTTTTGGATTTTTTCGCATACAGACAAAGATGAAACCCATTCACCCTTTAAACGCTCTGCAATTTAAAGGAAATGCTAGCAATGAACAGATCGGATGATTTGTTTATACCCCCAGTGCACACACAACTCTTCATTTAGCAGTGATTTGACCAAAGGACTTCCGTTCAACCTGAGTTTACCCTACCGCCTCTGGAGGTTTATTTTGGTTCAAAAACTTTCCAACTTTGGGCTCCTTAAGGTCTGCGAGTGTTTATCCTTGGAGCGGTAATTCGGCACCTCCGCTACCAGTTATTTGGATAGAAATAACTAGCCAACAAAGGCACAATACTCTCGTACCATTTTGTCGACTTGAGAAACGCCTCGGACAGAGCGGATTACTGAAAGACGAGGGTTTTCTGCGATTCAGACGACAAACAGTGAAGATAATGAGGGCCGTCACGGTGAATGCTGCCACTAGTCCAACATAGAACATTATCTCTCGGACATTCACGGAGGAGGGCGCACTCTTCCCCTCGTTTGTAGCCTCTGAAGCTTCACCTGTTGGTAGACAAAGGCAATGGGAAAATGGCTTTATGCGCATCAACGCCGGTTGGATACAATTGAGGTTTACTTTTTACCTCTTGAGGATTGTGTACATATTCACAGCGAGAGCGAAAATGAGCCAACCCCCCACGTAGTGGTACCAGGTGTACCATCGCATTATAGCAAGCCTAAACTATCTTTTTTGTACGGGAAATTCCCCCCTTTTGGCACAAAAGAAGCACACACTCCAGTCCACCAATCAACATTGAGCAAACTTTACGCGGTGCTTTAAAAATTGTGTTAATTCAAACTTGATTTGACAAACCATGGAATCTCTAGGGATAAAATGAAGCACAACTGTTATCACGGTCAGAATCGCCTCATTGACGCATAATCTACCCATGACACCGATCCAGTCGGTTTTCAAAGCCCTCTCCCGACCTTTAACCTCGTCCTCCCCACTGAATTCTCAGCAAGGTGGAGGAGGTACCCCAGTATGCATCGGCTGGCCAAGTTATGGCAGTACATGGCAAGTAACGGTCAAAAGGAAAGTTGTTAGAAATCGAAGGTCTGAGGTAAAGTCCAACGCACTCACTCCCACATTCTGCCGATTCACAAATCCTGCTTTCATACACCGATTGTGGACAGGTGGGCGGAGGGTCGGGAAATGCTGACACAGAAGGCGGCAAAACGGTCTCCTTGAGGGTGGTCACGTTGAAGCAAGTTCGTGTTCGTGTCTGTTGACAGCGTCCACTCACTGGATCCACTTTGCAAGCACTCCACAGTGTCCATGGAGTCATGCGCAAGAGAGTTTGAGGTTCTCTCTTGTAGGCTGACACACACACACAAAATACCCACTTTTACAGTGACTTTTGGGGAGGTCAGATTAGAGGTTTTCAAACGATAAAGTGGGCACCATGAACTCGAGAGCAAACGATTAATCTTTTAAAGAGAGCTTAAAGACTGTCTTAAACCAGAATAAGAGGATGAAGGGGAAAATGGGAAGCAACAAAACTTATGCTCTCCCGTTTTCAATTTACCCACATGAAACGACCCGTTGCATAGAAGCACCACTGGCAAAAAGTTTTGCCCCAATGAAGGGGTAGGCAAGGTGGATGGCGATTTTATGACTTACGAAGCACCGTGACCTCTGCGGTGGAGTATCGCTGTTCCATGCCCAGGGTGTCCGCCACGCAAGTGTAATTACCCTCATCCTGTAATTCTACCTGTTCTATTATCAATCGGTTGTAGTCATCAATGATGATGTGAGGAAAGGTTTGTGCCTCCACACGTTTGCCATTCTTCAACCAGTAGACCTAAAATACAAGCAAGCTGACCTGCCTCTTCAAGTAGTCGCGCGGGTCTCGCTTCCTCCCACAAATTAGCCGAATGAATTAAAATTTATGCTAATTTATTTGTGTCAGGGCGGGCGACCTCAGACAGCGTGTTTTGTCCCACAAAACAGCCGGTTAAGTTTGCAACTTACTCATCAGCACTTCAAAGACTAATTAAATCAGATTAAATCACTTCAACTCCATCGAGCAGGGTCTGCTCAACACGACTCACATTTGCTCACGCCTCTGGGTTGTCAATTAAGGAAGTCGAATGAGAAAAAAATGGAGAGAGGGTGGGAGAAAAAAGTCTAGGCGTCAGTGCAAAATTTTCTGTTGCATACGTATCAAAAGTTCACACGGAAGCTGTCGTCTTCGTCTTCGTTGAATTTGTCAACCTGTCCATCAATTGTATTCCTTCCTTGACTCTAGCAAACAGGTCTGGTGCACAAATTACAGCTGTCACGGGGTCGAATGACATGTACATGCACGTTGGGTAGCTGACTGACTGGCATAACTTATTTTCTGCCATCTTAAAAACTGCATCCACTAAGCAACAGATAAAGAAATACGAAAGATTCGCCGTTAGGTGGGGGGCAGCTGTCGATAAGTCCATTGAACACGTGAGATGGCGGATTGTCCCTCTGGACAGCCTCACTGGTCCTCAACGTCACGTATGCGTGACAGAGCTGTACTGACATCAAATGTAGCTCAACCTGAACATTAGTTGAGGAGCTAGACTTCGGATGAGAAGAAGTGAAGTCTGCTGGACGATCGAAGGCAGCTGCCCCTCAAGAGCGTGGTGACTGGTTCTCCTAACAACTTCCAAAGCCAGAATGCTAATGAGGCATTTGCTAAAATTGAAAATTTTTGTGCCTCCCTCTTTTGCCTCCTCGCCTTCCTGACAATTAGTACCAGAATGCAGAAAGGAGAGATCATGTCTACTGAATCTAGCCACTTCATCCCTTCCCTGAAGGGATGGAATGGAAGTTAAAGGTGGAAACCAAAGTGCGGTAGATTTCCATCACCCCAACAGCGGTGACAAAATAACCACTTAGAAAGGTTTTCAAAGCTTTCCCCCTTAATTGGCCAATTCACAATCTCTTTCGTCCCCTTTCAAACTGTAAAGTTGGCGATCTGACGCGGACACGACAAAAGCTGAGATATTGTCCATGTGCAGACAGTGGGAGAGCTTAATGCCAACGTTTGCCATTAGCAAGGGGGACTTGTTTTAATTGAGACGCTTTTACGTGCCAGGCCAAGGTCACATCCTCAGCTGACTCAGTCTGGGGGAGTAAGCAGTTTCCTTTGCCTGCAGAACATGTGGCTCTGACTACTTTGCTGGAGGATCGTAAGATAGGCATATTTTTAGAATTGTTTAAAAAACAAAAAGGAAGACAGAATTGTCCTCTTTCGACCAAGAACATTGGATCATACCAATGGCCTGTTTACGGCATGATGTGGTGCAGTTATAGCTGTTATAAACTGATGAGGAACATGCGTCACACATTTGTGACGCTAGTAGTACACATGTCAAATTATCATCTGAGAAACGTACACATGTGAATGCGACGTTGTTTAACACGCTGTAGTTAGATTTATGTGAATATGAGTGAACCAAGTGACTTGGTATAAACAAAGGCCCTCGTTAATAGGCGCCCATGCTAACTCATCCATCAATTGGCTGTACACCAGCTCTTTAGCTTTGAAAGGATGTCTGACGACATGCAAAAGATTTACCTTGGGAGCTGGTTCACCTTTCGGTGGTTGGCATGACAGTAGAAGTCGTTGACCTTTGACAAGCTGGTCGGGAATGGGTTCCAATTGAAATTCGCGGTCGAGATCTGCGCACACAAAAAACTAGCAACGTTAAGAGGGTGATTTTGACGCTTTTACAGGAGAGAGATAAAATTGTCTTAGTACGGAGCCCACTCGGAAGGAATACAATTGTTAAACTGCCTAACGCCCATTTGTGGGCGTGTTAACAACCGGGAGAATGCAACGAGTTAAGGAGAACGAAGTGTTTCCGTCCCCCCCCTCACCCACCTCTCCCTACAAACTTTATCCACCGGTCATAAACGCGTCTCTCGCCAAATTTTCAACAAAAGAACGAAAAATATCGCAAAAGATGGAGGGAGTAGTGAAGAAACAATGGGGCCTGTCGAGCAGGCACAGGTAGTGGGACCTGGTTAATGACTCAAGCCGGTGAAAATGGTTGAAGGAAGGAGAGAGGGAGGGCGAGAGAGGGTGGTGGCGGGGACGTGGGTAATTTGTCTGAATCACCTTCCAATTGTCCGCCTTCTAGTGACCGAGATAGCCTAGAAAAGGTGCAATTTTATGTCCTATCATGGACTTCTCTGGAAACACGAACACCCACGGACACACACGCATGAATGCCTCGACAAGTGTGAATGTGTAAATTAGCACCACCGTCACCATTTCTTCTCCAAATCCGAGTTTTAGACCATGATGAGTTTTATTGCCTCGATGGACTCGTGACAAAAGCGTAGAACAACCACTTGAAATTCGTCAACAAAAAGGCCAGTGTCAGGCCTTGCAGCTTTAATATGCACGTCTTGGCGCCCTATTCCTCATACCACCTACCTTGTTCCCACCAGTAACAAAGCCAGATAGAAGACAGTGTCTCAACTCCCTGTCGACCTTGCTATTTCCAACTGTCTATACCATTATGTAACGAAGAAGTATTTGTCTTAACGCATAACTAGGCCCGTATCGACGCGTAGTCGCCGCCTTGGCCGTGTTTGCAGCCGCGTAAATCTCCACAGCCTACGCACCGTTTTCCTACCTTCGAGATACGAAAGTAACTCTCAAAGGAGGGAAGCTATTTCACGCTACCAATTTATAAAAATGTCTTTAAAACCCTTGAAATATGGCGACTGATCAAATCTCTAGCGCACAGATAGTGACTACGCCCGTTTACGAGCAGTTGGACGTTATTACATCAAATTTACGGTAACTACTAGTGCCTCCGCGTAAACAGGTCTGATGGCCGACGGGAGGATCACCAAGTGGCCGGACTGCCCCGACTCAGTAGAGCTCCACAGAGCAGGTTGTTTTGAGGAATGTGAGGCTCCATCACGTGTCCCTACATTCCATGGCTCACAAGCTGATTACTTACAGGTGTAAGGCTGGACGAGATAGGGAGAGAATTCCCCACAAATGGAGCGTTACGTGGATGGATGTTAGCAGGCGCCGTTGCCTAATTGAAAACATATGCAAGCCGAAATTATCCATTCCACCACTGATTTATGCAAGTTGACTCACACGGAGAACGGTTTTGGCCGTCTTGTCGCATTATCATCATCGGTGGGTGCGTGTAAGGTAGACAGACAAGCGGACAGGACCAGATAAACCAGACTTCCTAATTTGCATTGCAAGGTTTACTCATTAATCGTGCCTACTTGAACGCCAGGATTGTTGTGCAAGGCGGGAACACTCGATATCACAGCGTTTGCGGCGGGTAAGACGGACAAAAGGGGGTTAAGGTCGTCTTATTTACCACTTCTAACAGCCGTCGTCGGTCGACACCGATCCTTAAAATGACAGACAACGGGACACGCGCACCAACTTGCACCCAAAGAAGACTTTAGGGGCGCAGTGCGGACGATGCAGACGGGGGTTGTTTTTATGCGCATTCCTCTTTCGATCGTGGTGGTGAAACGACTCAGTCGGTATCGGTGGCCACAACTGCTCATACAAATTAGCGATTCTGGTGAGCTAGCATCCAATGGGCCGCAAGACTGATAACAGGCTCAAAAAGTGAATCAAATTGAGAAAATTGATTAATCTAGGAGCTAGGAAACGGTTATCTTAAACCAATAAATGCTGCTTTTCATCATCATCATCAACTTATTCAACTAGAAAATTTGAATACGAATGGAGATAAACCGAAATGAGGTATTAAATCCCTAAAGTAGCTGGACCACGGGTTTTCTTGGGATAACTACCAAAGCCTTGCTCGTACTTAGCAATCACAGCAGCCAAACTTTGGGAGGAAATGGCTGGAATTGCTCTCCCTATGCAAAAACATAAATAGATTAGGAAGAAAAGGCTAAAAACACGCTCAACCCCACAACTTTGAGAGAGGCAAGAAAGAATAAAGGAGGTGGATAAAAATGGCCTGATCATGAGGGTTGCTTAGTAGTTGGATGGCCTTTGGTTAAGAGGAAGTGCATCTACTAAAATTTGATCTATTGTATGCAGTAGGTCAAAAGTTGGCGCTTTTAAGCATGGATTATTTATAGGCAGTATCTTAAACAAAATTCATTCTTTTTACCTGTTTTAAAGTAGTTTGTGACAAAACCCTGCAATACTACTAATTTCCGCATTATTGAACGGAAGTAGTTCTCATTTGAGCAATTGTTTATTTGGGTTGCAAAGTTTAGTTAATCAAAACGAATTAAATGGGTAGCTTTCTCAGTTGCTTCCTGTCCACCGATAAAGGATTGATGAATGTCTATAGAAATGCAAATCGACTTAACCCTATCAAAACTCACACTCGTTGAGATGTAAATTTGTACCTGATGGAGCGTTTCCATATTTTTTTTGGCAGCAACTGGATGACTGTGCAAAAAATGCAAATAACTTGTCATACAATCTGGGCTAACAGGTTTGTTTGTTTTTCTTTTCGGGAAAATTGTATCGTTGTGATACTGATGCTGTACTAACTTACAGGCTTCAATGATGGTAGCGTTTCTACTGAACACCTTCTTGACTTGTTTTAAGGCGGGTATAAGGTTCCACACCTCGCAGGTGCAAATGTAGGCGTCAAACCATTCCTCCAAATCCTTAGTCCTAATTGGCAGACTCATGCGCCAACGCGATCCATCGGCGTCCAGATTCCCATTAGAGTCGAGCCGAGTAACTTGAAGCCTCTGTTCACTGGTATGCTCATTTCCCATGTAGGGAAATGTTTTATCCGCACAAAAGACAACCGCGTGTGAAACCGGCTCTGCTGTACACTCGAAAATGGCCGGTTTGCCTCTCCATGCGTAGTAGGTATTTTCTGGTTGTTGGATAAAGACTGGCACACCTTCTAGGTGCTTTTCGTGGGGTTGGATAAGATCCTTTTGGTGTGACGCATCTGATGCACCTGTGAAGATAAGGCAGAGGTTGAGAAAGAGTGCAAATGCTGTAGTCCTCCAGGCTTCAACCATGCTAAAATAGCATATTATTGAGGTGAAAAAGCAGATGTGTTTATCGGAACCGGGAAATTGCAGTGGTTGTCACACTTGAGAAAGGCATTTAGCCCAATGGCATGGTTGGCCAATCAGTGTGTGTGTTACTCCGTGACCAATAAAAATTAAGTATAACAGTCGCAAGCCCATTGGTCAGTATGGCAATGTGGAGAATAGGAAAAAGCGTTGTTTCTGGAGCTTTTTTTGTGAACTTCAGCCATTATCATATGAGTTCAACATTCTTTTTACTTCGTCTTTAATTTTACCGGGTGCGCCTCTCGAAATTTTTTAACTGGGAGCTAGTCAAAGCTTAAGGCTGGGATTTGAACATACCCGCACTACGGTAGGACCTCAATTAAAATCCAAAATTTTAAAAACTTCTCACCGGAATTCACTTACTATGCTTAACTTTTAATCTATTCGCCACACATTTATTGTGAAAAATAAGCTGGCTTTGCTTTCGAGTTGGACTGCAGTCAAGTTCGCCTCTTTTGACGACTTTTAGATCAAGATCTAGCCAGAACTAGTCAATCGGATGAAGGATCTCACATTACTTTAAGGCAGCACAAGACCCTAAGCTATGCATTCTACTCTAGCAAAGGCCTATGCAACAAACAATCGAGGCATCGCCCAATGATCATCACCTTTCCTTCTTCCTGCAGGTTTGATAATCATGCAAGGATTCAGGACTGCGTGTTGACGAATAGTAGGAGTTTAAAAGCGATACTGAAAGAGAGTCTGGCGCTCCTCTCTCATCAAAAGTTGCCAATGTTTAAGTTGTGTCTTTTACTCTGTTGTCAAGTTCTTGTCACCCGAGTTCGAATGCGACAAACCTATTAGCATGGCACAGGAGTCAGTGACCATTGGTCATTGGTGGGAGGAAACAAAACCCCTTGTCTAGCCAAAGATTCGAAAATTAGGACCATTAAAAAGGTCCATGTGATCGTGTCCTAATGAAATAAACTAACAATTTTGGTTATCGCAAACGGTTCGGCAATGTGCCTTTGCGAGAGGATGAAATTACCAAAAAAACGCAAACACGCATGTTGTCAAAATCCATTCTTACCAAATGAAAACGGAGCCTCTGCATGCGAATGAACTTCCTTTTTATTACCACTCGAAAAAGGTAAATGTCGGCAACATAATTTTACAAAAAAACGCTGAAAAAAATTCACCTGCTGATATGTGGTAGTTGGGTAGGGAGGAGGCTGCTGGGATAAATTTTAAAACAGTTTCACATGAACACACATGCAAACACGGGAACTCCACTCCCAACCCTTGCAGTTTGTGACGTGACAATCTAACCAGGATTCATGTGCTCCAGTTAAGGGAACTAAAAACATTTCACTCAACGAGTCAAGAAAAATTGGTCACCCATTTTACACGGAAAATGTATCCTTTCAACAGTCCTTGAATTGGTCACTACAACAACGCCCCATTCGCTTGCCCCAGTTGCCTTGTTCTCTCCACCTGAAGAAAATTTTAACGTGAACAGAATGGAACACTTGCACTACACCAAGAAGAAAATGTCATCACTCATCAAGATATGTGGAAATGAGGAAAGAAAATTGGCAAAATCTTCCAAGGGCAGCAGATCCAATGACTGTCTATCAGTTTTCCAAGGCATCGCAGATCGTCCATGTCATTGGTTAGCCCAAAAGTTTGCTCACTAGCCTAGTCTTTCAAGAGCCTTGGGTTCTACCTTACTGCTAGAAGTTGGTCCCTGTTCTGTGTCAAACGTAGACCGGCACTGCTTAATTTAATGCAAATAAAAGGTGTGGGACACTAATTAGCTCCTGCGACATAGTCAGAACTGGTTCGCCCGTCACCAAGGTGAACCGCGTAACTCACTCACAAGAGAAAGTCAAACTGCATGATCGAATGGGGAGGATGAGCGAGGAGCGTCAGCTCATCCGCACTTGTAAAATCAAAACAGATTGTTGAGGAAAGTGGAGGTAACTAGTCCATCTCACCGGCTTCTCTTTCCTTACTTGCTACTTCGGATTTTAGAAGATCTCCATCCCTGCTCATTAAATGCTTTCCACTGCCTCTTATTCTCACAAACAGAGGCAGTAGGGAACATCACCCCTGGCCTTTCGTACAGTAAAATAATTGCTTATACACTACCAACAAAGTTCGTGTTCTTCCAAGGCGTTTTAGTTGCCTTTGTCATTCTACTTTTCTTACTTTTTTGTGGGTGAAAAAAATGAACTTGCCTATAGTTGTGTGTGTGTGTGTGTGTGTGTGTGCGTATGTGTGTAGCAAACACATGTTGCAAAATGGTTGCGCGTGTAGAACATGAATTTGGTCGGTCCTTTTTTCTCCACCATCATCTCTCCTCCCACCTTCCAGCCCCAAATGGGGCTGTTCGCGCTGTGGGAGTGTTTTGCCGTGGAAGTCAAAGGCTAGGGTCATGCAATTTTATTGACCGTTACCTCTCCGCATGTTGTGTACTGTGCGAACCATCACAGAATGGTAGATATATTACTTTTCCCCTTCTCTAGGGTGGGAACGAGACGAAATGAGATGTCTGTGCTCAGGAGAGACCAGCCTACGCCGCCCAATCCTCTCCTCCGATGCACTTAACTCATCCTTCAGGAATGACCCCAAAATCTTGACAATTATCCCCTTAAGTCGCCATTCGCACAGACTAGAACCTGTCAAAAATTTCGTGTTTCCTCTCCCTTTTCCCCTCCCCTTTTTGGTGACCAAGAGTTGGCGAAATTTGAGATGAGACAAATGCAACCACATGCACCCGTTTGTGTGTACAATGGTGAGAGAATGTTGCAAGATCTGACGACAACACAATCTCCACTGTAGCGATGTGAGGCAGGGCTCAATCTAGTGTAATTCGGTCTCGTGTCCATTTTTGTTATTTGGTGTGCATGAAAGCACAAACTTGCAATATTTGTCCTCCTGCCCTGAACCTCCTCCCCATCCTCCTCTTTATTCGCCACCAATGGTAGCAAAGCATCACCTACCACCTTCCAGTTGTGTAGCCAATCGCTTTCTCGCCTCAAGATTAAGTTACTTCCCACTTCGTGCATCTCTATCAATGCCCTCCAGGGAGATGAGAGGAGAGGGAGCTCATTCTGGCCCGGCCACACGCAACAGTATGTGTTAAGTCTGGCCTACTTCTAACTCACCCATCGCGTCAGCACCTAGCCAGTCGACACGTCATTCGTCAAGATGGCGGGTTACAGCTAATGATATAAGAATCCTTTCGGCATCGCAGGCGCACTACTTGAGGATACTCCTTTCTGCCCACAAATGCGGAACTCAACGCCTGGATGGCCTGATCGGCGTCCACACAATATGCCAAAGCACGGATCGTCCATTCAGCGATTCAAAAGGTATATCAGACAGATTCATGATAATGCATCTGACTGACAAGTCCTCTCGCCATGAAATTTTTCGAGTGATGAGTGTGTAAGCCTTGCAACCGACACTGCGTGAGGAAAGTAGGCTAAAAGCAGGACAACAAAGGAGGAGAAGCAGTTCTTCTCCACTTTACCCAAGAATCCGTCTTTATTGAAAGTGGAATTAGAAAACAACTTTGCTGCATTGAAGAACTACTTACTATCCTCTTCTGATTCAGACAGGACTCGCTTGTGAATCCAGCAAATCCCACACTACCAATTCGCAAACCACTCTCCCAAATCAAATCCATCTAAACGAAGTGAGAAATTTAGCTATTTTTGCAAACCCCTTATTTTCTTGTGCACCCACGGGGCAAGTCAGTTTTGTCAAATCCAAAGCAATTAACTAATTTCTCCAGACGTCCTATTTAATCAAATTTTTTTCTTCTCTTAGCTTATCCCCCCAACGCCAACTGTTCATGCCTCGCTACGAAACATAAAACAATCACATTTAGTAACCAGCTGTTTGCCTCCTTACCTTCGTCTTCTCCATTTTCTTTTCCTCCTTCTCCAATAAAGTAGACTTTTGTGTAAATCAATGAAATTACACACCCAAAGTTGCTATTGGTTTACTTGAATTCTGAAGCATAAATTCAACCAATAGGAGCCCAGCAAAATCGATTTGAGTCTGGAGCAAAGTTAAGTTAATAAAAATTCCCATTTTCATCCTTAATTCTTTAAATAGGAAACAAAATTTACAATAACGGCAAAACTGCTTTAGTTTTTTTAAATCTAAATGCACCAAATGACAAGTTTTTGAATCCAAACTAATTTTTTTCTTTCAAACCCATCCCACAATCCGGCGGCTAATGCTTTTACAGAGAATCCCTTGCAGCTAAAAAGGGCTTTATGTGGTTATGTGATAAAATTATCTTTATCAAACCAAAATTAATTTAGGATGCCACGAATATGAGGTAAAATAAGTGGATGAATGTTAGGAGGGCACTTCAGGGGCAGTTGCTGCATTATTCTAGAGAAACTCGATGTTTCCTTTACGTGATGTGCTCAAGGCACTTTAGGGCTTCTGGATTTATGGGCATGATTTGATTGTGCTTAGAGTAGAGCATTGGCGGAGCCATGCGAGGTTATGAATGAACTGTTTTCCGAAGGAATCTGAGAAAAACCGACAGTTAGTCCGTTACAATGACGGCCAGAAGCGTGATCTATGAAGGGCAGTTTCGGTCTCAATGCGGAGTACAGCAATCGCTTATCGATAAGGTTCCAAAGGAGGCAAACCTACCTCATCAACAAAGCAGGAGGCTCTCTTTTAGCCAAGAATAAGAAGTTTCCAATAGCTGAAGGCCTTTTTGTCGTTTTGCTACGGCTTTTTCAATAAACCATTAAGGACATTTGCATTATCTCCATTTTCATGCAAATCAGTACCACTTATCAATCATGTCATGTGATTTATGACTCAGCTTAAATGATATCTTTAAGGAAGTTTTCTGTCATCTTTACATAATGCAAAATTGGAGGAGATAAACCTTGCACGAGTGAAAGCTAGTTCCCCTTAAAATGTCTTTTTCCTTCTCATTTGACTAGCTTGTAAGCAAGAATTCTGGGAGGTTCAACCCATAGTTTAGGCGCTGTAAAGTGACTTTGGGTGCCGGCTGCAAAGCGATCTAATTGGGAGCAGTGGTAAAGTGGAGGGTAGGTTGCTTTAACACCAGCATCCGGCATGAAAGTAACTCCTCTTCCTTTGCTGCAAGTCAATAGCCAAAGACCTGTAGTAGTTTAAAAAGATTATGTCAGTGACTCGGTGAGTGAAGCAAGATAAATTATTCTATATGTCGATGCGCCATTACTTGCGTGTCAATCGCTGTGTTAAAGGTGTCATGAGTCAGTAGAAAGGAAGCAAAGGTGTAGAAAAAGTCAAAAGAGTAATGACGGATGTCAGTAGAGGGGGGGAATGCAAGGTGCAGTCCTTACTCCAATACCGCAGTACTACCTGTCACTGGGCCGGT
Organism: Taenia pisiformis; assembly: GCA_023968675.1. Lineage (NCBI taxonomy): Eukaryota > Metazoa > Platyhelminthes > Cestoda > Cyclophyllidea > Taeniidae > Taenia > Taenia pisiformis. The sequence continues at coordinate 13,264,986 of CM043736.1, read as the reverse complement.
CTTGATACGGTGATAATTAGAACGGGAGGATAGGTTTTCCATTTTTTGGGCTCTTTGAAACGCAGATTTTGACTTAGAGAGTTAAGTACCACACCAAAGCGTCTTTGGAGGAGCTCATTTGCCTAGAGTGGTTGAATGTGTGATGGTGGGTAGCAAACTTTTCCAACGGCTTTAAATTAAACAATTCTTTCCCTCAAAGAATAAAGCGATAGCACCGGACTAGAAGCACTCCTCGAATCAAAGTCTTGGCCTAGTACTCCTTCCGTTTTCTTGGAGATTTCGGACAAATACCCCACCTTTAGTGACAGAATTCCTTAATGCAGAGCCTTTTCAATGAGTCGATGCTCAGTACTACTTAACAACCAAAAGATAGAATTCCTAGGAGTTAATAATAAAGACTTAAGCTTAGAGATGCCTTCTTATTGTAGTTTTTTTAAGGGAGGTCGCGACATTCAAAAACTGTCTTCGGGTACAAAACATGTGCAAACATTATAAAAAATACCATTAACCTTCTTATTTCCCCTTTACCCATAAAATACGGTGAAGACTTAGAAGGGGAGAGAGCGCAAGCCTTGTTTGCATCTTTTAGCTAATCCAGCCCGCTCTACGCACTAGTCACCCATCTTCTGTAACACCCATAGCTTTGCAACGAGTTCAGATTGGAACTAAAACTCAAATTGGTATATACGCGCCAAAATCATAATCTGACACGACTGAATGAATTATTTTTCATTAACTTCATTTTTCTGACTTCAATGCATGACGTGTAACAATTATTATTATGCTACTGAATACATTGTAAGTAGGTAGTATAAGTTTCGGTTGCCTTGAAAGTAAGGAGTAATTTCCGCGTGAATATTGACACCAAACCATCATTAATTCCAACAGTTAGCCTACGAAGCCCTTTTTGTATCCTTATCTTTTACAAACCACCTTCCAGTGGCTGAGATTTTGCCTTATGCTAACTCTGAAGCACTTAGCTTGGTAACCCGAGGAAGTGGTGACCTTTGCTGATTTGACCAGAGACTTTTTAGCGCAAAAAATGATAAAGTGGGCTCGAATACTACCATAGGTGGCGAATAGAGCTAATCAAACTGTCAGGGTGGATTTTCGTGCAAGAAATTTGACAGGTGTGGCAATCTGAGCCACAACCGACCGAAAAAATCACATTTCCACTATTGAGGGCAAGAAAGATTGGTTTGCCATTTTCGACCGTGAAATTATATCTCTCCTTCGTTTTTTCTGTTATCCCGCTTGACTTAACAGACGAGTGGACACAAACCAGTCTGCGAAATTATTTTTTTGGGGCAAAAAAGGCAAGTCCAGAGGTTACGGGATAAGAAATGAGATTGTCTTCCAGAGGGTAAGGAAAAATAGCGCATTTTTTACGCGTTCATGATACTTGTGGGAGATTAAACCTGCGTGTGTTAATAGAACAGAAGTGTGAGCTTTCTTCCAAAGAGTAGCCACTTTGAATGGATCGAAGTGTGGAAAACTTAGTTGCAACCAAATGCATCTTGTGCTACTGGATCACCATTTCCAACGGACGGATGAATGGGAGGGAAGATGGATGGATAAAATAGGCGGGTGGAAGGTTAGGTGCGAGGTAAAGAGACTGATTGGTAGATGCAAGAAGCCCTTGGCTACGATCACAATCGGGCAAAGGAAATCGGACCTGGCGCATCTTCATCGGACACTGCCTAAGTGCTGAAGATTCATACTTCAAAGCACAACGTTTGTTTATTCTAACAAACTTTGTTATCGGCTTCCTTTTTGGCAGTTTTGCTTTAGTTGCTGCATGAGTGAAGAATTTGGAGAAGGAAGAGCCACTTTAACCACCATTCGCCCTTGGGCCTGAACGTAGTGACTCATGTCTAAAGGGTTGAAATTGCTAAATCCGCTTCCTCCTGCTTCAACACAGCAAAATCGTGAAAAAGAATGAGGGGGAAAAAATACGCCTCTGAAATACGTATGAAGTGAAGAATTGCAAAGCGGCCGTGATGACCCTCACTTGATAACTTAATCGTTCTTTTTATGTGAAGCAGCGCATGGATGTTTCTTTCTCTCACTTTCTAGAAGTCATTTGTTGTTCCTCCTCCCTTTAAGGGAAAATAAAGTCTGAATCATTTTCCGAAGTTTATTCCTCTCTTCCTTTCATTCTTTTAAATGAAAATGGCACGATTTTACTCCAATCAAGATTGATGGTGTTGGATGCGGCCAAGGCAAGTAGGGGTTGATTGACCTTAATTCATCTCCCTCTATTAACGCCTGTTGACCACTCACGCAAACTTTTATTGTAGCTGTGAGGTCAAGCCGCGGATACTACTAATGATGTTCCTCTTGGAGCTGGTCAGAGCCGATAGCTTTATTACGACCAGTTTGGCTTACCACCGACGTCCAGATACAACTGGGGTGGGAGGGGATACAAGAAGAAGAAATGCATGCACTAATTGATGCAGATCCCAAATTTTTTTAATGCTTACACACTGAATAATCATTTTTGTATTCAATTACCCTATCCCACTGTAAACTACTGACTAACTTAAAGTAGGCTAATCGAAGCGTTTTAGTAGAATAATGTAATTAATCTATCTCTGACTTCCAAGGAAGCCTAAAGACGATTATATTAACATTTATTGTCCCAAATCACTGTGATAGAAGTTTGTAGCAAAATGGACCATTGAATAAAATGTTTCCTTTAGAAGCAGAAACCCTAGCCCTGGTCACTTCCGCTTCTGTCTCGATTTTTTCTCGACAATCATGTGACTCTCAAATGCCGAAAGGGTGATTGAATAACACTTGACACAACACGGCGGCAATATGCAGGATGGGGGTGGAGCAGGTTGCCTTCCGCTTCCTCAGCACCGTATAAATCAAGTGGTATCGGAGTGAATTTTGCAGCATTATGCTATGACGTGTTGCCGCGATCTAGGTTGGTAATCAGGAATTCCCGAGCTGCGTTACCCCGCACAAGTGCCTAAGAATTGTCATGGTGTTCTTGACAGATTGATGCGTGCCTTCAAACTCATTAAATGGACGGTCTTTCTTAATAAATCGCTTTCACTTGGGCACAACCTCGGGATTGATTTAAGGTAAACAGTTGAAGCGGACAAATAGAGAGTGCAGCCAATTACTGACAGAGAGTAGAGCATTGCAATTAAAATACGTTTTTCAATAGTCGCCACGGTTTCGGCAAAAGTATGAGTGACACTGAGTAAACTCTGTAGACCCAACCCCTGTCTGGATTGCAGACAGCTTTTTAATTGAGACTGACAGTGTGATACCCCTGCCCTACCTCCGCACCTTCCGCCTCTTCCATTACCGTCCGTTAATCACTCAACGACATCCCTGTGGAAGAAAGATGTGTGGTAGTGTCTGCTGTTGGAATGCTATACTATAATTCACTGTCCAGAAGGGCTATGGTTTCCCCATCTTGGCGAGAAGTGCTGTAACGTCTGTCAATATCTCGTCCAAATGTGATGGTGCGAGAGTCCGATCAGGCCACCTTTTCTCTCCCCCTCTAATTCAGCCTCATGGATGTAGCTTGCGCAGAATCTATTGCAGCCAAAGCAGAAGGCGTCAACAGAGAAGGCGCTTCCCTTTCCACACAGGCGGTAATCCTACGCGGCAGACTTGCAGCGGTGCATAGGAAGGCAACCGCATGAGGTCTGCATTAAGGCAGAGAGTAAGCGCGACCAAATCTCTCATTGTCAACACTTGTCATGTCATCTAAGACACATTCTTTTTAACCCTTATAAGTGCACCTTCAATTTAAGGCGGTAGGAAGCAAAAAATCTCGTTAAATTTAATGCATCCTTCAAATCTGTCCATAAATGTGATTCCCAACAGTCAAGTTTATGCATCGCTGTTTCACACTCCATCACCTTAGCAACAGGAGCAAGCAAATTTAATTTGCGGTGAATGGGAGAAGAGCAGGCCAAGGGTGGGAGAAATTAAAGGAGGGGGAAAAGGCGAGAGGAAGAAGGCAAATTGTAACCTCGCATAAATTTTTTGCCTTGACCCAGTAGGCAACACTCGAATTGCGTAGTTGGTGTTAGTAAATCAGACGAATTCAACTTTATGGTGCTTTTGAAGTTGAAGATCCACGCTTTGTGTGGCAGAAGACGAATTTTATTTCACTTATTTTACATCACCTTATTTATCACCTACCTATCCATTAAAATCAGAGGTTAGGCTTACTTTTGACCTCCGTAATAACTTTTCTTTGGTTGAAGTTGAATGCGGTCCGTAACATCAACGAGAACCGCTTTCATTCAACGCGCAAATAAGCATTTGGGAGTGATTTTGACTGTTTAGGCCCTCTATTTTCGGTGCCACGCGCTGTGGCCCTTTCAAACCATGACCTCTTGCTATGAGACGGGTTATTCCGCCGAGATGCCGTGTTTAGACAAGGCTAAGCGGGGCGCCCGAGCCCCAATAACTTCATGAGCATCTTTTAACAAGCTCCGATCGTATCAAAACTTTAGTGGCACATAACAACCCATAACATCCAGAGAGCTTTTAAGATAACCATACGATGCCTCTATTGCCCCATCCGCCAGACAGTGAAGTGGAAGTGATAGAGCCTTCGCGGAGTGGCCAGATTTATTGCGCACATTTTGAGAAGTTCCAGACATTAATAGACCTCGGAGCACTGATGGTCATCTATCCAACGAATTCAAGTGGGAGAGGGGGTGTGGGGGAAAGACGAGGGGAGGAGAGTGTGGCGTGGAACACCTAAATGGGCCTAGGAACCAAGGCGGATAAAGGAAAAGATGTTTCCAAATCTACAGCTTTGGCTCTTAAGGGACCGCCTCGAAAGTTGACCTGAGGGCGGCTATTGCAAAACTGCATCCACGAGGAGGGGATAAAATAGGTTGAATGGCACATCTATCCTCCCCTTGTAGGCAAAACCTTTTTTGTCCTTGACTTCTTCAATTTTTCCCCCTTTTAGTATCTTAAAAATTGATAAGACCTCTCGCGTGTAAAATAAGCACACGTAATAAGTAATTTCGGAGGAGTCCGCCCTTGCCATAAATAACCCTTGCTCCGCCTATGGAGTAGGGAGGGCAAATAAACAGGAAGCAAGTTCCTAGCACAAACACTAAATTAATTAAAATTTGATGAAAATTTAGAAGTGGGAGGAGGAGAGGAGGAGGATACAAATCTTGGTTGACAGCTGTGACAGCAGATTACCCTTGATCTGCCAAGTCTGGTAAGATAATGACGAAAAACTTCGCTGGAAGAAAACAGAGAGCGATGGGAAAGGGATGACACGCACGCTCAAGTTCATCTTCCTGTGACTTCTGCACGCTGGTAAAATGATCTCTGCGTCACAAATATGTGACGCGATTTTTATTTAACTATAATTTGTCCAATTTGTATGCAACGTCGACATGGAGGTGAGAGACGTCTACTTTCTGCTTTTCTACCTCTACATCTTATGATGTCTGTTGAAGAAGCTCCATAATTTGGAGCGGTGCGGGTCTTTGGCTGAATAGCTCGTCTAACTTCCAACCATTGTTTCTCTTTCTGGCCCGACACGTCTTGAGGATAAGCCGGATGATAATGAAGAGGCCACACACGTTGCGGCGCCGACAATCATTTTGTGTGCTGAAATCCTCTTATTCACAAGGTGGTGTGCATCACTTTTTGCGGACGACCCCGGTCTCACATGTGAGAACTCGCTTGAAGCACACTAGACAGGTGGATGAGCTCCTCTGTCCACAAAAGGTGACCTATGCCTGGATATACAATTAGGAAGGTGAGAATAAAGGATATGTTTGTGAACCTCAAAGCTGCGCCGCCCTACACCAAAGTGGAAGCGGACAGGATACGGTGCCCCGTGCCCATCTATCCACTCGACAAGGAAGTAATCGAGTTTCACGTTGGCCGGCAGTTGGCCAATGAAATGCCATCTGATCCGGCCAAATTGACAGTTGACTTTTTTACCTTCTAACGTGACATCTTGACATTATTTTCATTTATCTTTTAGGATCCTTTTTTAAAGTCAGATGCCTTGTGTCTATTTTTCTCACTTCAAGGCTTCTGTTTTAACCGGATTTTTTGGCCACAAGCTGTCATTTTGGGGTGAAGGTGAGTCAGAAAAAAATAACGAGAAAGAGAGGAAGGGAGAGCCAGAGCGAGAAAGGGAAAAGAGTAAATATAGTGACTAAAAATATTCTTCACCTTACTCATAGCCACTCTCTTGTGGTTAGCCTTAATGGTTCGAGGAGCGTGGGCTGGAAGAAGGAACAATTTTTAGCTTGACGTCTCATGGAGCATGGAATCAAATAATCAAGCTCAATTTTTACCTTTCTTAGACAGAAAGTGTAAAATTTTTTAGACGACAAATTAATGCTAGGAATGAATGACGGATTTTAGATGGTATTCCCGATTGTTGATGATGGGATGAGCAGACTTTTGGGAGCAGTCAGATGGTATGATAGAAACTTATTTTTGCTTTTAAGAAGATAAAAAGTACACTTTTGATAATGTAAATGTGTAAGGCCAAACTATATTAGCAATTACTTAACCTTACAAAAATTATGGATGTTTAGATCAATGAGGGAATTTGGGGTCTACTGAAATAACTAAAGTAGGTGGCCAGAAACGATCAGTTGGTTTTTCTTCGCATGCTCTTCTGTCCCGATTAACAGGATTATATCAATTCAAAACGACCCATCTCTTTAAACTGAGCAGTGTTTAAATGATGAAAATGAAGGGCTACCTTACTCAGGAGAGAGATCAGTCTGTGATATCCCCTCCGCATTTTGAGGGAGGTAACGGCATCAATCAGATATCGCACACCAGTGTGCATCCACGCGTATGAAATTATTGAAAACAACTTTTATAGCATAGGGCAGGTGTTACATCATCCCACCTCGCTGTGCCTGATGGGGCCATACATGCGCTAATCCGATAGCTGCACCCTATTAGACAAGAAACTCCATCTATCATCACTTCCGTGGCAAGACATTCATGAAGGCCTCGATAGAGAAGCCTCCATGCAGAAATTCTAAGTCAAGTTTATCGCCTACCACCATCTGACGCAACGTTCTAATGGACTCGGCTAGATTAGCATCTTCCACTTCCCCTTGCCTTGGAGCACTTGCATGGAGGACGGATTCTTATCAAATTCCCACATCAAGCAGTTTGGGGGAAGGGGTTAGTGTCCGATACCACAACCACCACCACTAACCCCGCTCTCTTAGACTAAGGTTACACCTCTCTCACGGTCTATCTGACTCAATAAATCGTGGCATAGACAGCAGCTGTCCTAATGCGCAGTGGCTGGTCATGGGAGTACGGCGGTGAGAAATGCGTGGCGTACTTGTCATCACCGACAGGGGGGAGGCTCTAATCACAAGGCCAAAGTCTTGGCATCTGGCCGAGTTTTCGTAATGCGATCGGGTGAAATCATCAAGATTAACGTAAGGGCGTTTCCATAGCAAATAACTGTTTCTATGACAGTCTTGCTAAACTAATAAACAAGACTGATGTCAGTTGTGTTTCAATCTAATTCTGATGGATATTTGTTCCTTTTATAGGCGAAGTGAGACTTGTCAACAGAAATTTGGGCAAATAGTAGGCTGTACTGTCGGATTTCTCCTCCCTTCGGCCACAAAAACGCGCCTTTTCGAGTGGATTTTACAGTCAGATTGCACCGAGCGGATGTGAGTAAATCACCCACCAGAGATAAAATGCATCATTCATGCCAAAAAAACAGAGAAAGTTTAATAAAACTCTCTCTGAGGAGCAAGAGTAAGAGGGCCCAATAGATAGTCTGGAAGTAAGGAGGAGGGTGCTAGCGGGAGCATTTCCTGCCTAATCCCCAAACTGTGCGTGGGAGAGCCACCACTTTGAAGTGCGATAGCCGCTAAATCTATGCATAGATTGCATCCCACAGAAACGGTTTCCAAGCCTATGGTGCAGCGTTCAGGAATCCAGAGAAATCACTTGTAGGGGACAAAGTCTTTCCGAGTAGAATCACAGCTTCACTTCATGGGTGAAAGGTGCTACCGAAAGTGGGCACCAGGAAGTGGCCACTAAATGCACAGTTAAGTGAGTCCGATTTAAAAACTGCCTCTTTGAAATGTCTATTTTTAAATTTTACTTTAGCATTCTCTGTCTGTGCACGGGTCGGTGTGTCAGTGATTTGATGAGGCCGGAGCAAACATCAAATGTGTCCCTTCAAAATGACCGGTTAACTTTGTTAGGGAGCGAAAATGGCAAAAGTAAAACAAAAACGCCACTTCAAACAGAAGAATGCATGTTTATAAAAATTACGGCTTCAGTTTGGCGTTCGGAGGAAAAAAATAAAAAGGAGTAGAGAAAAACCCTTCTTTGCGCTAGATTGAGGTCACTTTTAAAGGCACTTTGTAGGTGACCACTTTCAACCAACAAATAGCCAATTTTTCAGCAAAATCTAGGTATAGAAATGTGAGAAATTAACAAATTTTAAAAGGGGAACTCCTCCACCTTGGAAGGGGCAGCAGAGGGCCTCTCTCTCTCTCTCCTTCTCTCTCTCTCTCCTTCTCTCTCACCCATCTTCCCCTTAATAACGCAAGAGAAGAGGTGCAGCGTCAATGATAACCCCACAATGATGTCCTTAAAGTCATTTTGTGTTGGGACTAATTAGTTTTTGTCTCTATAGAAAAGAGGCGGGTATTCGAGTTCCGCAGGGGGGAGGGGGACGAGGGGTGGCGAGGACTACAAGCTCTCCTATCGCCTTGCCGTGTGAATACCGACAGATGACACCTGGGTGCGGACCATAAACTCCTTCTCACGACCACACATCTCCGAGTATAAACAGTGGACTATTTTGAGGTTTATGGACATAGTGGAAAATTGTTTTGGCAAAGGAGAGACCAAAGCAATGCGTGTTTTATCTCACCGGTACTTGCAGAATGACAGCCCTATTTAGCACAAAGTAAAGCTTAATTATTAGGGTGAAAGCAATCATTCTATGGGCAAAAAAAACGGCCCCATCTTCTGCTTTATTGCCATAGCAACCGTAAATTGGCATCGGGTAAGGCGATTCGTTAAAAGTAATCAAGTTTTCAACTTACCATTGCCTTGTATGGTAGGGTTCCAGGTATCATCCAAGATGCTTCCCACCTCATGCAACATCCAAACCGGTTCGGGTGGAGGTTCTTTGCGCAACTCCTGCAGCAATTCCACAATTCCCTCATTCTCATTGGCCTTACACCCGACAAGTGGGAACAGACTGATGAGGAGGAAAGGGCAAATCCAGCTAATTAAGTGCATTGATGATACCATTTTCTGTGCTCAGCCTTTGCCCACGGCCAATTTCTGCGTTTTGCTGACATGACGTGCATGAACCCAGGCTTGCAAATTATTGCGTGCGCGTACGTGCGTGTGTGGTAACATACCACTGAGTGGACCAATCCGGTGCGAGGTGTGGCGGGGGGGGCAGGCAGGGGGTGCACAAGGGGTGAGGACATGAAACAGTGTGATGTTTTGTTGGAAAATTATTTACTATTTACAAATTAACTCTAAAAATAAATACATTGAGAGTTGTTGGGAGGTTATTCCGCTTCCTTCCAGTGACAAAAAGGAGAGGTGCTAATAGATGGCGACAGGAATTTAACTAAGTGTTAAATTCCCCAACCAAAAAATTCGCCTGTTCTAGAGCATTCATAATATTTCCTCTTATTTCGTGGCCAAGGAAAAGTAAATAAATAAAAGACACAAGATTTTTGAATGACGAAAAAGTGCAACAGCTTGTGGCACCCGGTAAGGGTGGTTAAGAATTGCTCGAGAGTGTTACGCAACAAGCACAAATAGCTAAATGGTGTAACGAATGAGAAGGTCATAAATGAAAAAAGTGAATGGGTCCCTACTCACCCACCCATTCATCTTCTCTCTTCCTCCCCTCCCCCCATTTCCTACAACAAAAGAAGAATGAGCTTAATTAGTCGTTCGTTTACATTTGCTTACTTCTTTAACACAAAGTGTACAAAGCTGCTCTGCTAGTTAAAAATGAGGAATCTCTTGGTGTTGGGACCACCGATGACGACAGAGATATGTCAACTCCATTTGATACAACTCGATACGATCCAAGGGGACGAATTGACCCTCCCCCAACCCCTTTTCTTTCCAAACGATTTGGAGCATACTTCGCACCTCCTTTCCAGCGCAAGACGTTGCTCGCAAAAACGCAAGGTAGAAAAGGATAGTGGTCGCATCATCCCCACTTCCACACTCACTTTCCTCCTCGTTTGCTCTATCGCTTTCCTTTGCTTCATCTCCAGTCAGATAGGGTGAGTGAGTGGAAAATTCTGAGTGAGGTTATATAAACCAAAACTGATAAGGAAAAAACGCAAGCAATAGATGCTTTTTCCACGTCTGCCCATTACCATTGTTCTACAGTCCTTATTTGTGCCTTTTGCAGGCAGAACTTTCGCCACTTTGGCAGCGGTAAGATATCTCCTATGTCATAAAACGTCCATCAATTAAGTGATCACATTCGGCAAAGAATATATAAACTAGTTGGCAAACGGAATTTGCCATAGGCGACATAAAGGACATTGCATAAAATCACTGGAGAAAAACAAAAAAAAATAAGCAGGCTATGTACCGCTCCGATCCGGATTGTGCAATCTAATACAGGACTTGAGTGCTAGCGCTTCAAATTCTTTTGCAAATCTCGCTGCTTGTTTTATCAAATGTTAAGAGGGGTGGTCAAACCTTGTTTTATTCACATATTGTCTAACTGAATGGGGTAACAGACTTCAGACGTGTCACTCATTACCTATTGGTTGGAAACCACAGTTCTAATGATGTCAAAGCTAGTCAGCCCAATAATTAAGCGAAAGTGCTTATTCACTTATTTGATCTAAGCACAATTTTGCCTAACGTATGATTTCATAGCCAATCAACCTATGCGCAACTTGGTTAGTTAAAAAGTAAGTTGAGCAACACGCGTCACACATACGTGACGCTAGTAGATACTATACTAACTTGTTAAATCTGTAGTAGGGCGAAGACGTTATGCATTTTGCCTATAAAAAGAAGCGTTTGAGCATGTAGTAGAAAATTAGTGTTGATAAGATGGCAGCAAACTACGGAATAAAGTAATAACCCATGTCGTTGGTGAGTCACGGGGCGGTAGATAGTAATTTGATAAGAAAGCGGGGCAATATTTGGCGACGGGGTGATTCAACTAAACCTCAAAAAAAACCTCAACTGCTTGTATGGGAGTCCTTGATTTTGTGGCTGACAACCTTACAAGAACGACGCGGTTGAGATGCTTAATAGGCTTTAAGTTGCTGTCCGAGCCGCCACCGGTCTCGCCTTCTCCGACAAGCCAGTTGGTAGTTGCGACTCTCTCCCCAAAGCGAAAGTGTTGGTGTGAAGATGCCTAGGTGGGAGAAACACTTTTTTTGAATGGATGTCATAGGGCGATCGGAAGTTAGCCTCCGTCGGAAATCATCAGTGAATGGAGATGGCTGTCGAAGGATAGGCAAAGGAGGGTCTGTCCACATACAAAAATTGATCTCTTGTACAGGGTGGAGGACTTTTCAATAAAAAAGGATTAGATTAATATAACATTTAACGCTTTTTTTCTGCAGAACAGCTACCGCCTTTCCTTGTGTGCATCTCTTCAATTGTCTGTCTCAGCCCATTCTTAACACCACCACTGTGAATGCAATTCAAAATGGAATTAATGCAACCTTTCATTTGCTGGGTACGATCCATTCTCAACCCATCCCCTTTAGCGATTCCTCCTCCTCACTCAGAAACCAATTTTTTGAACTGTCCACCTTATATAGGACTACCTTGGCATGTGCGGCATCTACCATTTGTTAAGTAAAAAAAGAAGAGCATTCGAGATTTAAGTGGGAAAGGTTTGGTCTCTGGAGCTGGAAATTGCGTAGTTAGAGCAACACCTTTCCCATTCTGTCCACAACGAGTTCATTTGGTCTTTGGTGCACTTCAGTTCGTTGAAGGGATTTTGGTCGTTCCGCATTTTATGGCGTGATGGCCGATCCCAACCAGGTTAGATGGTTCCAAATGCAGGTAAACCCAATCCGAACTCCATGTTGTAGCCTGTGTTGACTTGGGTAAAAATTTAAGCCAGTGCTTCACCACCAATGTAAAGTATGGTACTGGCTGGCTCCCAATGATGCATTTGTCTTCCCGATGAACATAACAAGACATCCATCAATCCCACGGTGTCCACAACGCCTGCTTTGTGTTTGTGCACGGGTGTAGAAGGTCTTCCTGAGACCTCATAATCAATGTGGTAAAATTCAATTTGCTCTAAACGAAAAGTTTGGAAGAATCAGCTGATACTTGAAAAGCAAGATTCTACTCATGAAACGTCTCGGACCTCCACAGGAGGATAGTTGGAGACTACATTTTACATCATTCTCGCTTAAAGCACTCGTCCTTGTTGGCCTCATCCTGCTCCTTTGCTTGACATAGCATAAGCTTGAGGCATGTGGGAGGTCGAAAAGGTGGTTTAACCGCCAAATGGAATGTGCGTGATGGCTAAACACCAACTACAACTTCGGCATAGCCAATTAACACTACTATCTACGTCTTTTTTTCTTGAGAAACGGTTGGGATTAGTAATAGCAGTCTGAAGGAAATATACGCATAAAAAGCATGACTACACTCCATGTCGGCACAAAACCCGCCCCCCTTCCCCGCACTTCTCCAAATTGTGGCCATTGCCTCTCCTTGACATTTGACAGCTACATGACCGTGATTACATGGAGAGAATGATATCGGAATAAAAGCCGAAATCGTCAGTTTTTTCTCACCTTTTCGAAACAACATATGTATGAATGTGATCCCTGAGCTGTGCCTCTTCCCACGCAAGCGAGAGTATGGAACATGAATTTTTCCCAAGCTCCTGGAATTCACGCATCTATTTAAGTAGTTCTGCTTCCTTTCTGACAATTTTTTCCTCTCACACCTTTTAGCACTGACCAAAGTGGCAATGACTTCGAATCATTAATAAACAAAGAGTACATTTTTGCATTTTTAAGTGCGGTGGGAAATCAGGCTCCAACCTCATCGAATTCTCAATTTTTGACAATGATTTGCACGCTGCCTACCTTTTTAAGTAGTGTATAGCTAATGGCTAGTGACATTAATAAGTTTTGGCTCTTCGCCCAATATTACGATGCTATTTTCTCTTTTTTTGCTTTGAAAATTGATGCTGATTTATCTATCTGGCCAAAAAGACAGTGTGCAGAGATGAGTGATGTGACTGCTATGGGCCATCTGTTTTGTACACCTCTCCGGAGTTGCTTGAAGCACATCTGTGCGTGTACTGCAGGCATCATTTTTGTCTTCTGTGCCAGCATTCGGTCCCCTTTGTATCTCTTCTGTCCCACATCAGAGACGGATGGAGGAACGAACACTTCCACAATTGTTACTACCTTTGTTTCTTCTTTCCTTTTTTGGTCTCGGTGAGGCTGCGTGACCATTATGCAGGAGAGGTGGCTGCACATTTACCTTAACAACCAGTTTCGGCGTCCTTAATGGATTTCTTTTGAATGTTTTGGTAGACGTAACTCTATAATTTGTTGGGGCAAAAAACATCTTTTGTGTCGAAGATGGCATTTTAAAGACTAGCGGGTTGACTTAAGCCATGTTTGTCTGTTTACTTCTGCCTGATTCAAATTCCGTGTTGGTGGAATGGAGTTAAGGGTGGTGTGATGGTTCATAAAGGCACCATCAGCCCTAGAACCAATCAGCACCTGGTTGACGACCTCGATTTTCTACCTCGATGCCAAATCTTCGCTGCTTCTTCCCCCGACGTTCGATTGCGGGGTTACCTAGAGCCGAGGTGAGGGATGCTACAAGGGACTTCCACTTGTGGTTCGAGTTACGACAAATAAAATGGTAGGAGTTGCCCTTAACAAGCAATAAGCATGTTCAACAATCTTGGGCCAGGGTGGTGAATAAGCTTCCCTCTTCTGCTCAACAAAATCTCCCTACCGCCCATCGGTCCGTCAATCAACGGATCCCATTGAGGGAAGTGAATGACAGGTTGATGTCCTTTGTAGCCTCCAATCTGCCTGCCTGTCATATGGATAATTTTCGGTTAATATCACACCATTCCTTTCCCTTCTATGTCTGTGTGGTAGACGCCTTGGCATTTCAAAGGTCATTGCAGCAAGGTGCGCAGAACTCCATCGAACTAATTGCTCAATGAATGCCTCGGGAGTCCCTCGAGGTTGAAAGATTTTCCTCCATCTCACCTCACATTAACTCAAGTTCTGGCACTCAATTCCACCAAGCTTGAAGCGCAAGCAAGTTAACCCAAAGGGAAAAGGAGTGCCTTATGTGGCTCTCCACACGATTTTTCAGGAAATTTTACATGGTCCAATAGTCAAGTTGAGTGAAGAAGTAGGTTGAACTAAAAGATGCCACAGAGGAGAAGAAAGTTGATGATAACAACGTCAAAGATGATTGACAAGAAGTGACAGGGGATGAAAAATTTATAGCTGATTCTGTGTTGCCTATGAGGCTGGCGGAGCTAACGAGAATCTCGTGGACGTTGTACAGCACCACCTTGCCATTCAACGCAAGCTCCGTCACCGCCTTTGAGGGGTCATATCGTTCCACTGCGGTCAATTTATTTTAAGGTAAAGGACTAGACGAAAGTTGTGCAATTTAAGTTTGTGCTTTTTGCCTTTTAATTAAGTATGCAAGGCTATAAGCAAAAGAACATTCCGCCTACTCTGAGGTCGCAATAAGTCATTCCAGTGGGAATAGGCGATTGATCATAAAAGTGCGGAAGGTCGGGAAGGCCAAGAGACTGTATCGGTGATACTAGCCAGCAAAACACGGAAACCATGCAAAGAATGTTCATGAATATGGACTGGCGTTTTAACAACCGTCTTTGACGCAGAAATGGTGGTGACTGTTCGTTGAAAATTCACCCTTGTGCCCAGCTACGCCCAATCACGCATTTCGAGCCATGGTCTCCGACCTCACTGCTCCGAGGGGAGGAATAGACGGCTCTCCGGATCCGTAGCATTCTTTTAAATTGTGCCTTACCTTTGGTTCACTCAGTGTGGCGGTGAATGTCGTCAGATAATTTCTTACTCGCTAGAGGCGTTCGACTTCAAAAAGACTCGAGTCTTCTCACAACTGTCGCAAAGCACTACCAATAGTGAAGAGAGAGGAAGTAGGTAAGCACTACCTTCCAACCATTCTGCTAACATAAAAGTGTATATCGCTGGAGATTAGCCTGATGTGACAGTTTTTTCCAGCTCTTCCTCACGGTGATTAAGCTCGAATAGTTGGCAGTCCCGCAGGGCATCAATTTTGTGATGCAGCTTTGACAGCTGCAATTAATTTTCTCCTTTTAGAGACAAGCAAATGATAAGCATCTATGTTAGCGGAAAGAGCCATAATTCTTCCGATACCAGTGGGCTTTTGTGCTCCTTTCCTCCTCTCTTAACAAACTGCTTGATGGCCTCTACTCATTAAGAGAAATTAAGTAGTATCAGGCCATTTAGAATGAAAGGTTGCTAGTAGCAAAAGCTGAGGCTAACAAAAAGGCTATCTGAAATGTTCTAGGTAGAAAAATCATCCTTACTAACTTCAGACACAGGCACAAGTTTTCACAGGGCATCTTGTTATCCCCTCCAAATGGTTGAAGCAATTACCCTGTATTTATTGCTCTTCCTCTACGATTTATCTTTTTTTCAATCGCCCTTCTTCCTCCCTAAAATGTCTGATAGCAGATTGACTCGTTGCTTGGGAGTAAACATAGGCAACATATTTTGTGTTCCGACATCTTACAACCTCCAGAGAGGCACGAATGCGCGTTTTTTTTCATTCTGCAGCAACGGTGACTTATGCAAATCTTCTCCAACCTCGTCTCTGGGCCCATCACCTGGGGTGGAGACCTCTCTTTTTCGTTGTATGTTAATTCACTGTTCTCCGTTTTTCCGACTTCGGTGGGTGTAATTTTGATGTGCCTTGGTATAACTCACCTGGCCAATTGACAACCACTACCAGCATCTGCTAGTCCAATGCAAATTGCTCCTGTGCCTGTGGGAAGCGCATTAACATAAGCACGAGTCAGAGGTAATAGGCATTAACCACTTTACTCCACCAGTCTCAAATATGTGACGTGAGAAGAAAAGAAAGAGAAGCACTTCAAAAGACCACAGGCTTTGTTCTGAAACTTCTCGCTCTTTCCCCTCGCATTAATTCTCCCTAATCAAGGTGTGGCCTCACTCACATTCGCCTTCGCCTGGACGGATAAGAAGTTACTACGGGCAGATTGCAGACGTTAAAGTTGCTTTTCGCCACTCTAGCATACTCGTACTTGTCGTGACCTAGTATTTTCATTTTTCCTCCAAGGAAATGTATTCCAACTAGCTTTTTTTGCTTTCCTTCCTATTTTCCCCTCTTCTCTCCATACAAATGAAAGTTTGCACTAAAGGATGAGGAGAAATTATGTGAATAAAGTGTTGTCAAGTACGCTGTCTTGCATCACCCCCGAAAAGAATGGGGAGAGAGTGAAGGGGCGCGCCGAAATTGTACAACCTCAAAATGACGCTCTCACATTTTTCCCGCCTTTATGATGGAAGAAGATTAGTGTCATAACCTTTTATTTTTACTTTATCCTTTATTCAGGGCAATGGCGAAAGTATTCTTCTTCTTTTCTTCAAAACCCAGAGATGGCCTTGTTCTTATTCGCTTCTTTTCTAAATGGGTTGCCTATGACGAGGAAAGTAATCTTTTTAAATAACCTTATTCAAAAGGAATGATTGATTTTTGTTTGAGTGCAAATTAAGATAGGAGAAGAGGAGGAGGCGGTGGTAGCAACTGTCGCTATCATGGCTTTGCACGTACTACTTATTTCCAATAAGTCGACCCATCTGAGATTGGCAAATTTCGAACTCAGGTTTGTTAAGCACTTTGACAGAAAAGAAACGCCTCTTGCCTCCAATACCAGTAAAAACATTAATGCAAATTTTGTTTACTTGGCTTGATTAATTAGCGGACTCAAAACTGCAGGTTCGGTAGCATTCCGAACATGCTACACTCTACTGTCGTAAATAAAGAGAAAAGTAATCTTCATTTCCAAAACAAAAAGGCTAGCATACCTAAAGGAGTAGAGAAAAACAAGTACAGCATGAGAAAGGTTGACGCTTTGAGGCATGACAGCCGTATGCCCTACCAGATGGGTGTCTAAGCAAATGACTAACAGGCGTAGGCTTGCTGCCAATGCGATAGGTGGATTTGGGGTTATCAAAACTCTAAAGAATTCATTTTTCGCATTTTTTTCAGTTCCTTTAAAACTATGAGATGATGGTGACTTGCCGCGGTGAAAATCTTCTAACAGTTTAGTACTAATGCAATGCTCAGTGAACTTATGGATAGGATTTGAGTCCAGCCCAATTCTATCACTTTATTTTGCCACCAAATAAATATTTAAGTGCAGAATTTAAAAAAAGCACTAAACGTTAAGTCAACTCTTACAGTTTTTTTCAGTATTTCATGTGAGTCGGAGCGGACTTGGCACGCCTCTTCAGCGTCACATTGAAGGTCCGTACGTAAACACTACTTCCTACGATGGGGTCCAGCTTCAAAGGGAAATTTGAAGACAGAAGAGTGAGGAAAAGGCTTTTAAACTTTTGAGAGATTGCACAAGAAGTATTATTGTGAGGTGGTTGTAGTAAAAGTTATAGAGACACTAAACCTTACTTCTCCATACTGGGAGTGATCTTTGGAGAGGGGATCATCCATTAGAAATGCAATTTTGTGGGAAAAAGCATTCATCTTCTTCAAGCTACCACTCTGATTGGATAATCTAAGGTAATACTTGTGTCTATTTCCTTTTCATTCTCACTTAAAACCCACCATACACTTTATTCACGGAGAAATTTTTAATGCCACATTCTCACCTCCACTCGGTTCCACCCTTCCAACAGTAGATAGGCAACAGAAGAGTAAAAAAACAAAGCAGAAAGAGCAAGAAAGGCAGACCAAAACGAGGATGTATAGGTTTGCTAGGGAAGTATTGGTTTGGATACTGCATTCATTCACCTCTATCACTTCTTATTCTCTTTTGGGCGCTATGATTAATGATTGCGGCGTGTGAAAGCCCACACCCACTCTACCCTCTTGGCAGGTATGTTTAAAATTAATTAGCACATGCTAATTGTTCCTCTCTCGTCTTATTTAGAATAAAACGCAACCGTCTCGAGGGTAATAAGATAAATTTTCTATGGATATCTCTTGCACCACAGTTTATTTGCCTTTTAACCAAAAAAAATCCCAGTTTTGTTCATATAAACTTGTTGCTTTTTTTCCTTCCGCTAACCAATTCTCCTTCAAAGCAGCCTACATGTTTGGCTTTTAAAGTCATTAGAGTATTCGTGAAGCACCAACATATCAAATGGTGACTCACTGAACAGGACATGCGCCTACTTAAAGGTCTATTTCAGTAGGCTGTTCCAGTGTAATGTTTTTTTAGGTTGTACTCATAACAATTTTCACTTTTAGCTCATAGAATTCCATTGAAAACACTCTCTTTTATTTTTATCACCTCTTCTTTGCTTCCCTTAACTATACCTACTAACTCCCAAACGGGAGATGGTGGTCAAGAGAGGAAGTCATCGTTGTCTCTCACTCCGTCCCATTCCCACCTTGACTGATAACATAGGCACTGAGAGGCTATACAAAAAGACGCTTGCTCAACTTTGCTGCAATCGTCGCTTCAAAGTAACAACTCAAAACAGCAATAGCATAGGCATGGTAAATTGGTTGAACTAATTCTTGACAAATCAACATCTGCCCGTCACATTTGCTGGGTCTTTCTGCGAGTGAAAGGGAAGCAAGAAAAGCCCTTCGAGATTTTTAAAACTTGTATATAGCTCTCTTCTCCTAAATTCCTGTGTCCTGATGCACCTCTAAGTCGGCGGTAACCTTGTGACAGCTTCCACTCGTGAATGTCTCAGGTGGGGGAAGTGACTTTGGCCGCACGGTTGATCAAGTTACCTCCGACCGCCCATTTGTCATTATGGGTCGCATTTATGCTAAGTTAGTAAATTCGATGCCTCTTTCAAAAATGAGGAACTCACAGAAATAGCTGATTATAATGTAGGAATGTGGACCAGTAAAAACACCCCATTCTTTCTGCCCTTTCCGCCCCAATGAGCGATTTCTGTGATTCCATTTTTCAAGCTGAGTAGTTATTGAGTCAGACCCGGACTACAAACTCATGATTTAGGGCTAATGGAGGTTGTGACAGCGTCTTCTGCTTAAAATAGTTTAAAAGGATTCCATTTTACCTTGTTTTTTGGAAGGCTAGCATTTCTGCTGCAAACAAAATTTCATTTGGATGGTTAATTGGCTAAAACCATTTGATGACTGCATAAGAGAGAGGGACAGAGAACGATGTGTGTTAGTCGTCTGTCATTAGCTCTCCCATTCCTGCCTCACCTCATTTCTCGTTAATGATGGGAGGTAAGTGAGAAGCCATTCACTCGTGATGGCGTGAAAATATGAGTTAAAATATGCCCCATTGATGATCAGAGGTCGCAAAATTGACTGGCCGATAAATTGTGGAAGTGAAATCTTAATAAGCGAATTTACCACCTAAGAAGAACTTAAAATTCTGGCCAATCAGATTTGCGAAATTTTTTCGATGGTTTGCGTTTGGCCGTGGAAGTAGTACCAGCCAGACGTTTGGCTGGCCCTTTGTTTTATGAGACAGCTGTGGCCACAGGCCAACACACTGATTTCCGTTTGAACTTTGGGGAATTAGCATGACTCGGTCATTCTGGCGCCAAACATTTAGCAAAACTAACTTACGGGACAAAATGTGTGGGGCCCATGGTTTCCGAAAAGTGTGTATAACAGCTTAAAATTTGTCTACAAATCCAATTTATGGGCTTCAGAAAAAAAAGAGATGTGGCAAATTAGGCAAGGCACACTTGGCTCTGTACCGCATCAATGGACCATGTGAACAGACTCCCTCAAGACAGAATTCCATGTGCTACTTATTAAACTACAAAGTAGTATGTTTAAGGTAGATGCTATTTTATGGAGTAAACAAGGATGTTTGTAATAATAAAGAAAATGGATGGTATTCTTAGGTTCTTCTTTGCATTTTACTCTTATCAGATGCGAGACAATTGATGCGTACTGTCACACCATGCCAAGTGACACTCTCGACCGACTCATTTCTCAACTACCCACTTTCCGTGTAATCGTGCAGTTGTTTGGTATTTGTCATGAAGCTATAAAAACAGGAATTGGATTAGGATGGATGCGTGGATGGGTGGTAAATCGCATTGCTGGGCAAAATGATCGTCCAGATCGTGGAGGTGTGATTCACTCTGGATCCCTCAGTCTATCTGCAAATTATTTGTTTGCTTAACTAGTGAATGACAAACTCAGCTGCATCAGTGAGAGATCAACGATAATTCCCTTCTAATTGCTGTCATTTCGAAGATGAAATCAAAATCTTTTACTAACTCACCTTATCGCTTGCACGAAATGACTGATTGGCAAATGTTTTATGAAAAAATGCGTATTGTTAAAGCACTGCCATAAAAGGCATTTCCGCCTCTCTCTATATAAATTTATCTCTCTCCTCTACTGGAAGAATGGAAATCTTTTAAAGAAAGTCGTGATTGGACGCGTGGGTTTGGCATTCGCCTATTTTATGATGCCACCCAATCTCTGACCGAAAAAGTTGCAGAAGTATATAAGCGCGAGAGGTTTAGCCTCATCACTTCTCTCATTTAATGAAGACGAAGAAAATAATCCTATTAATAAGGCCAGTGAATGGGCAATGGGCGAAGTTTTTACTCCACTCTTCGTTCTCCTTTCCATTCTTGACATTTAGGCGCTGCCTTGAAGCTTTAAAGTGAAGAGGGTGGGTGGTAAACAAATCGTCCGACGAAAAGTTTGCCGCCTGTGGGCGAAAAAAGTTTTGACATTTTAACTCACCGAGAGGAAGTAGGAAGTTGAATTGAAGAAGGTGGCAACCACATTCCACTTTACTCGCAATTATGCTCTCCATTATTTTTACTGCAGTTGGTTAGCACCTGAATAACTGTACCATGAAGTAATCAGGATCCTCAATCACCGTAGATGAGTATGGAGATAAAAACGGAATGGTTGAATGAATGGATGAATGCTAGATCATTGAATAAATGGATGCAGAATGGATAAAAGGTGAATGGATGGCTGAGCGAATGGGACTGAGATAAAGTGATAGTGTGGATAGAGGATGAATGTAGGATGAATGGATGAAAGGATGCATGAATGAGTGAATGAATAGACAGATGGATAGATGGAAGGATGGGTAGCTAGACTGATGGAAGGAAGGAAGGAAGGAAGGAAGGAAGGGAGGGAGGATGGATGGATGGATGGATGGATGGATGGATGGATGGATGGATGGATGGATGGATGGATGGATGGATGGATGGATGGATGGATGGATGGATGGATGGATGGATGGATGGATGGATGGATGGATGGATGGATGGATGGATGGATGGATGGATGGATGGATGGATGGATGGATGGATGGATGGATGGATGGATGGATGGATGGATGGATGGATGGATGGATGGATGGATGGATGGATGGATGGATGGATGGATGGATGGATGGATGGATGGATGGATGGATGGATGGATGGATGGATGGATGGATGGATGGATGGATGGATGGATGGATGGATGGATGGATGGATGGATGGGGGTCTGTGTTGCATCCAAAGTCCAAAAGCATCCTCAAGGATGATCACATGGTGGATGGGAGTAGCACTGATAAAGTGGATCAGGCCCTTGTTTATGCAATTGCACAACATTTTGAAGCTCCACGAGTCGTGGAGTCACGGCACCACTAGTAGCATGCCCTTTAATGTGAGAGCCCGATTCGTCTGGACAAAGTCGTCTATCACAACACCATGACAGGGTGACGTACGCAGTCAGTAATCAATGATGTCTCACCTTGCCAGTTTTTGCGTATCTGATGTTTTTTTATGCAATTACAATCCTTTGGACCCCAATTTTGATGCTTATTCGCAGACAAAAGCCAAGTACCTTATAATGCGCTGGTCCAGGTTGGCCATTATCCACATCTCTGAATCGTTCCTCAGTCCGTCTATATGTTCCACACTTCGGCTGGGGATCACGTTTAATACAGTATGCGCCTGGACCTAAGTAGGGGGAAGATCAACGCCATGTCAACATCCTGAAGGTGTGCCAATTTGAGCTCTTACAGCTAACGACCGCCATCTATTTGCCTGTTCGTAAACAGACGTAGCAAATCTCCTGCATCGAAAGCCACCTTTTAAATGCTATCTCATTATTACGCCTAATCTATTATTTACCTACCATTGGTTACTTTTTTCCGCCTCCGTCGTGGTCCTGTTTATCAGACTATCAGTGAGTAACAATTTCGCGCTAAGAGAATTATTTGTCTTCCTCATGGAAATGGCGAGGATGGCGTTGTCACTCACCATCACCATCCTCATATAATTTGTTTTAAGAGTAGGAAATGTCCTTAGTAAGTTAGTCAGTCTATTTGGTGACTAGCTTTACTGAAGGGGGACAATTTTGATTCTCAGTTACCAAGGCAGCCGATCAAACGTAACCACTACTGCTCTTAAACAACTGCTGATAGATTTCGCGCCATTCAACTCGGTGTAAGTGGCAAAGCCCGTATATCTTGTAACAGATTTCCTACCAGGATTGGCGATAAAACCGGCTACACCCTCGGTGTACTTGGTAAATCGAGGACTGGAGCACAAAAAGGCCTCATTGGAGTGGTCCCGCCCAGTTACGCGGAAGCTTTTGTGATCTTTGAGCGCCTTGAAGGACATTGTCACGTCGTAAGTGGTAGGTGGTGGACATTCCTGAAATGCAAAAGGGGTAGTGGTCACTACTGCTTGTCACTTGCACGGGAATAGCAACTCCTGTGAATGGTTGGGTTGCACTGACTCTAGGCAGGGGAGCTACCTACAACTAGTCCACTTCAGGAACCCTACTCAAATATTTTACTGCCGACATCCGGATCCACCTCAACACTTAGAGAACACGAGCTCTTCCGCCAATGGCATGGCTGGGGAGTGAACTAAAGAGCCTGTGTGACCTTCCAAGGGACTTTCCTTAAGAAATCAATTTTTTTTAACATCAATGGGTTCCAAACCTCACGCCTAACAGGAGTACGCGAGTCTGAGTTTCTGCGTGAAATAAACGTCTTATCCTGATTTTTGGGTTTGCACTCAGGTTCTGGCCTGGGATAGTAGTCTTGAGGACCCGGACCGTCACTCTTCTTTGCTGCTGTCATGGTGATGCGTTCACTTGATGAATCGAATGGTGCCTTCAAGCCCATCTCTTTCCTCCTTAACCGGAGAAACAGCATTTCTGTCATACCTGGTATTTTGTAGGTGCAGGGACCTACAAAAGAGAATTTAGTATTTGTGAAGAAAATTGGACAACACCTTGAATTAGGCACCCATTCTCTAAACACCTTTGATTTTTCATTGCACTTTTTGGCATTGCGCAATCATAAAACCATCCACAAAGTGCGTTGGGTGGTTGAGAAATGCAATTAATAAATGAATGGTTGCTGCATGACTTCTCAAGGCAGTGCCTCGTCGCCAAAACACTGCATCTCTTGGGTGACTTAAAACACAGGCGCACTTCTTAGGGTCAAGACATTTATAAGTCAGGCCTTAAAGATTAGTGGATGGATGTGTAGATTGCTTAAACTCGACGTTCAACTCCGCGGATCTTTTAGGACCATCATTGCATGAGGAGGGGAATTTGGAGAGCTTGGCTTAGGGTGGAAATGGAGAATCGAGAGAACGCACTCCATCCTGCAAGGACGCGGGGCGACTCCTATGGCCCGCCTAGATTACTACTGTTTCACAGCAAAATTTAAAGGCACAACGACGTGTTACTGCAAAAGTGGAGAAAAAGTGTGATGCTTTGGAGAATAAATAAACTCATTTAAAGTCAGTATTAGTAAACATGCGCCACTGAAGCTACGGTATCTCTCGTCCTATCGCGTGATTTACGCAAGAATGTCGGTGTGGCGTGGCGCGATGCAATGCGATGCGATGCGATGCGCGATGGTAATGGGAAACGGGTGGGGAGATTTGGTTGGCGCCAGGCCTACATTGCGACAGCTGTTGGTTGGGGTTCCTCACACACGATGTTTGGTCGTCGCTCTCCCTCCTCCTCCCTTCTCCCCTCCTCTTTCTCCACTCTCTCCCCTTTTCTTCCCTCTGTCCCTCCATAAATCGAACACACACCAGGGCCAGAGCCACGGCAAACCAGATCTTGGATAGTGGAGGGCAGGGGAGACTGGAAAATGCGCGCATATGGTTGGTTAAAACCTCGACTTCATTAGCATTGTAGGGGAGAGCATCGGTATTAATGAACTTGGTTACGATTTATGCATCGATGCAGTGTTCCCTCCTCCCGTTCCTCTCCCCACCCAATGGAGCAGCAAGTTGGTGGAAGGAAGGCAGAAGAATGACCAAGGTTAAGAATTTGCTCATTGATGGCCAGACGTCATTTCTATTAACCTCAAATACATCTCAGCAGCAGTAATAGGCCTGAAGTTGGCTAAAGAAATAGGTTTCAGAGTCTCATAAGGTTAAAGTCACAGCCTCGATTTTTGTGTCAACTTCTAGAATAGCAATGCAGTTTTAACTTCATCCCCTCCTTGGTTTGAGGATGGGCTTGTCCCATCGGCTGATGTTTCGAGCCCTCAGTGGAGAGAAATGGAGATGCAGAGTTGGTCCTCTAAAGACGTATTCTAGAGCCAACGGAGGAATTTTTAAGGGAATAATTAACTAAGTCAGGCAAAAATTGGATGGGTTTAAATGAAACCACTTTGTTGGTGCCATGTCTATCCAACACAAATATGCCCAGTGGTCAGCAGTGACAGTTGTAGCAGTAACAACAAAAACAGAAGCAGCTGATAGAAACCAGTTGATGGCATACCTGGCGCCAATTTTGACAGACCTAATGAACGAACCGCACTTTGTGAACCCCATTTACCTGTCCTCTTTCCTCGACTCCCTTTGGACAGTAGTGTGGGTGTTCCACCCTTCTACGCCCTCCTCGCGATGGTTTATAGCACATTTGTAGCCTTTATTTGAAAGGCCTTTCCTATTGTGAGTGAATTCTCAAGTAAGACCCCAAGATCTGTTCGAGGTCGGGAACAGAGAGAAAAAGTGTCTGTTGACATTTGGGAACCGACCGATCTTTCCTCAATGCCATAATGGTAGTGGTAACAGCAGCTGACAGGGAAAGAGTTGATAGTTTCTCTGGCGCCAATTTTGACAAGGCTAATGAATAAACTGAACTTTCTGCACCCACCTCCCGTTCAACAGCGGTGGGGCCTTACGGTGGGCTGCAAGGCCCACACATACCCACGCAGGCGGACATAAAACGAATGTCTGGGTGAGTGGCGGGTGTGGAGGTGGGTTGAAGGGGGGCAAAGGGGCGATGCTGTGAGTGGGCTGACAGGAGGGCGTGTGGGCTGGTTAATTAAGCATGTACTACCAGACAAGCTTGTGGGCTTGGATTTACGGTTAGGTTTAATTGCATTTAGTTATACAGACAGGCTACGAATGCCCGTGATTTTTGCTTCGATAAAATGTCATTTATGGCATGCATGTCATCACTTTTATGGGCTATAAAGTTAATGGGTATTTTTAACACAGGGTGTTTTAATTGTGATGTGTGCCGCTTTCTGCAAATAATGTCGCTTAAATGGATCGAGTAGCATTCCAGTTAGCTCATTTTATGATCAAATTCGCACCGCTTCCCAGGGGCACAGGCATTTCTCGTCAAAACTTGGTCACGCGGTGAGACACTTGGACGTCATCCCTTATCAAACAATGGTGACACCTTCAAAGCTAGTTGTGCCAAGTTAAGGAGGCGCTTGTAGGATCTGGGAAAGTCGTGGAAGCTTCCAAGTCCTGTATCAACGATCAACAAAGTAAGCTATAAGGATCATGCCTATTGTTCAGAATGTTTGACTACTGCTTGACTGTTTATGTGACTGGCGCACGATAAGAAATGATTTCCGAAATAAATTGATAAGGCAACAAACGTCAGCTATTTGTAGCCTACCCACGAAACTTCTGAGGTGTCTACTGCTTCATTCCCATGAAGTTGTCTTAAATTACTTTCCCTAAGAGGTACGCTGTAACTTACTGCTATTGGGCAATCCTTTCGCAACTAATTTCGGTTCAGTCATTCATCTCGAAGCGGTTCAAAACACCTGACACATGTACGTGACACACGCAATAAACACTAATTTTCACCGATTTTGGAAAGCAATGTCTCCTCTACGATTAATTACTTTTCTGATTCACCGCTGCCGACAATAGACACTGGAGACTTACGCTACCTGTTCATCCACTGACAGATGGTTGAAAGGAATTGAATCGGGACAGACAGACTTTGGTTTTCCACTTTCCCCAAAATTTGGGAACTTCCAGAGGTTGTCATTATTCTGAGTTACCTTGGAAATTTGTTTGCTATGCGAGAACCAAACCCTGACCATATGGAGCCACCGAAACCCATTCCGATGGTGAGAGAGTGTAACCGATTGTGGACAGTGACTGGAGGAGTTGTTTAAAAATTTGAAAGTAAGACTGCCATAAGGGAAGCTTAAAGTAAGGAAAACTCTGCCCCTCTGCGCTTATAACTACAGTGGACCTGCAAGTCCGCAAAGGCTTCCGTTACTACAGCAGTAATCCAAAGGTGGAGTGATTATGGTAATTCTAGCTTGTGCATCAAGCACCAAGGGAAAGATGGGGCTTTGGATCTGCAACGACCAGCAAACTCAAGTGTTTTGGATTGTTAAGTGCTTGGATAAGTGGGTAACACAAAATATGGCGAAGATGCGAACAGAACTGTAGATAAATAGTGGAACCAAAAAGTTCTACGTTGACCATCGAGTGGATTCGATGTGGACGAATGCGAGGTAAATAGATTGATGGATGGATGGATGGATGGATGGATGGATGGATGGATGGATGGATGGATGGATGGATGGATGGATGGATGGATGGATGGATGGATGGATGGATGGATGGATGGATGGATGGATGGATGGATGGATGGATGGATGGATGGATGGATGGATGGATGGATGGATGGATGGATGGATGGATGGATGGATGGATGGATGGATGGATGGATGGATGGATGGATGGATGGATGGATGGATGGATGGATGGATGGATGGATGGATGGATGGATGGATGGATGGATGGATGGATGGATGGATGGATGGATGGATGGATGGATGGATGGATGGATGGATGGATGGATGGATGGATGGATGGATGGATGGATGGATGGATGGATGGATGGATGGATGGATGGATCTTCAAAATCTCGATGCCACTTTTTCATCTTTCACAGATCCTTTCCCTTGTCAATCCAAGTAACCTATTAACAGTCAACCGGAAAATTAATGTATTCCTTACGTGCTCTCCTCAATTAATCAGTCAATTTGCGGCTATTGTGGTAGGTAGACGACATCTCTACTACATCTGCTTGCCGCCAAGACGACCAACACCAGAGTAGAAACAACTTAATCAGAACAAAATTAATGTCAGTCTGCGCGCCTATAAACACACTAATTTTATCTTCTTCGCTCCTTCAGTGGTTGTTCTTCCATTATTTAGCAAACAGTTGCAATCTGTTAAGCCTCGAAGACCTTTTTTCATTAAAACTGAGGGGATGTCATTCAAAGACCGAATCGCTTTACGTATCATCGACGCCTTGAGGCGAACCCAGCTTGCAAAAATGTCAGCCCAATAAGACCAAACCAAGTTATGAATGGAGCAAAAAAGTAAGGTGTGGATAACTAGTTCGCTTAACATTAATCCCTCTATTTTAGCCAAACATCACTTGATAAGAATGCCAACTCTCCACCCTTGGAGCTCGATGGTGGGCCTCTACGAGTCTGACGAAGTCATAAATTACACAATGACCGTGTACAACCAGTGATTCAAGTGTCGACGCGGGTGGAGGACGTGCCTATTTGTTTGCTTATGAGTTTATTCAGTCGTTTGTTTACTCAGTGGAGGGCACGTGTGCTGTCACAACTTTGTAGACCCTCTTCTTGCTGGTGGGTCTGTTCACCCTCCATGATTCACCTATTTGCTGTGTAAGTTCACATGACACCGACATTTCTCAATCCCGTGTAAGACCGAAGGGGTTACTCCACCACATCAAAGAATCTCCTCTTCTCCTAGTAGAACAATTTTGAGTCAAACCAAAAAATCTTAATTTAAAGAAAAACCCTTGCGAATTCGGTTGTCATGGTCGTCCATCCTCTCCGACCTTTTAAATCTGGGACATAAATAGCTGCCTGTACAAAATAACTTGTCATTCCACCTTGTAAATAATAATGATCATAATATTCCTTTTTTGTCTTGTTTAGCCTTCTGTTTACAAAAGTAGATAAATTTGCTTTATACCTATAAAAGAGGCGTGTCAAGATCACCCCATCAGATGTGCACAAGTAGTTGAAAACACTGTGCCACTCTTGAGGGAAAAGCGCATGATAAATGTGCTGTCGTTGCGTGGAAGAAATTCATAATTTCTTTTCTCAAGAGCACATGCATGTACTTTGAAGTAGCCGAATCGGGTCAAGCGAAACTCGTCTCTTCCCATTTCCTTATCCTCATTTGCGGGTAAAAAGCAAAAGGACAAGTTTAATTACTTGCTTTGACATCCTTTAGAGGCTTACAATTTGACAATTTTCACACTGTTTTTGGCACTTATTGGCTGTATTTACGAAAATCCTAGCTTACGCTTACAAAACTCAGCACTCTCAATAAGTCGATAAAAGATCTTCCAAAAAGAAAATCTAACCCATTGCTACTTATAACGGAATTCGGTAAAACATGCGATCATCAAGTAGTAAGAAAACCGCCAAAGTAAGAAAATAAAGGTAAAAGTCCAAAAGTTTGCCATTCAATGACATTCCGAAAAAGTATATCATCTTGTATCCACTTCTGAAAAGGATTTAAAAGGCTACGTTAACAAACTCTGGGTGAGCATAAAAGTGTCATATAAGATTGCAATCTGGCTATATATTTTTGTGCCCGAAAAAAAACATGCAAACGGATGTAGTAATAAAAAAATATGGCAGTTATACCTACTCGATAAAATCTTCTCGTTTATCAGAAGAGTGGTTTAAAAGACCGCATAGAAAAAATTAAACCAAAATGCTAAATAGTTTTTACGCATATTTCATGGTTGATATTAATGCAGACGAATCTCCACTTAAGAGAATGACAAATTTCACCAAATCTATTGCTGTGAAAAAAACTCAAGTTGTGTGGCTATAAGACATAAATAGGAGACGAATGCCAACGAAATTAGCTTCTTTTTGAGAGGTCACTTTACTCAGTCTCCAGCTCCCTTTGATATTTTGGCCGCCTATTCCCTTTTGAATGAATTCACCCGAGAATATTTGGTCAGGACACTTTGAATGGTGTCTGACAAGATAAGAGAAAGATGGTGTCTTCGCTCCCCTCCTCCCTCACCCTCAAGTGTGGTACGTGATCCAGCACTGGAATTCGTTGGAATAATCGGCTGCCAACTCTTCCATCTTGTAAACGCTTCGACTTCAACATACAGACGCTTCCGTCAACGACTTGACCTCACAAAAAGCAAACAAAGTCTTCTGGATGTAGATTGCTCAGTGCGTCTGGAAGTGTGGAGTGGTTAGTGCACGGAGCATTCCCTTATTAAACTAACAACAGAGTGTTTTTATAACGTGAGTGAAGGAGGTAGGCAAAATGGTGACCTTTGGAATGCATGGCCATCTGTTGCTTCACGTGAGTAGAAGTGTATGCTGTCAGCTATTATGACAATTCAACTTGATTTGGACGTACCTGCCGACGATTTATGCTATAAGATCGCCTAATTAAGAAGAAATCTCCTAAAAGGAGCCTATTTGTTGCGAATAGCAGCTGAATCGAGGTGGATCAAAAAGTACCGTCAATGAAGTGAGCAGTTGGGATAGAGATGATGAGAGGCATTGGAACAAAGATCA
The DNA here is from genome assembly GCA_023968675.1 of Taenia pisiformis. Classification (NCBI taxonomy): domain Eukaryota; kingdom Metazoa; phylum Platyhelminthes; class Cestoda; order Cyclophyllidea; family Taeniidae; genus Taenia; species Taenia pisiformis. The sequence continues at coordinate 13,234,910 of CM043736.1, read as the reverse complement.
GAAATACTGTCATTATGGGCATTTTGACTCACTAGGAGTTGATTCGATTTCCACTTTGGCCAATCTAGTGCCTGAGGATAAAAAGGGAACCCTTTTTTGGTTTTTCAATGTGCACAATGAGTCGAACTTGTCTCGATTGATGTTATAGGTGCCTGGTCCAGGCACGGACAAATCGCCAAGAGGAAACCGCTGTAAGAACAGAGAATACTTGATGCATAATGGAAAATTTGCCACACAGCCTTAGTTTAAATTTGTCCAAGTGTGTTCCAGACCCAAAAATTGTCCTCTGGGTTGTAGGGCTCTCCACTCCTCCACTAATATGCGTCCCCCCAGACCATCTGTGCGCCGACGATGCCACCCCTCTATGGCGGCTTTTTTTGTGGGATTACCGACCGATCTACTTCGACGTGAAGCTTAATGTCACCAAATCAGCTTCCATGAGAGCCTCGACGATATCATGCGACCCTGAAGTCAACTAAATGGCTCGGCACTAAACGTGTCGAAAGCATCTGCCAGACTTAGGCATGAGATTTACCACGGTATTTTCGCAATTTTGGAATCAGCTACTTTCGTCTAGGTGGAAAAACAACAATTGACCTTTGGTCCCACCTCGCGGACGACTTTTTTGAGACACGAATCATGCCATGATAGTTTAATAAAAAAAAATTTATAGCAGGCTCTGTGCCTAAATACACTGGCCACGAGGTGAGGGCAAAGGTCATACAATTGGGGACGTAGAGCTTCAACCTTGTCAGTTTCGACGCATTCACAATTAATCCACCTTGTAGGCAGGAGTCACGCAAGGCTGATGACTACTTAAAGGAGGGGTGAGTGAAAAAAATACTACTTGACCCGGGTCGCATCTCTTAAAGTGGTTTTTTGAGAGACTGAGAAGCCTTAGTGACGTTTGACATGGTCTCCCTCGTTGTCGTGTCTTCTGTCCACTCACCCTCATGACATTCCAGCCCAACTCAAATGTAAAATGGCATATTTCTATCAAAATGTGCAGTCTGAAACTGTTCAGTGTGCTTACAAGAGGGAAAGTTTTTGAATAAATGACAAAAGGAAGTGATAAACCATTGAAATGCCTCCTCCTCCTATTTTGCAGTGGGCAACATCGAGCAAAGAAAGTCAAGTTATGTAAGAACTTCTGGAGTGGAACACTTCGTTTTTTTGATCAGGCAAGAAAATGCAGGATGTTGTTGTTTGGCCTGTTAGAATTAAAAGTGTTTTTCAGCCTCTCTTTCGACTCCTCTTGCAGCTAACAAACTCCTTCCTTTTTGAAGGAGAACATGAACGTGTGAGTGAAAACTTACGCCTACTGCAATGGCCTTTAAAAGAAAGAAAATGGTTAGTTTTGCACAAGGATTGGAGTCTCAGAAAAGCACATTTCTTAACTAACATTTCTATTCTCCACTTGTTATTTGTTTGGTCAATTATCTTGGATTTTGAAGTGCCACTGGGAGAAAGAGGAATGTAGTGAAATCCACTAAACATGTACAAATTCGCCTTGGAAAGACAGGGAGCGAAAAAAGAACTCTATCCAAAGGTACTTTTGTTCCCACCTAGGTGCTCTGTTTTCCGCGTAATCAAGGTGAATGCCAAGAAACCAAAGAGAATGGGGGAGGAGGAAAAAGGGAAGGAAGAGGAAATGGAAATGAGGTAGCACATCTTACCCTCCCGCGAATAAGTCCCACTAATGAAACCTTATTAAAAATGCAATGCAAAAATGGTGTAATTTTGAGGTCTTCTGCTTATTAGGCGCCTCTAATTTGGGCTGCTTGGCTAACCAGAAGAGATCCAGGTTAATACAACCATAAGGGGCTTATGCTTATTTTTTACGTCGAATGCAACTCATTAGGTCAGATGAACCCTCTATGCAGCTTATTTTGAAAGACTGGTAGCTTGCCGGCGAATAAAAAGTAAACAATGAGGAAGGAAATTTACTCTGCTTGACAATCCACTTCACATATCTCAAAGGGTTAGCGTGGTAGTCATGACTTTGGAAAGAGCTTTGAACATTCATAAGAACTCACTGGTGAGCTTGTTGAAAATGGTGGCCTATGAGGATTTGGTATCTGTGGTGTGATCTCGTCCGCGAAATACAATCCTGGCGAAGGCAGGTTCTGTCATGCAAACATGTTACTTACAATTATAAGTAACAATTTCAAGACAAATTGATTAAATCCATCGAAACTCCCAACATTACTTAACTGTTTACTGCTGAATCATGTCAAAATTGACCCTATATCGAAAAACTATTTCATTTGTAATAATTTGTTTTGACAAAATTAAATTGTCTAGTGCCGCACAAGTCACTTTTAACACTCACTTCATGTTTAGTATCTTTAATGTGCTTTTCAATGAAACGCGGTACGTTAAGAATATGTTTTGAGTTTATTGAATTTCGCTGAAGGCCACGAATTACAAGACGTGTCCATTCGTCGTCCATGGCTGTAAAATAAGTGCCGGGTCCAGGATTGTCATTTGGTGGACAAAAGGTTTTTCTATACTCCGTCTAAAAATCAGAACAGTTAAGGCAAACATTATGGACTTGGGCAGTGGCCTTCTCACAAATTCAATTGTTTTGTCAAGTTCAGAATACCCTAGAACTCCACTTGCAGCCTCGGTAACGTTCACAAAAATTAGAGTTTGATGGAGAAATTCCACTGCCACAGACTTGAAATTTTCCGCTCTGGGGCCTAAGCTGTCCATCTGGTCCCGCCTCGTAACCGTGTGCGTCTAATGTTGCTACTATGGAAGGAAATGTGCGTTCCACATAACGAATTGGAATCTGAAGCAGTAAAAATGTATTTACTCACAACATTGTTTACCTTAGGCTTTGTTGTGCGGAACAAATAGGGCATTAAAAGATCGCACGGATCGTGCTCAGAGCCTGGCCAGTAAGCCTTGACGTCGTGTGCACCAGGTCCGGGTACCGCTGAAACTGAAGAGCCAAACCGAACTTCGGTGTTTTTTATTGAAGAACCTCCCTGTGCATAACGAATGCAAAATTTAAGTAAATTTACTAGCTAGATCAAGGTACGCTTTATACAACATTAGCAATCATAGGTCAACCTTTGCATAAATCAAAGAAAGTCGCTCTATGATACTGGGATGCGCGGCACAAATGAAGAGGCGTTTACCCACCTTTATGTGTTTGCATGGTAGTTTAGGACTGTAGGCTGATGGAGCTGGAAGCTCGTCTTGCTTCAAAGTAAAGATTGTATTTCTTTGTTCCAAAGAACCAAAAGGTGCATATCCTCCATTTGAACATTTTTTGAATTCCAAGTTAACATCGTAACTCGTAGGTCCCAAATAGGGACCAAAATCTTCTCTTGCTGTTAAAATGATATTCCTTTTGGCACGATCGTACATTGCACGATTTATAGACACCGCCTTACAAAAATATTCAAATTTCCACCCGTGGCCGTTATGATATTCCGTGACCTTTATATAAAATTTGATCTAAAGTAAACAAATTGTCAAATCTTCATTATAATTAATATGCTTAATAAGTGCTGCTGTAGTTTCATCATATACGATTTGTCTTACAATTCTTTACCTAAGGAACGATTTAAAGCCCATTATTAAATCACGAAAATGCACTTTAATTTTCGTGTTAGCTTGCTGTTAGCCACAAGCCTTTTTCTCATTATCAAAGTATGCATTTTATTTTGACTAGCGTAGTTATTTGCACTGATCGCAGGTGGAAATGTCCTGCGGTTCTTTCTGCTTACTGGCAAATCGCAAATAATCGTTTCACATTTTTGTGATTATGTTTCTGACGACTGGTTTAGACTTGGTTGAGTTCTATTATAACTGCATTCTAAGTTTATCGTTTTCACCATTAACCTGACTCATATGTATTTAACCGGATCTTTTCAGTTCTGGCATCTTGTGTTTAAAACCAGATTCCATCAAAGTCTTGTCGGACTGCATGTTAACCACAAATCTTGTGCCACATTTAATTTTGTCTGATACAACCCCATCATTTCCTTCAAAATCTTAATTTTACCTAGTGTTGTTTCCCCAAAGAGCTAAACTAAAACAAATGTTTACTATTTGGAAATAATTTTTGAGGTTTATGCTCAATACCTTACCGGGTTTCACCAAAGTAATGTGATGACAGAAATGGGGATCTACCATTGCCACTTCCCTGTCTTAGTAAATCTCTTAATTCCAAATGATGGATACAATCACCTTATCAATTATCATTTCATCAATATACTGTGCTCTACCTCACTACCTCAAGACAAAGGAGACCAGCTCATCCCTACCACAGAGAATAGATGTTGAGACACTGCTCATGATTTAGCTCCTTCATGGCTTATGGTATTTTAATCCAGCAAGCTCAACAGGTAGAAGCTACTCCAAATTGGTCACAACTCCAATCACCAGCTATTCTAAAACTTAATTTCTCAGCTCTACCTTCGAAATGTGCTAAAACATACTAGGTTATTTGACATTTATTTCCTTAGCTGTTGACGCTGCCTTTTCTCTCGTGTTAAATGCCAGATAAACCTGCAATCCTAGTTATCTTTAGGTTATTCATTTCATTTTTTCGCGATTCTATTATTATTTCTCCCCTACGTGTTGTTGCCGCCGTGTTCATTAGCGCTTTTTGCTGGTGTGACGAGCCCTGAGGGAGTATCGATCGGGCGAATTATCGATCGTCGCGGCGAGATGGCACATTCAAACGTGTTTGGGGTAGCAACGCCTACAATTCAGCAACCCACTCTCGCATCCGGTGGCGATTATCTTAGCGTTCGTATAATCTCTTAAAATGCGTGAAATTGTGCATATTCAAGCTGGTCAATGTGGAAATCAAATTGGAGCAAAAGTAAGTTAATTAAATTTAATCCGTTTTCCTTTAGAGGGCACATTTTAAGTCGATTTTTGATTTTCTGTCCTAGTTTTGGGAGGTCATTTCGGATGAGCATGGAATAGATCCCACAGGAACTTACCACGGCGATTCAGACCTTCAATTAGAGCGCATTAATGTCTACTATAATGAAGCCACTGGTGGTAAATATGTGCCTCGAGCCATACTCGTCGACCTGGAGCCTGGCACCATGGATAGTGTTCGGGCTGGTCCCTTTGGTCAAATATTCCGCCCAGACAACTTCGTATTTGGACAAAGTGGAGCCGGTAATAATTGGGCGAAGGGACACTACACTGAAGGCGCTGAATTGGTAGATTCTGTACTGGACATTGTTCGCAAGGAAGCCGAGTCTTGTGATTGTCTACAGGGATTCCAAATGACTCACTCTCTTGGAGGCGGAACGGGCTCTGGAATGGGAACCCTCCTTATCTCCAAAATTCGCGAGGAATATCCTGATAGAATCATGAGCACCTTCTCCATTGTGCCATCGCCAAAGGTATATCAAAGGTCTATTAATTGTTAATTTTCTTCCTTCTAATTTTTCAAAAAAATATCTTTTTAATTTAGGTCTCTGACACTGTTGTTGAACCTTACAACGCGACACTCTCTGTGCATCAATTGGTGGAAAATACTGATGAGACTTACTGTATTGACAATGAAGCCTTATACGATATCTGCTTCCGTACTTTAAAACTGACTACACCAACTTACGGCGACTTAAATCATCTTGTCAGTGCAACAATGTCTGGCGTGACGACGTGCCTTCGATTCCCCGGTCAATTGAATGCTGATTTGAGGAAACTAGCTGTCAACATGGTGCCATTCCCACGTCTACACTTCTTCATTCCTGGCTTCGCTCCACTTACCAGCCGTGGCAGCCAGCAGTACAGAGCTCTTACCGTACCAGAGCTGACCCAACAGATGTTCGACGCGAAGAATATGATGGCTGCTTGTGACCCTCGTCATGGTCGCTACCTCACTGTTGCAGCCATGTTCCGTGGCCGTATGTCCATGAAGGAAGTCGACGAACAAATGCTCAACGTTCAAAACAAGAATTCAAGCTACTTTGTTGAGTGGATTCCAAACAACGTCAAAACCGCTGTCTGTGACATTCCACCACGTGGTCTCAAGATGTCGGTAACCTTCTTGGGCAACAGCACGGCCATCCAGGAGCTATTCAAACGAGTAAGCGAACAATTTACCGCCATGTTCCGAAGGAAGGCATTCCTTCATTGGTACACGGGCGAAGGCATGGATGAGATGGAATTCACCGAGGCCGAGTCCAACATGAACGATTTGGTGAGCGAGTATCAACAATACCAGGACGCCACGGCTGAGGAAGAGGGAGAATTTGAGGAGGAAGAGGAGGGAGAGGCCGCGTAAAGACCCGTGGAGCCGAGTAAACCATCTTCATCGTTGCCCCCCTCCTTTTTAAGCCCGGATCGAATCGTAGGATTCCGAGGCAGATCCGGCATTGTAAGCGCCCACACCTTCCACTTCTTTCCATTTCTCTCCCTCTTCAGCCTCGTTACGGACTCTGGCAGCTCTGTCCCGTTTGTGCTCACTTCCTCTTTCCTCTTTTCCCTTCCTCCCCTTCCAAGACCCTTTCCCACTTCTGCTCTCCTCCACCCACTCCTTAATTCCCCTCTCTCCCTCCTTCCTCCCCTGTTCTTCCTCCCGTTGTCTGTAGAAACTTTTGAATAAAACCCTAAAGCTCCTGGAGCCTTTGAAACTTAATTGGCGATATAAACTAAGCTTGATTTAATTAGATTCACCTTTCAGCTAGGGATGATCGAAATTTCTCTGCGGGCTGTACCTTTATCTTACCTAGCTTTTAGATGTTTTCCAAATAAAACGTGTTTTATCCCTTTTTTTGAGAAAATCATGCCTAGTGGGTTGTTACAACAACAACATGGCGGCCCTATTTCCTGCCTCTCAGAAGACTTGCGCACGTCACGTGATACAAGTGGACGGCATGCGTTGCTGACTAATCACCCCCTTCAAGGCCTCTGATTGGCTACCGTGTATGCACACGTGGCATGCGGGCTAGCTACGAAGAAGAAGAAGCCTAAGAGGGCAGAGGAGAAGTTCGCGGCAAGTGTCCTCAATTTCAGCCGCAAATCTGCTTTGCCTATCCTGCTTTTTAGTCGTCCTTCAATTACATCTCTTCTTTTTAAATAAACTCCTGTGTGGAAATGAAATTGTCTTAAAGAGCAATTCGTTTGCTATTGCTGCATTGAATTATATATTAAATAGGTATTTTTTATTTAATTTTTTAAACATGTTTACACAAAAAAATATTTTCTAAAGTTTAGTCATTTGTTCAGTTAACAAACGAAAGAATTTACTTGTGTCGAAGCGGCTACCTTTGCACTCAAGTGTTTGCACAATGGATGCCATAGCAACCGGCTTTTGAATGGCCCTTTTTTAAACATCCAGCCTGGTTGCTGTGGTCATGCACTTCCGGCCTCATGCTCAGCACTCGGGGTTGACCTTGGCGGTGCAGCTTCACAATGGATAAACAATGAAGCAAGGACCGGAAACGGAACTAGGAAGCCTCGCTTAATCCCATCGCCAATTGAAGCACTCCAGGTTGGAAAGTTCTGTTTCCAGTTTCATCTTTAATATGGAGACTTTGTTCATTCATTTTTTTCATCCGGTCCTAATCACTGCGCTTGCTGAACAATGGAACACTGGAGTTACTACGCTATCATGCACCCGCACATAGGGCTCGGCAACTCCGCCCACTCAGTCACATGACGACGCCGGTCGCGAAGATGGCACACAAACATGTTTATGCACGCAATAGTTTTCACTAAGTAGGAGCTTAAGGCAACAAATACTGTGCAGTTTGGTAAAGAAGCGTAAACGTGCTACCTGCAGTCTGCGTGGACATGGCGCAGTCGCAGTCTGTTTTTAATTGCTGCAACAGTTGGAAAAATCTTATGGCCTCTCCTTGGAATGCCTATAATGCTAGTGCTGACAGAAGCATTAGCTGAACCTGACTAGCTGCTCTCGAACTCTGGCATTGACATAATCGGAAGTGCACACTTCGTCAATTAATCCATGCCTCCAAACCTGACCTCGTGCTTGCCCCCACCTCCCATGCTAATCAAGAACATGACCTCAAACACTGATGTTACAGTTGCACTCCACTTATCGATTACTAGTAGTCCAGGCACATGCCACGTGTTGATGCACTGTAATTGATTGGCATTGACAAGAAAGCGTTTTAGATAGGCGTATTGAACAAATAAGCTCACATAAAAACGATATACATAACTACGAGGTTCCACAAACGCAACATTCTTGGAACGTGTGGACACCTATTTGGGTCATGCACACGCCGCACCCTTATGGGAGGGAGGGGGGAGGAAGGGGGGGAAAGGGGTGTTAATCACTGTCCGATCATTCCATGTGCCTAATAAGCATTGGTATTGCGACGCAAAAAACGGCTCCATTTTTGGTACATACTCACAGAGTCAAAGGTCGCTTTTTGTATTTAATCTTGTGTAGCTATTTGGACGAGATTTAGCCTATCTAGGTGTTTGTTTGAGCTACCATTGTCAAGTAAATCTTGTGTTTATCCATGGCGATCGCTACTTCTCATCAATTATTCTCCATTGATGCATACCTCACTGAATAATATCTAGCTTAATTAGGAGGAAGTTTCCCATATTCCCCTTTGGGGATTAGCATCCGCTCGACAGTTCATTAGCATGATGCTCAATCCCCCCATGCCGCCCAGATTACGGCCAAGGGACACTTATTTAGCCTCTGGTAATAGGCTGGCCTAGAATATCCTCCTTTCTTTATATACTTAGTTAACTCCAGTATTTTTTCCCCGAATCAAACGTTAAATCTTTTTCTGCAAAGAAATTAAAAAATCAATCAATCGGATTGATTGATTTTGCATGATCAGATATAGTTATTGACTTCTTATAAGTAATTACTCATAAATTAGGGCTGCAGACAAATTCAATTTGCAAACAGAAAAGTGATAATTTAATTAACTACCAACAGATTGGTAGAATTTCGAAGCTGCCACTCGGACGCCAGAATAGCTGACGTACAACAGTGGAAACGAACGTGTAGACGCTACTTCGAGGTGCTAAAAGATGGCGCATGGAGTTGATTGTGCAGCTAAGGTGTCTATATTAACTTTTAGTGCCTTGACGAAGTCATAAACCTCTACCGAGGGTTATTATAACGCTGAGGCAATCTTGAATCTAAGAGTGAGGCCCCAGTAACCACACCTGTAGCCCGCATTTCAACACCTCAGCACCATTTTATTAGTTATGGTTAATAATGAGCACACAACGACAGCGGGTAAGTATTGACTTGGAATGCCGGAAATCAGTAGTATGTTCCTACTAGGTGTTTCACGATGCTGTCATTTTAATGCTTTGGTAAATTTAAAAGTAGACACACTAAGGTAAATGTGGAAGCTGGCTTTGTCCTCTGGATGACCTCATTTGTGCTGCGCAATAAGTGTTTCCTTGCCTGACGGTGATTATGAAGTACTGATTAATGAAGCGTATCGTGGAGGTGCAACGACATATTCATCGTGCTGTAGAAGCCTGAGTACAGCAGCATAGCAAGGGAAGTAGTTGAGGTCGATGACTGAATCGAGGAGAGTGGACGACCCACAGGGAGGCCTACATTGGATATATGGGGATTTAAAAGGTCGAAGGCAGCCTAGATGGTTTGCTAGAGAGATTCTAAAGTTGGTGGAATGCTAAACCCAATGTAAGGTTTTTTGTCTAGCTTTGAATGACACGCATCAAGTTGACGGTATCACATAGACTTCTAAATTGGACTTGACATGCGAGGTTCACATCACAAAATTTCAACCCCCCCCTCCCCCAAATTGTCAAAACAAACCATCAGGTGGCCAAACAGGGACGGTGAACCAGATCAACAAGGTGATAGCGTGAACCAGCGGTGATCGACCCCGATGGTCGCCACCCTCCCTTATGAGATCCGGCTACAATCCCAAAGTACCTTCCGCTCCAACCCCGTGAATTAAATAATTAAAACAGGTATGATAAAGTGAGGTTTCCACATGTCAAAATTCCATTGGAATTTTAAAATATAGTGTTTACCCGATGTAAATTATGGAAGCTAGTCCAGTCATTATTAAAAGAGCAGTAGCTAAAGGTTCAAGCAACAATTTTAGCAACTGTCTCCGTCATAACTACCAAACATCAATTTAAAAGCCGCATGAGAGCAAATGGAATCTAGTTCGCCACCGGTGTATAGAATGCCTTCCGAATGTAAAGGTACACAAACCTGAAATCGTAGACACAAATATTTGGAATTCTCAATAATCACCTCATGTCAGAAGCCAATAGGTGGTGATGAAGTCTCTTGATCGTGTCAAGGCTACTTGAACCGCATTGGCAAGCCATTCATTCCTAAAGATTTATAGGCGTCAACAACACAAGATGATTGCGCAGACCTAGAAACCACATACTTCCTCCTTAACTGGCTAAATGAGCTTAAATTTTACAACTGCTAAGACATAAAAAAATATGTTCGTACATGCAGAGAGTGTGGCGCACGACTTCCGGTTGCTAAGCCTCCGGTCTGGTGACGGCTGGCTTCTTCAGGCGAGGTGCAGCACTAGCACTAGCAACCCACAAAGCCGCGGATGGACGATGGAGGAAGGACTTAGTCACTATGCTCTCATAGGTTCGCCATGGCCATATGGGTTGTCCAGGTCGGATTCCGTCAGCACTGCTCGCTGTTGCTGGCCGACCTCATATGTTAATTGTATGCAAAATGAATGACTTTTGACCTTACTCCGTCGATCCCTTTGTTGTTGGACAGGAGGCAAAATGTGGACACAGTCCAAATGTGTGCTTTATTGCATAGAAAAGAATCTTGGTGGTAAAAATCTTGACGTAAAGCAGTGCAGACGGAGACGAGGGAGGGAAAATCCAGCACAGGTTATATGAAATTTGACGTCGTTATTTAAGCGGTCAGAAGGAAGGTCTGCATATGCTACAAAAAGAGGCATAAAATAATCACAACTTGGATGGCAGCATTGGCATGGCAACAAACATAGAGGGGAGGGGAGGGAAGGTGGCTCCGCGACCGGTAGTCTAACAGGAATTATTGTGCCCGCATGGTCAGGTGAATGTCAACACCCAAACACCGCCATCGAGACTAGTTCCAACTGATTAATTTTTTATGACCATGGGAACAACAGAGCAGGAATGGGACGCCTCTCTCTAATTCGTTCCACACTTACCAATGCTACTTTTTCAGTGCCCTGGCCCGTTTGTGCACGGCGAAGTAATCTAAAATGGAAGAAAAATATTTTAAATCAACCTTAAATGTGCTTAAATATGCGCAAGCCAAGTAGGGAAGTAAAAAAGATCACTTACCAGTCATCCTGGGATGCGATTTTCGTTTCAGTAGCTTTGAAATAGGTGAGGGTAGCTTGAAGATGGGATCAGCAGTTGGGAGAACGGGTGGTTTTGATGACGCACAAGTGGTGGTACATTCACAAGGAGCTGGGGTTACTGACACAGATGGAGAAGCAGGTTCACAAGAAGAAATTGAATCACTATTTGTTTTTTTCTTCACTGCCGGTCCAGAGAAATTGAAGACCAAGTTCCCAACTAGGGAGGAGTCCGAAAGGAGGACTTTGTTTGGTGTCTGCACGTCGCCTCGAAGCGTCTCCAGCATTGATTGATTCAACCGTCTACGAGCCTTTAATCGACGCGGTGCTTTGGTGTAGAAAGCAGCTTTGGGTTCGCGTACAATTTTCCATGCGCTGGAAGAACCCTTGGTAACATCGAAATTCCACAAAGCACGAAAACGCTCCTGATCAGCACGAATAACCTGATCCAACGCTTGTTGCACCATAACTCGAGGCGTAGCATCCTGAAATAGTTGACGACAAAATTTGGCAGTTGAATTGGCTGCAGGTGCGGCCATATTGCCCTAGTCCACTGCTTCTTCTCGTCTCAGATGCGGTAATATGGAGGACAAGTGCGCCGATATGCGCGTGTCGACGTGCTTGCGTGCGTGCGTAAAATACGAGCAACGCGTGCAAAGAAAATATGCGCATTGGGTGTATGCTAGCACTTATATTGATGCAGGGGTATGCGATGCAGACTCTTAACCAATAGCAATACAGCCGGCACGCGATTGGCCCGCTAGTAGCCCATGCCAGGCACGTGCCGGCCCCGTTGGCTGACTGACTCATTCACTTGTCAAGTGGAGACAAAGCGCACTATGTGAATACCGCGTTTTGATAAATCAGTTCCCCTGCACAAGTGCGTATTTAAGGTTGCTAATTTCATTGGTGAGTTGGTGTCACGTTTTCAAAGTGTGGTGGTGGGAGGGAGAGAGGGCGCTTTTTGCAGTTGGGAGGCTTTCAAACTACCTAGTAGGGTCTTTGCAAAATGATCGAATTTAAAGCAAGTCTTGTCACCATAAATGCTATTTATTAGTCTTTCTACCGCCAGTAAGACCGAATGTCACCTACCCTGCCATCAGCAGAACATGGACTATGAAAAAAACGTGCACCTAATGCTAAATTAAACGCATTTCGCTTAAATAGCATTACTAAACGAGAGTAATCAAGACATTCAAGGAGTGGATGACGAAGGATTTTTCTGGCAGATGCGAAGGTCATGACGAGCTGTAACAGCTGTTAACCTGAACTGCACATAAAAAGGAGCCGACCCATAAAATCAAACCTTACCACATGAGAGGGGCAAAATTTGCCAAGAAAAATCTTAATGCGCACTACGAAGTGAGGGTTGGCCGTAAAGATCGATACGATTATGCGACTGAATTTCCTGGTAAAGTGACGTTGGTTGGTCGCCTATACCGAAACCCAATTTAAGTCGTCAATCAGCTTTGACTGATTTGAGCAAGCCATTGTAATTCGTTCGCTTAAGGCCGGAGCAAGTATCAAAATACCTGACATGTCTTTATATTCAAAGCAAGAAGTCGCGCGAAATCGTTCAATGACTAAATTGTCGAATCGGTTAATGCGAGTATTTATAATGGTCACTGTTAGTCAAAACCGATATGGTAATGCTACTGAAACAAGATAAGTAAAACTTTATGACACAAAAAAATTGTACGGATCGAGGAAATTTAAAATGTCAATAAAATGTCTTTTGTTTGAGTTTCGTCTTCCTCTCATTAACCTCATGAGAATTTGCTGCTGAGATGCATTTGATTAACCTGTCAGTTGTGGTGATATCACGATAGCAGTACTCCTGAGAACCGTTATTGAAATGCCTCGTGTGAAAGGACGTTTAGAAATCTCTTGCCTTCATTTTAAGCAATTTTTCGATGTGAAAGCTAGTCGAGTGGATGGGCGACAAGACTTTGCCAGGAGTTTTTACTTATATAATGCCTTCGGGTTTTCTTCCCAAGGTAGACCCGGAAGTGGAAAACAGGTGGAGATTTTACCTGAAGTACGAAGGGAAAGTAGAGCAGAAAGGAACGAAAAATTTTAGCTGCTAATTTTATTGTCAAACTACTCGTCGGAAAGTTTTAAAAAGATTGGATGCTTAACAAACCCAACACCAACTAAACTTTCGGACCTGCCAAATTGCATGAATGAGAAGCACCTCTTTCGCGTTTCCCCATTAGTCATGCTTTGATCCGGAGTTTTCCACGCTTGTGTAACATGCTCGGGAGTACTGGCCATAGACACCAACCAGAATCCCTTACGGCAGACGAAAACGCCTTCGAAAATCCCACCTCGGACTACACCGTACTGACAGTCTCTTGCGGATTCGGGCAAATGTCTGCCAAGTTTGCGTTCGCCTTCATCACAACCTCGACAAACTAAAACATTTCAGTAACTTTGTCCGGACGGACTAGCCCAAGACGTGGCCGTCAAATGCCACTCGAGCATGCACGCTGCATTTCTCCTCTCAGCTGACGCAGTCCCAAACTCACTTTCCCATCATCTCTACACCCTATTCCTTCGATGACGGCAATACGTGACTTCCGAACGCGACGCTTTCACCCGCGGAAGGCGACTTCTGCCGTTAAACTTCCCCAAAATGCTGAGTGAACTAAGTGATGGAATGAAATGTATCAACATGTATTTTATTTTGCTTATCAAAGCATAAGGTATTACAGTCAGTTAAACCAAAAGTGGAAAAGTTTTCTTCTCAAGTGATACCCATTTCTGTTTCCAGCGCACCGGCTGAGCCAATTGCCAACAACGTAAAGTTCGACCTATGGAAGCTGAGGAGACCTTCGCAACGTATGGGGAAATTAAAATGAGCCATATTATTGAACCCCAAAAGCAGCGATAACATACATTATACCAACAAATTTTCCTAACGAAGACATTTTTTCCGCTAGAGTTTTGTTCACAAAAGGTTGGGTTCGGGAGAAAGGGCCCAACTCTAACAGTAACATGAGCGTCACATCTGCACACAGAGTAATGCAAGCCTTCCAATCACCCAAGAGTCGACTTTCGTACCGGGGACAAGGCACTGCCCCTTTCATCAATACTACGCCCTAATAGGTCTTCAAAACTTCCACAGCTAACCAAAAAACCGTGTAGCTAAAATTAAGAGTTAAGTTTCTGAACAACTTTTGTCAATTCAGAACACACAAAGCGTCATGAACCGGGCCCGGACTTGTATTAGCACCCGCAGACCTGCACTTTTTTGCCAATTTTCACAAATTAATGGCTTGTACTACCAAAAGCGGAGAGGAATCGCAATCACCAAGACACAACTCTACCTATATCTACCCTCGACGAGCAGCATCATCTACAATGCGAAACAGCATGAGCAAAAACCGAATACATCTTTAATTAACGTACCACTAAGGGCACAGACTTCTTTATTCTCGTAAATAAAGGCTTTATTAATGAACATCAGCTTTCCAGGTACTACTGTGGCGTCCATTTCCCACCAGCAGTCGACTAATACTATAACAATCCCAAAATCGTATCTATTTCTCACTGTTTTCCGTCCCAAATGGTGGAAGAGTAGGTGGAGGTGGAGGGGGCGGCGGAACGGCAGAGGAGGTAGCTGGAGCATTCGCTTCGGGTCGCAGAATCACCTGACGCCTTGATAATCTGTCTTCCTCCACGACCAGATATCGATAGACTAATTCTTTGGAGTCCGTCTAGATATCCCAACAGATTAAAGACGTGAACGATGGTACACACTCACACGTACTTGCCACCGCCGAGAGTGTTTTCCCACCAATTTATGGTATAGGAATAATCAAAGTACAATTTACGTATACTAGTAAATCCAAATTCAATGACACAATCATTTGAAAATGATCAAGCGCACAAAAGTCGAAACTTTGAAGACAACCAACCTCGTAGACTTCAAGGTGAACAGTGCCAGAGGCGTAGGCACCCTTCAAGTAGAAGCGCAAAGCCATGTGTTTCTTTCCGTTGGCGTCATACCATTCTGAAGAGCTATTTAAGAGTGAAATTGTAAAATCCAGTAAAAAATAAGGCTGATAACACTTAAAAGGGACTCAATTTACGCAATGTGAGTACGTCTACCACGACGAGTAGATTCTCCACAACCAGTGATTGGTTCACCTAACAACTCACGAACGCGAGCATCACCGGTACAAATTGCCAAGGCTTCCTCATAAACACGAGTGGGACTTTTGGTGGAAAAGAGTTCATTTACAATAACGTAGAAAATAAAGCCTGAAGAGAAGAATGATAACCGATCATATAGACTAACCTGTGAGTGCAATACCACCAACAATGACAGTGGAATACCACGCATCACTAGCGCTTTGTTTGACTACAACAGTTTATAAAAACGTAAAGAAAACCTTTTGTTTTGATTGAAGCAGGTGGGGGATTGTCAGCTGAAAGCTTTGGAATAATATTCTTAGGTGACTCCTGGGATGAACTCTGGCGAAGCGATTGAGATGTGCAAAACGATATCAATGCTCTGTGCAGGACAGACTTGTTAAATCCCATCAACTTATGAGCCAGAGCCATCTCATTGGCTGGCAGAGATTAAGAGGTGCATTTTGAAGGTCCGCTGCTCCTAAGACAGGAATAAAGTTGAAAATTTTATTTGCTGAAAAATAATGACTGATCTATACACCGTACATAAAAAATAGTTTAAATTATTTATGGTGAGGGCTGACTGCAAGGTGAGCACTCATGAGAAGAACTTAACCTACTTGCGACCTACAAGCTTTTTGATATAGCTCTAATCACTTTTTCTTCATTATGTTTAAAGCACTAAGCAGTTCAGAGAGTTTACTATTTTGGCAAGTCATCACTCAAATTCGGGCGATTTCGTTAACTCATTGGGGATTTGTACCGATTCGGAGCTACCACGTCTCTTTGGACATGCAAAATAAATAAAATTTTAAAATTCGACACTAAAGTAAAAGCCATTTTAGGTGATAAGCCAGTCCGTAGGCAATATTTTTTAAAAGTTGGGTTAAGAAATGAGTCCTATGTTATACTATGCAATTTTCTTAGCCATCTATATCCTTGAGCTCGTTGTCAAATAAACGAATAAAAAGTGGACTGTTAATGTAGGGTCTTCTTCATTTTTTCTCATTGTTCCGTTGACCACGTTTGCTATTAGAAAAATCGGGTGTAGCGCCCCGAGCATCCCTAACAGAAGGAGAGAAGGTCGGGTGTAGGTCAGAATACGTGTATTCTAGACGGAAACTAAGGGAACTGCTGGCATGGCCGACAGGCCAGCCCACGCTGTAGCGTATTGTTTGTTTGGGCTGTTGGTTGGTCGGACATATTAGTGGCGGCCACATTGAAGCTAGCTGCGTGAGCTGGTCTGCCGGCCATGCCAGCTGTTCCCTTAATTTCCGTCTAGAATACACGTATTCTGACCTACGCCTGGCCTTCTCTCCTTCTTTTAGGGATGCTCAGGGCGCTACACACGCAGCTAGCTTCAAGGTAGCCGTCACTAACATGTCCGACCGACCAACAGCTCAAACAAACAATACGCTACATCGGGTTTCTTGGACATCTTTAATGTAAATACTGGGGTACAGACCGGCACTGGGAAATCAATCGGTTTGTGTAGTGCATGCGCTGCGCTCCAAGGTTTCATCATGTTGTTCCACAATAACATTCGAATTCCTTCTCCGTCACTCACCTACAAAACACATTTTAAAGAAATGTTATAAATAAGACTGACAAGCCAGTATAGGTGCAAATTCTGTGAGGAGAGTGTACTGCATTCTATTCATAACCAATTCGGTGCCCAGATTTAGACTTAATCGTGTGATTTAATGTAATAAAAGTGGGATAATAATCAGGCTTGACAAAGGCATGAAAGTTAAGTTCTAAATTGTTAAGACGACTGTGAGTTAAAGAAGTCACAATGCAAGGCCGCATCAGACTTTAAAGCGCCGGTTGTAATTCGAGTCGTCATGGCCTGCGCCCGAGGTGGTTAACAGCCGATGGGTGTTCAGGGGGAGCATCCAAGTTATGTCATCTTGAATTAACAACAACTTGAAATTTGAAGTAGTTGTTGACATTTGCGGCGTATACATTAGGGTAAATCGTACGAATACCAGAACCGTACAGCAATTTCAGGGTGTCACCGTCACACGATTTTATTGTGCTGTCAAGTTATTGAAAGTTTAACTTGTCTGGCTTGCTTTGGCTGATTTATTTCAACTAAGTAATAGCCACGTCTCATTGGATTTGAGATCATTTAGAAGAAAGGATCTAGCGACTTAGAGTTCAGGTTATCTTTAATTTGTTTAGCGGTGATGGCCTGTTGAAACACTCGGGCGCCTGTGGTGTTAGTAAATGCTTTTTCTCAGGGTCAAAAATGGCGTGGTACCCTTTATTACGCTTCCCACCACTAATCCATCTTTCGAGCAGTTATAAAATATCAGTTGGGCCAAACTACAAGGGAACAATTGCCTTGGAAACAGCAGCGACCAATTACTCAGGTAGACAAAGGCCTTGTTCAAAACTTACCCATGGAAAGTGGTTGTAACCTTTCCTGACATTAGCCAATCAGGCAATCACACGCGGATGATGTAGACATTTGGAAGGCAGGCGTGGGGTGGGAGCGAGGGTAGCTATTTCTGGGTCTTTGTTTCTGGATAGAAAAAGCACTGTGCATGTGGCGAATTCACAACATAGAGGAAAGGCAAAAGGCAGTAGCAGCGACGATTTAACAAATGAAACGCCATTGGGAAACTGCCAAAAGCTTATTTTACATCATCCGCACCCTAAAACTTGTTTTTTTGAGCCCATTTTCCTCAAGCATATCTGCGCAAACGATTGAGCTGTTCAACCCTTCGTACGAAGGTAAATCCGAGTGCCTGAAAGGGGACAGTGTAACGAAATTTTCTGTACCCCGACAGGTCACAGCAGCACAAACTTTTCGATCATCCTTTTGTCAAAAAACACATTGCCTAGTGTTTTTTATAAGTCAATTTAGGTTATTTGACCCATTCAAAGCTGGAACGAAACATAAGATGATCGATTCAGTCCATTCATTATAAAATTTAGTCGAAGAAACTCGCTCATTTTAATTACAATCAGAAAGATAAAGAGGAAAGACTCTTGAAGAATCTATCTTTGACTGTATTGCAAATGGCTATGTCCTCCTCCAGTCTCTGGAAGGAAGGCCCTTGACCCCATTGATGAATGGCGTTGAAGGTACTTTCGAATTAGTCGATCATCGTGCCTGTCAAGACTGCCAAATCGTTGGGGTTCTGGTTGTTCTACTGACGTCTTCTGGCTCCACAGTGAGATCCGACTCGTGCCCAGATCCGTCACCCGCTCACTTTGTACTCTAGCATAACCTGCTGCAACTCCTGGATAAAACTGAGACGACCTCCAGGTGCTGAAGCACCCATTATCGTAGTCGTTCTGAGAGGGATTGAAGGTTCCACTACGATTGCAGGTATGGGAGAATCTATCTAGAGTGCCGTAGACGGAGGCTGATGGCTGTGATCGATGGGGTGAAGGAATGGGTGAAACCATGCGATCGACTTTGTTGGAGGGCCTGGCAGTTTCTGATTGACTGGTAAGAGGACAGAAAAGTGACCTTGCCGAGGAGGTAAACGAAGGTCGACGTTCACCTAAAATCCATATATAATAAGAAACTAAATCAGCACTAATAGTCTTCCCATTTGGTGTTTGATTAATAATTAACTCATTAAGTCATCCGCTGCTTAGTTGTTTCTAGTAGTTGGAACACGAAGCTTCAATTTGGGGCCATCCAGTGACAGGTTCCAACCACTGTCGTTAACGAAATCTCAACCCCATACATAAGGTAAAAAAATTTGCTTTATGGCCTCATTTGCATAGCCGTGTAGTCTTGCTGCCTATATTTTAAAACATTTTATTTATTAAAGCTATTTTGAAAACATTCGGCGCCAGCATAAAAATAGTTGCCACATCCTCGTAATCATTAACCAATCATATGCAAGTCGAAATAACGATGCACCAATCAGCGATTAAGTGATCTTTCAAAAGTTAAAATGAAACAGTTGTAAAGCGCTTCCCTTAATGCTCTCCTGTGGCTTCAATGTGCTTTCCACGGGGCACTATGGGTATCATGGTTCCTAAGCCTAAATATGCGAATGATAAAGCTGCAAACAGAAGTGCGTTGTTTATCATTCAACAAAAAATCTTCCGCAAGCCTTATAAATATTTCGGTAAACACCGGAAAGAAGTGGTAATTCAGATGGTCAGCTGAAATGTCACTGACAGTGGTTGTCAACTCCTATAATGTGTGCGGCGAGCATTCCAGGAATGCGTAAGCTTAAAAGAAATAAGCTGGTCTTCTCCAAGTTGATGGCACTTCTCTCCATTTCATGTGACCGGCAAAACTGCCATCAAAAGTACGCCTCGTGTGTGCAAGGCTAGTCCATCAACATTTTCGGCAAAATCAGGAGGTTAAAAGGGTGGGCAGAGAGAAACGATGGAGGAAAGGGGAAGGCATTGCAGTAATTAATCGCTTCCATGTGCGCCATACGACTGCTACCATCTGGTGGTAGTCCACTCCTTCCTGCACTTTAGCATGGTACTTCTTCAGTTTACACAAGCTGTCTCTAAACAGCAGCTCGCCAACTTATCCCTCTCAGGTCAGGTGACAACTCGCGTGGTTGGCTAGGCGGCAAAACGGGGTACACAGCTCCTCGTTGTCACCACTGATCGATCATACTGTTGCAACAAATGCAGGATGCGCCAAATGAACATCCTATCCTTGGCATCAAGCACCTTATCCGGAGTTGCTTTGAGTTGGTGTAGCTACTGTGGGAGCAAGCCATGGTTGGTTCGCAACACTGCCACCTCCAGAACCGAGGGGTGCGAAGCGAAAGCTCCTGGCCACTGACGCGCTTAGTCTCCAGATCTCAGGCAGGCACCTCGTTCATTCAACCCGCCTACCAACTGACATTATGTCTCTCGACTGACATGACATCGGCTGACCACTCTCGCACAGTACCATTCTCCTTAGGGCAATTAGGCTTCTGCACGGATTCAGGCCAACTACACCACAGAGGCATTTGAAGCGAAGTGTGCTAAGGTGAGGTGTGTGGCACCATGCTGTCCACATCCGGCATTGCAAGCATTCTTAGTGGTGTTCGTGCGGAACTGTAGATTCGGCGCCCTGCACAATCCTCCCTTCCGGAAGACAGTGGATACACATTGTGGCATTCCATGACCTATCACGCCGCTCCAATATGGGCTTCTGTTTATGCTTCGCACCGCTTAATCCCCCACTGCATCTCGTGCCTCCTCTCATACCTCCTCTCGTGCCTCCTCTCGCTTCCTCCCACATCCCGTCTCGCCACACGCCAGCACCGCATCACACCAACGCTACATCACACGATGACTCTGTCCCTCCACATCTCCATGTGTCACCTTGACAATGCCATCTCCTCACTTCTGTGCAATCCCACGTTCAAGTCACCCCTCCCAGTGACTGGTAGTGGCCGTGTCATTTGTCACCACCGCGTTTGTTTGACTGGACAGGCTTGGCTGCTGCTGCTACTGCTGCTGCCGCCACTGCTGCTTGCGAGGCCGCCATGACTCACAAAGGCACCCTAGTCACCGAGGTAGAACTCGCTGTTGACAGCTCCACCCACCAACTTTACACCACGAGGTGACCAAGTCATTCATTGTGGCAGACTGCTCAATTGCACAGACCATCTTATCACCGCGAAACAGCAACGTCTTGCCTAAATGAAACAAGCTTGCTGCCAAACTTCTCTTCATTCACCTCAATGAGAAAATCCCTTCGACGGAGAAACCACAGAACCTAGTCGTCACAGTCACCACCTCCCTGCCTTATTTGCGCTGCTCCAACTGTGGCTGTCTAGTTTGCAAAGGAAGGAATGAATGCCGCCTAGGGAATTGTGCACACAAAGGTGTGAATGGAAATGCTCTTCCTCTTTCCACCTTTTCCCCTTTCCCTTCCACCTTTTCACCCTCCTCACCTTTGTACACTAGCTCTCACCGTTTTAGTCGAATTGAATTATAACCATGCCCTTCAATCAACCAGTGCATAGACGTCAGCAGACGAAGTGATGACCTCCATGGGCTTGAGGCTCAGCCACAAAGTGAGCCTCGTGGGGACAGGCTATAACGTTTTCCCCTGCCCAAAACAAACATGCAAAGCCCTTTTCTCCATTGGATCAATCACATGTACTGGAAGTGAATTCGACGGCTTGGTCGTCTTCCACTACATTTCCAGTTGAAGTGGGTACTCACGGAATCCACCACTTAAAGAGCTGTCCATCCCGGCCTATGAAAAATGTAAAATCCTCCTAAACGTGGCGCAGTTACCATCTAGTCACCCTTTTTTGCCTTGACAATTTACAACCGAAATTCGATTCCAAATTTTAGGCATTTAGGCTTTCCTCGTGTACACCAGTTCACGCTTCACGGTTTATAGCTTTCCTGTGTTGTTATAAATCACGTCGCTACCCCTTGTCCAGTGGCTAAACATCGTCCACTGCTAACTGAGTCTCTTCCTACAGTTTTTCGAGGTCTGGCGGCTAGCAAGTTGTTAGCAGTCGTAAACTACATGTATTACAACCGAGCCAGACGGCTGCAGTGGAACATGTGGAAAGATGCAATGGCGGAACACACAAATGGTGTGTTTCCAAAGTTCGGGAAGATCCGCTATCGGTAATCGTGAGGAATGCCCAAGGCAATCAACAAACAGGTGTTGAAAACAACTTCGCAATAATCGTTTTATAGCTTAGGAAAAGGGGCCCAAGATGCGAGCTGACAAGTAAGTGTTTGCTACATGCATCCACACCTCGGATGACAGCCAGCGTGCTTTGGAAGACAGCTAAGACACAAAAGTAGCTGTTTGTTTTTCGAATCTTCCTCGTGAGTTAATTGACAGACAGACGAAAAGAAGGGAAAGAATGAACCACTCACTGCCCACACTACCACGCACCTCCAAGGAAGTCATCAACAACAGACTGCCTACTGTGCGTGTGATGGACTAACAGGGATCTGATCACCTGCTGAAAGTCAAACATCGGATCCATCTCTTCAATAAAGCATCTTTTTACGGAACAGTTATAAGCGGTAAAGTTGACGAAAGTAAAGAGTGCTATTCGTGCAGGAAAAGGCATAACCACAGATCTCACCCCATATACCACCCTGAAAATGTTCCATGATCTCATACCACGTCGATTAGACAGGAAACACTCACGTGGACGGCCCAGTTGTGCAGGCAACCTTGGCGAGAGACCTCTAAACATCCCCGGACCAGTGTAATGATGCGGTGGTTTCATCTCGCCATCTGATATCGCCGACTTCTCCTTTTTGCGTTGACAGCTTCGCACTTCATACTGCTCTTGTTGGCTTCCCTCGGCGTAGATGCTTCTGGGCGTAGGAAACACCCACTTTCCACGCTGGCTGCCGGGTGCCTCCTCGTCAATTGATGAAGAACTATCTGTTGTAGCAGCAAGAGGAGGTGAAGTAGAGGATGATGATGAAACAGATATTCGTGGGAACCGTCGAAAGGGTGTAACTCCACGTGTAGCAAAAATCTTGGGTGGTTCTCGAATTTGCGGAGGACGTGGAGTGTCTCTCCCATTCCTATTGTCATTTTCTTCCTCTGTTTGCTCACTAGATGTAACACAATACTTCACTATTGAGGGCTGGGAATGTGGGCGAAAGTAGGTCAGAGGAGACGGCGGATCTTGCAGATTAAGTAGTCGTCCTCCAGAAGGTTTACGAATTCGTTGCAATGTCATGCATTTCAATTCCACCTTCTTCTTCCGGTTTTCTGCTTTGCTAATGGCTTCGTCAACATCACTTCCAGTGGGTGAGACATCTTGTACAGGTTGCTTATCAGGGATCGCTAAACCAGGCTGTCGAATAAAGCTAGACCTCAAGTTACCCTCAGTGGGGCTGTATTTTAGTGGTGGAGAAGGCGGTCGGATGATGATATCAGCACCGTCGTCTGAGTCACCAGGAATTCTGATTGGTTGACAGGGATGGAGCGTACTCTGGGGTCGTGAAATGATTCCCCGAGCAGGAACATGACACCGTAGGTTGGGTGGCCTGTACACAGACTGCTCCTGATTGCCCTGTTCAAGGCTGCTTTCATGGAAGCGGACAATGCTTTTGAGGCCCGAGTATGATTGAGCGCTTTTCTCCGAGGATTTAGGGAAAGTAAACTGTTCAATCGCAGGCTGATAATGCCTGGGCAAAAGGTCCGGAGGTGGTGGAGAAGGTAAAGGAGGTGAGGGAAGGGGAAAAGAATTTGAATCACTCGAACTGATCTGAGGCTCCTCGAAGAGGGAACTAGTTCGGATGAGCGAAGCGTGCCGGTGCCGCGGGTTCATTGACGCTCCTCCCGGTGGATTGCTTGGTCGGGAGTGAATTGAATCTTTGATACTAACTTATTAAAAGGAAGCAAATAATTACCTAGTTAAATTCAAGCGAAAATTAAACTAAAGATGCAGTCAGCTTCACTAGTAAAATGACTACCTCTTGAGTTAAGTTCTTCTTAGCTTGGAGATGCTATATAATATTTACCTGCAGGCGACTCCTGTTGTTGCTGAGTTTCCTTGGCCACCTTGCGAAGGGGGAATGCAGATCGGTTGCGAATTTCAGCTAAAATGTTTTCCTGTAGGCGTCGTAAATTTCCATCAATTTGATTCTCCACAATGGAGACTTTCTTGAAGCTTCCTCTTTCACTTCCGGCCCGTCGTAGCATTTGGAGGAGCTCAAAGAACAGTAATGAGTGTGACCAAAGTTTTGCGTCGACCCCACCCCCGCTCTAGTGAGTGATTGGTTCCCGGGGTTCTAGAGACGCACTTGGAGAGGCTTGCGTAGATGTGAGGTCAGGAAGACTGAGAGAACTAGGTCGTTAGGGTGTTGTAGATGTTCGCATTTAATGAAACATGATGTTGGCCATTTGTATTGTGGCGAAACAACTTTTCCTTTTTTAGTGTGCATAGAATGCACCCTCGATTGAGATTTGGGAGTTTCCCATTTGATCTGACGGTAGGTAATACTGCATCCGGGGGGGGGGGGGAATTGGTCCTCACAGATGGATTTTTTTCGGCAAACCATGTAGATTTCCTTGGAACAAGAAATTCCTGCACCCAAAATGTTTTGGACAAACGCTGTGGTTGGATCGAATTCCATTGGATGCCATAAATTCTCCGATTTGGTGGTGAGGTTTGAGATGCTGTCCAACTGTAACCTGATTGGCTGGTCACTGAGGTGACCGGCGTCGTAACTTCGGAGACCAGATGTATTGGTCTAGGAAAAGAGTTTTCACGTAAATTAAGTTGCATGTTTAATAAGTTCTGCCCTTCCACTGTCTGGTTGTGCCTTATGACCAAACAGCTTCCAGCTGTTGAATTAATCTCTGCTAAATCCCATCACCTCCTTTTAGTTCAAGCTCCGCCTAATAAAAGGTTTGTCAGTAAAAGCCAACCCTAACTGCAAAGATTCCTGCCGCGCTGTGATTTATTAACTATCAATTGTCTCGCTTTTGGCATTAATGTGAAGAAGAGGAAAAATCGCATAGTTTGCAATGAACGGGGAAAATGAGGAAGTGGTGGAGGGGACAGCATCTGTAATAATGAAATAGGATGCGTTCGTCGAACCCCAAATGGGGCGTGACCACCTCCTCAGCCTTATAGCAAGCCGACCAGACATGTCATAGGGTCAACTTTGGCGTTTGTTAAAGCGATGCGTTGGCGACAGCATTATTAAAACAACACAGCTAGCTCTCTTCAAGAAACTCAGCTATTCTTGAATGTAACACTCATATAGGCAAAGCGCTGACCAACAGGAAACAGGTTTTAGGTCGACTCGAGGACCAACTTGTGATCAGGAAAGAGGAGAAACAATCAACGATGCTTTACATCCCATTCACCACACCATTTGGATAAGATACAATCAAAGAACAATTTGATAAATGATAAGGGAGGCTCAGCTGTTGGTGTAGCTCTTACAAAATGTTGCAGTGAAAATATCAGTGTTGCAAGCCAACAAGTTTGCGGGTACCGTCACTTTCATACAAACCGCAGATGACAGACAGCACGCTCCCAAGAAACTTCATTTCTTTTTGGAGTCTTGCTGAATTGAAAGGTCGAGCCAACAGTCATCCATTTGGCTTGATGGTTCCAAAGAATCCACTCACTACGTCAGCTACTCCACTCAACGGCGTGCGTGTAATAGAACCGGTTCATCTACTTAAGGCCAAAGTTCAGGTAAGTTCGATGTTACCCCATCGAGTCAGCTCAAAGGATTGGGGAAGTGTCCGGTGAAGCAATCAACGGACAAGTGAGGCACAATTCCCCTAACGGCTGCAGGTACAAAACCGCACCATCAAGGTACTGCGCATTAGCGTGAGCACAATGGAACGATTGCCATAAGGTCTTGTCCATCTCCGTTTCGGACGGCTCAATTAGATTTGACGACCTTCCAGGAAGAGGACTTTTGAAGTGCATCCACCACTACCATCAAAACCGCCCGCGTACGTCTTGACCTCATGTTAGATCTATAAGTTGGCCTCAAACTGGCCTCTGTGCTTGGGTAAACACTTCTATGATAATCTACGAGATCTCCAAATGGGGCAGAACGATGGAGTGGTTTATTTGCTTCTTCAGCGCATCGTCCTGGTAACATGGTATTTTATTACTTTGCCTTTGCACTTCAGCTGCCAGAAGCCGCGTCAGTAATAAGTTTCTTTCTCAGCATTACGACTTTTTCAACTTTAGGAAATATTCAGTGTGCTACAGAGTGATTGCAAGCGTAGTGGCTAAAATTTCAACAGTTAAGGCATGAGTTTGAAAGATTCGCCACTCTGCCTTAACCAGTCCTGTTCAACCCAGCGAAGGAACCATTACTTGAGGTGGTTGGCGAGAGGGCTGCATGCAGCAGCATAAAATGATGCAGTGAAGATTTCCACACTTGCTGCCATCCACCTCTATCCACAGATCGACACCTAAAAGCACATCAAATCAGGGTTGTGGGAAGTCCGTTGCTTCAGCAGTTATAATTGACGTTTTAAAGGCGATGGTACGTCGGTTTGGAATGGCCTAGATCCCATCATTCCACCAAGATAATGGCCTACGCGGTAATTAAGGTGGAGCTTTGGACGCCACCTCCTGAATGCTTACCACAGAATCCCACCTTGAAGTCGATGAACGCATTCATTTGAGAGGTTGTACAGATTTCTAACACGCTAAAGCGTTTGGTACAGAGAGGCTTTTCACCCTTAAATCACCAACCACCTTAATGGACCATCTTAATTGGGATGGCAATAATTTTCGGAGCGATAAAGGCAATTCATACACCGGCACTGAGTCGGCGCCCCACTTTGCAGATACGAGTCAGGGAAGCGGATTAGTCGCAACGAGGGCGCGAACAAACTAAAACAAGCAGTACGTGTACAAGTCAAACAAATTCTTTTTTAAAATCCCCGATAAAAAAGATAACCTCACTAAGTAAATCCTTCTGTATTAAATAACATTACATTGGTTCAGCTTAGTTCAAAGGTGAAACATCTACACATGATCAAAGTATCTCATTAACACCCTCTTTTAGAATGTTAGGGATAGATAGAGCGATGGGGAGGCGTAGAATGACAGCACCAGATAAAGATTAAGTTGTTAATAAACGCGAATATTTAATGCCCACTTTTAAATGCCATCGAACAACCCATTGGGGAGGTGAAAAGGCTGTCAGGAGGGGGGGAAGGGAAAGGAGAGGGGGATTAAACACAGCACTGAGCCGTTTTCATTGGGTAATCTTCTCACGGTAGATTATTTCATCCACGCGTTTATCAACAGTGAGAAGGACTGTCGACACGAGGAGGATGAGGACACCAGCTACACCGACAAATAGAGCGTAGCCTGGAGTGATTTTACCATCGCCATGGATGTGACCTTCCGGTTTAGTCTGAAAGAAGGAGAGGAAGGAATTGATTCCAACTTTCAGAGTTAGCAATTGTCCTGCGCAAATTACACAAATCTGACGTGGGGGCCTTTCCACCCCCATTCATGCCGATGACCTCTCAATTTGTCTGCTCACCTCATGCTTTGCATCCTTAAAGATAGCTCGGATACTACATTGACAGGGGGGTAGTGTGGGTTTGAATGCCTTTATAATTCGGAATACCTGACGATAGTCCCATAATCTACGTTTAGCGTTGCTTCATTTGAGTGGTGAGGTGGCACGTGTAGAGGGTTGGAGGCAATGCAGAAAAATATTGTGTTTGACTGGATTTTTGTTCCTCCTTGATGGCGTTTCATTTGGCCCCAGTATTAAGGTGACGATGGAATGGTCACCCGTTCCTCACGCCTCCTCCAATCACCTCTGATGGAAGATTATGCCATTTTATCAACTGCTATTCTTCTATCGCTCCTTCACCTTACAAATACCAGAACTGTTAAATGTCTATTTCGCTGTGAATGTTCACCACTTTTCTTCCACTTCCCATGCCACATGGCACATGCACAAGTAGTGCCTTTTTCAACGGAAAAATGTGGTAATCTGGCAGTTTTGACAAGAGTAAGGAAGTAAGGGGCCTCTAAGGGGTTACGAACTGTGTAGGTGGGTTTTGCAACATAGCTGTAGAACTCCGAGTACGCAGCGCCAAATGCTTAAAAGAGGCATCACAAAGAAACTCGTCGCTAGACGAATCGTAGCAGAAGGGAAGCGGTGACGCCTGCCTATGGCAGTGGAACTGGGAATCACAAGAGGTGCTTGGATGTCTTAATGCTCTTGTTAAGGAGTGATCTACGCAGCTCACAAAAATGTTCACAAAGAAGGCCAATGAGTAGCCAAGTAGCGGGCGCTTCAACGCCACTCGCGTGGACGGCTGGGTGGCAGCGAATTGAGGTAGGCGAAAAAGTGGAAGGCGTCATCAGGAGAGGTCAATCATTAAACAACACTGGATGCGCATACAGTGACTGCTATGCGGATTACCACCCAGTGCGGGGTAGTAGTTATGCCTTTCTAACGCTCTACTTTGGTTTCCAGCGGGAATCGAACTGCTCGAAACCCATAAAGTTGATTGAGCGCGTCACTGACATTGATATGTTGGAGTAAGTTAAGGATTGGGGTTGGAAGGAGGTTTTAAAAAGGTGCTCCGTGGTGTGTGCCTCCTTAGCATACACACAATGAACAGTCTAGATGAGTTCGGCAAATTTATTGCCACGTACTAGTAATCAGAGAGCACATTTAATTAAGCAGGCGAATAAAAGAGAAAGGAACAACGACGCATTTAGTGTTTTCCGAGGGGACTGGTGGAGGGAACTTGAGGCCTTTTTCCCAGTCAGCCTCTTTCTTGTACAGAAACACTATGAATATTCGCACACCTTACTTTACTAATTGAAAAAGGAAATAAATTGGGCTTGAAGGATTTAACTTGACAGGCATGAGAGGCTTGGCATTTTTCATATTCTACTGCAATCCACGGGAAAGTGTACACTCTGGAGCGTAAGGAGTGCCAAGACTCCTTTCAGCCCCTCCTTCGTTGGAAGTTGATGGCTCTCCTTAAAATGACCAGTCAAATGTCTCTGCTGCAATACAGTATTTATCCGGGGCGTGTCTAACCAACTTCACATTGGAAGGTAAAAGGCGACTAAAATGTCAGTTATCTTTATGTGTTATCAGTAAAAAAGAGGTATTAATTCCTCCTTCAAAACCTAAAATTCTGCCACCGCTGCGCGCCTGCAACTTCACTGAGCCATAAAGAAAGAAATAAGCAAGACGTTTTGAAGGGCTATACTAAAATTTCTCCACACTTTGATGGCTAGAGGTACAAAAAATTGGGGCTACTTTTCATACAGCCGTTGGACGATGCAGAAATGGAAAATATAGACGGTGCTGGCATTTATTATTTCTCTGAAACTTTATCAGTTTCCCCAAGATCTACCTTCTCATATTATCTAAGCAGCACGGCAGCAATGATCGTATTGACCAAATTGGATGTGAGACTTCTGGGGGGTCACCAAAGGCGACTCTTCAATTATACTATCGACCACTACTTATGAGTAATTAGTAGTAAAGGTGGACCCAAGTGCCAGAGAATTTTCACTACAGTGGCAGAAGAATAAAACAGCTTTTGCTATTTCTTCCCAAATAAGTGAGTGTATCTAGCCATCAGCACCTGCCACAGCAAGTGCTACCTACGTGTGATCCCGGTTCCTGGCGCGAAAGCGGATCACCTCACAGACATGGCTTTTAGCAGCCGAGTTAAGTCAAATTTCGCAGATTCATTGTTTCATTTGTCTGTAAAACGTTTAACTTTATGAATGTGAAGAACAAGCTTACCCGTTCATCAGAAAATTGGATCAAGAAGAATATGGGATGGATGATCAAACAGGCTGTGTATGTGATGGCAGCGACAAAAAACATCCCAACAGTGGCATTGTACAAACGCCGCTTTGGAATGAGGGTATAGACTAAGAGGGCTGCGACGAAGAGAATAATTCCCACAAAGAGGAAGCCCATTCCGGCCATTGCAAGGATCATAGATATGATGAAGGCAACTGAAAGGTATCGAAACTCAAGGTGAGTCGGGAGAATTTAAAATTTCGGAGGGCTTTTTAAAAAGGTTGTTTTGCTGCTGGCACAGCCGTTCGTACAATCTGCCATCCCCTTTCTAGCCAATAAAACAAGCGCTTGCCAAGATCCCAGGTAATATATAGTGTTTTATTGCTGCATGGGAGCAACCCAAGTCAGTCTCCGTCACTTCCACCTCGCCACCACTTCCCGCGCTATCATATACATGTTTAATGATAAGAACCAGAGACAGCAATTCTACTCTTCTATTCCAAGGGGAATGATGTGAAATCTTCTTGTGATAGTCATTGTCGTGGTGGTATGTCGTATGTGGAGACTGCGATCTTGCGTCTTTTTTACAAGATTGACACTTTCATCCAACCTACGGAAGGTGAAACGGTCTCGGTAACTATTCTAGCGCTGTCGGTAATGCTTGAAGAAGCGATGACTGTGTGTTGTTAAGTAAAGTAGTGAAAGTATTGAATGGATGCTTTGGAACCGACCAACCAAACCAATTGGGTACTCGTTCTCTCGTTCTTTCACTTCAAGATTACTCCAGAAAGAAATGAAGCGTCGTCAGAGTATGAAGTCCGCCATTCTTAAGTTGGATGGAAGTGGCAGCGCCCGCTTACTTGTTGGTTTACCACAGTGGGTAGTGATGGTCTCTTCACGTCTCTCATCTTCGCCTTGAATGTCTTGCTTTTCTGTTCACCACTAAGACGAGAGCTTGGTGTATCAACATTGTCACCTAATTCTGCTACCACAACCTCTCTTGAGAGCTGCAGGCCGAATGTGAATTGACACCTGCCTTCAAAGGCAGTCATACTCAACTCAGGGCACAGACGAATTTGAAGCGCGTGAGATCAGTAGCCAGTAAAAGGCAGAAATGACCACAGCAAATGACCACAGACCGAGCCTGTGCCCTGGCATGCGCTCCAAATCGTACACCGGACGCAAGCAAGTTCACCGAGCAAACCTCAAAGCTGCAAAACTCGTTTTGCCGTTCTTAAATTAATTTGCGTCAACAACCGCCATCAAATCCTCTCTGACAACTTGAAAGTGCATCGCCTCCAGCGTCATCATTTTCTCCTCTACAGTTACTGTTATTTAGATGATTTCTTGAGGATCAAAGGAAAGTATCTTATAAACTAAGTACTGCCTTACTATCTATCGACAGAGTTTGTTTAACTTTGAATGGCCGAAGAGGAGGAGGAGGTAAGAAAAACTAAGAGCGACCATTGGATTCTCAGTTAAACAAAGGACCTCCGCAGTGGTAATAACGGCATTGGACTACCGGCAAGAAGTCATAAGGGTAATCCATTCTCCATTGTCTGAGTTAATGGCTTGGTTTCCTTCTATTCCTATGGCTCCAACGGAGGGTTAGAAGTTGTTATTGTAGCGCTCTACCTTGGCTCTGCCGATCCGTTTCGATCGGTTGTTTCAATCTTTGGCTTGGAGTCGTTGCCCTTTACCTTTACCCGTTCCACGGTTTCAATTCTTCATCAACAGCGGCCCTACTTTATATAATCGATCTTAAATTACCGAGTTCTGAGGAACCTCAGGCGTTGCATTAATGGCTGGTGACTTACAACGGAAGGGCGAGGAATGGCTAAAAGCAAACGATGTTGGAACAGTGCTGAAAGGGAGGCGAGTGAATAGCAAAGTTGATACAAACTGTGTTCCCCTTGAATACGATGTAGTACCCAGATGGATTCTCAATTTAGCATTCTAAAACCACCTGAATTAATCTGCATGACTCCATATTTGGATTCCAAGGCCAAGTTCAGGCGAGAGCATGAGAAGTCTGGCTCCCCTTTGGTAAACATATACTCATACTGTCAAAGTACTTTATGCTGAGGTCTTTCACATCGCGGTAGAATCTGCGGCCAGCAAAGTACATAGTAATCCGTAACTCAAACCAGAGCCTTCACCCAGGCTGTACCCAACTTCTTATTTATGTTGCCAACCCGAGAGGGCGACACACTCCATGGAGAGGAAATCCTTGCTTTTCTTGACATGTTGCTTATTTGAGAACAAAAATTTCGAGAAATGATTAAGGTCCCATCAAACAGTGGAAAAAATTAACGTTTTTCACGGATTGGCCAAAAAGGCAAAGCTAATCAACGTTTGCAGTCAATGCTACTTAATTAGCTACTTATAAGTAACCAATAGAAGAATGACGCGTAAATTGTCTCATCGATGAAAGTTTAAAAAGCACCTTTAATGACGAAAGGGACACATTCTACTTAATTATGACGTACTTGTGAAACAAGAGGTCTGCGAACACCTGTACTCGCCATCCTCCGTGAGAAAACATTCATGGACCACGCCCATCCGAATGGGTGCGAGATGCATCCAGGAGGAAGAACACGAGGCAGTAATTAGTAAAGCGAGAGCCAAAATTGCAAGGACGAGGGAGAAAACCTATGAGAAAAGCAATTATGTCTTAAAATGAGTTATTTATTTTCCAACGCAACTTGACCTTTAGTGTCTATCAATTATGCCTGGGTCAACCAATCACAAGGGAGGTGCAAACATTACCCGAAAGATGTGAATTTCAGATCGCGAAATTGAATCAAAGCTGGAAGAAATAAACAACAAACATGTAGTGATGACGTTGAAGACTAAATACTGCCACGTGGATGGTAATAATGACTTGGAGAACCCGTATCGTCTTGCCTTCATAGCCATCTGGCTAAGGGCTGCATTACTATCAGTGGACCAAAAGGATGTTCTCCAGAGCGCTTAGGTTTAAATGTTTTTTAGGTCTGTGCGGCTTGCAGTTTTACGGTGAGGGAGTAAATGGTGCATTCTAAAGGGAATTCCTGTGGGAAAGATGACCGGCTCCATCCCACATGACTCATGGAAGCGAAGGGATGGGGAAAATGCATAAACTGTTTGACAAATGCGTAGCTAATAGCGCAGCAAACCCTCAACTGCACAAATCACAGTTGTTTATGAAAAGAACTTGCTTTTTAAAGAGTGTGCCTGAACGATGCGAGTAAATAATTAGGTAACCAGAGTGAATGGTGGAAAAGGTGAAACATGGGAGGAAAAGGACTGTACAAATTGGAGGACATTTGGATCCTGTTTTAAGTGGTTCGACTTCCGAGTACCGCGAGGTATGTTTGCAGTGTGTCTGCAGGCAAATGCGGTTTAGAGGACTTTAGAGGGCAGCTACTCAACTGAGACATCTCTCCTCGATTCCAGAGCTCTGCCTAATTTTCCACATTGTGAGGACCAGTCTCGGGGGAAGAATTGAATTTGCTGCGTGAACACGTTGATGAGTTAGGTTTCATTTTCAACATTGTCTTTTGATACGGTTCTTTTTCAATTGAACTTTAGCCTCCACCCAAATCATACATTGTATGGAAGAAGGTGGACAACTCGGTAGTGGATACACTGCCATCAAAAGGACCCTAATTTAGCGAAGGGAATCAAAGCCACTTAGCTGTGCTTCCTTCGGTGGGAATGAACACATCCAGTAGACAGCTACGTCAACTGGGAAGGTGATGCAAGTTAAGGAGCGAATGCTCACCATGTGTCACGTTAACGAGGCTTCCAAATACCTTCTTCACTTCTTGTGCGGCTTGGATTATTCGGTGTCTGGTATGGATGGTAGACCAACTTTTGTTCGCTGGCGTCGAGAGGAGAAACATATCGTAACATGTCCTTTTATCAGTCAACAACTGCCTGACCTACACTTCTATGGAGCTCACTGTCTCTGCTGCCGAGTTCAAAGCACTAAGCTACTCAGCAGCAAGGACAAACTTCGATGCGACCAAAACGGTGAGAGCTAGTAGACCAAGGTGAGGAGGGCGAAAAGGTGGAAGGGAAAGGGGAAAAGGTGGAAAGAGGAAGAGCATTTCCATTCACACCTTTGTGTGCACAATTCCCTAGGCGGCATTCATTCCTTCCTTTGCAAACTAGACAGCCACAGTTGGAGCAGCGCAAATAAGGCAGGGAGGTGGTGACTGTGACGACTAGGTTCTGTGGTTTCTCTGTCGAAGGGATTTTCTCATTGAGGTGAATGAAGAGAAGTTTGGCAGCAAGCTTGTTTCATTTAGGCAAGACGTTGCTGTTTCGCGGTGGTAAGATGGTCTGTGCAATTGAGCAGTCTGCCACAATGAATGACTTGGTCACCTCGTGGTGTAAAGTTGGTGGGTGGAGCTGTCAACAGCGAGTTCTACCTCGGTGACTAGGGTGCCTTTGTGAGTCATGGCGGCCTCGCAAGCAGCAGTGGCAGCAGCAGCAGTAGCAGCAGCAGCCAAGCCTGTCCAGTCAAACAAACGCGGTGGTGACAAATGACACGGCCACTACCAGTCACTGGGAGAGGTGACTTGAACGTGGGATTGCACAGAAGTGAGGAGATGGCATTGTCAAGGTGACACATGGAGATGTGGAGGGACAGAGTCATCGTGTGATGTGGCGTTGGTGTGATGCGGTGCTGGCGTGTGGCGAGACGGGATGTGGGAGGAAGCGAGAGGAGGCACGAGAGGAGGTACGAGAGGAGGCACGAGATGCAGTGAGGGATTAAGCGGTGCGAAGCATAAACAGAAGCCCATATTGGAGCGGCGTGATAGGTCATGGAATGCCACAATGTGTATCCACTGTCTTCCGGAAGGGAGGATTGTGCAGGGCGCCGAATCTACAGTTCCGCACGAACACCACTAAGAATGCTTGCAATGCCGGATGTGGACAGCATGGTGCCACACACCTCACCTTAGCACACTTCGCTTCAAATGCCTCTGTGGTGTAGTTGGCCTGAATCCGTGCAGAAGCCTAATTGCCCTAAGGAGAATGGTACTGTGCGAGAGTGGTCAGCCGATGTCATGTCAGTCGAGAGACATAATGTCAGTTGGTAGGCGGGTTGAATGAACGAGGTGCCTGCCTGAGATCTGGAGACTAAGCGCGTCAGTGGCCAGGAGCTTTCGCTTCGCACCCCTCGGTTCTGGAGGTGGCAGTGTTGCGAACCAACCATGGCTTGCTCCCACAGTAGCTACACCAACTCAAAGCAACTCCGGATAAGGTGCTTGATGCCAAGGATAGGATGTTCATTTGGCGCATCCTGCATTTGTTGCAACAGTATGATCGATCAGTGGTGACAACGAGGAGCTGTGTACCCCGTTTTGCCGCCTAGCCAACCACGCGAGTTGTCACCTGACCTGAGAGGGATAAGTTGGCGAGCTGCTGTTTAGAGACAGCTTGTGTAAACTGAAGAAGTACCATGCTAAAGTGCAGGAAGGAGTGGACTACCACCAGATGGTAGCAGTCGTATGGCGCACATGGAAGCGATTAATTACTGCAATGCCTTCCCCTTTCCTCCATCGTTTCTCTCTGCCCACCCTTTTAACCTCCTGATTTTGCCGAAAATGTTGATGGACTAGCCTTGCACACACGAGGCGTACTTTTGATGGCAGTTTTGCCGGTCACATGAAATGGAGAGAAGTGCCATCAACTTGCCACTTTTGGTGGCAGTTGTGCCAGTCGCACGGAAATGGGAGCTGAGTGTTACAGACTCCGAGAAGACCAACTTATTTCTGATGATATTGCAAAGTCGGCGTAGCCGCGACACTTATATGCAAGAGGAAAAATATCTTATATTGTTACTGCTGCATTTTGCACGGACAGAAGGCATGAATGGACATGGATTTTTGGAGCACTTACACTGCTATCTGGAAGGTGGATTGGGTCAGGCTTATCCGGCCACTGTAAAGGGCTTCACAGCTTCACTACTTCAGCATTTTTCACCTCATAAATACTGATCCATGCACCCTTTGCATAACCTTACAGTGCAGTTAAATAAACAGGCATGAGGCATTTCTGACTTAGAACCACTTTTATTTTAGCTAAGAGGGCTTGGGCCAAATTTTGTAAATGCCCGCCACGGATACGCCACAGACGCACTTCACAAACCAGTGCCATTGGGTTAGGGGAAGTTGCGGCAATTGTAATGTCGGCTGAACTTTGGCCTGTTATGATATCTCTTCGCCAAATGATAACATACTTTTTAATGGAGGAGAAGCTAAATTTAGCATTATCTCATCAGCCTAAAAGGGGTCGTCTGTAAGCTTCGCTTTGATTGGTCAACGGCGGGCAAAAACAAGTGATGCGTTTCGCCTTTTTTTGCCTTCATATTCTACATTTGATGTAAAACTGCCGCCTTTTAAAGCGGTTTATAGAATAAAAGACAATCTAACGCACTAGAATACTTTCCGGTGTTGATTAGCCAGACAGGCAATAATTTATAAATTGTAACTGGGAAGTAGTGGCTGCTGCCTTGTAAAAAATAATTTGTTTTGCAAAAAGATGAATTATAAACTAACCTTTAAAGGTCGGCAAGTTCGGACAACTTCAATGGTTAGTGTTGGCGCTCTGCCTTGATGACTATTGGAGGTGGGTTTATTAGACTTCGGCCGAAGGGGAGGCGGTTCAATTATGGCGTCCTTGAAGGCCCCGTCATCACCTTCCAACTCCTCCTCCTCATCTTCAAAGTCCAGAAATGTCATTTCCTGTTTCATTTGTGCTAATTCAACTGCGTGAAAGGGGAATATTTAGCTTCGTCTCTGTGCCCAATGCGTTTGCCCAATCAGTGGGCGAGTTTGAACACACGCCTTCCGATTGGATGGGAGAAAGGTGCACACAACCTATCGATTGGGTAGAAGAATAGTACTGCACAGTTGGTTAATGTGAAGGTTTGGGGAGGCAAAATTTACAAAAAAAATGTGGACTAACAGCTAATACGCCCATCATGCCATTGTGGCTGATGTAGGAAGTAGTGCTGTCATTTTGGAGGGCGATGGACACAAAGAAAAATTTGTCGATTTGCCTGCATTTACCATCTTCGTATGTAAACTAGCCTTGGTTTACCCTCACTTAAATGACGCATATTTCTGTGACGCCTTGTGTGGGTGGTGATGGCATGAACAAAACCGTGTGTCATCAACTTGAAGGTCAACTAGGAGGTGATTTTTCACTACCATTTCGCCACGTCTATCAACCGCCAATTTCCAGTAAGCAGCCATGCGATATGCATCTTGAGGTATGCTATTTTCTGCCCTGGCATACCTTACCAGCCTTTTAGCTAATCCATTCACAAGCGAAGCGTCCTATCACAAATTGGCGAAGAACTACAGCACTAACAAATTGAGAAACACTTACAAATCCAAGACTCCACGGTGGAGGTAGAACTTCATGCCACTTATTTAGTGCGAATTTCACAAATACACATAGCATCACCCTGGCAACACATGATTGCACAGCCTGTTAGAGTAATAACGATGACCTTTGAAGGATGATACAGTGATTGCACAATGCATAACGCCACTTACATTAATCGTTCGCTCTATGTTTATGCATCAGAACAAATCTGGTCGCATTTAATTAGCACAACTGTCTAATCATGGTAGCCCACTCATCATCCAGAGAGCAATCGACCGTAACATTTGAGACCTCCTAAAGTTAGCCAAAAATTTGCGTCGATGTGACTAAGAAGTAGGCAAAAACTACGATGCGCCATTAGTCTGTTTCATGGCCCTTCCCTTCCTGTCAACTCCAATACGTTGCTCAACCTTCAATTTGCATTTACGTGAAGGCTAGGAGTCACTCAAACCAGTCAAATTCATTACTTTGTGCAATTTTAAGCGCCCGTGTAAGCTGCGTCAGACCTTAGGCAATGGGGAAAGAATGTTTGGCCATCGTCGCACTGGGCGGTGCACTAGAAGGTGTTCAGTCATGCCGTACCCGTTTGGAAGCGATTGCTTGAAAATAGGCTTAAATGATGGGAGATGCCTGTTCATCTGAACAGGGATAAAGCTTTGGAAACTTGTTGCAGACAAATGACACTAAATGGTGTGCATTGAAGCCAGTCTCACAGGGTGGGTGTTTAAGACGTCCGAGTTTCAAGTCTATTGTGACTTCGTTTGCCAGGTGAGAAATGCGAATGACACCTCACTCCTCCTAGGTTCAAGTCTGGTTGCAATGCGCTGAGTCTTCACCAAAGGTTCATTTATTTAGCATTC
Source organism: Taenia pisiformis (assembly GCA_023968675.1). NCBI lineage: Eukaryota > Metazoa > Platyhelminthes > Cestoda > Cyclophyllidea > Taeniidae > Taenia > Taenia pisiformis. The sequence goes on along the minus strand of CM043736.1, from coordinate 13,197,016 downwards.
GTACACGGGAATCCCGCCGGGTGTCCATAGACAGAAACAGAAGAGTGTGTTTTTACAGCCACACTACCTTTCCTTAAGCTATTACGTTTGAAGTGAAATATCGCAAACTATTCAACAGCTATCGTCTCCATATTCATCTACTCATAGTTATTTAATTTTCCTCGAATTGTAGCGTGTAGTTCATCCCGATTGCTACTTGATAGGGATGCACGCACATCCCCACCAGAATATCCAGATCATTCAATATCTAGAATGAAGCAAATTACCACTAGTCACTCATTGGCACGTACCACTACAGCCTCAGTATGGGCCCCAAGAGTATCAGCCAATTAAATTCAAGGAAACGCCGGCCCCCTTTCCATTGGCTAATTTGTGGACCCAATCACCACACGAGGAAGACATCGCAACGATTGATTGGATTACTTGCCCTTGAAGTTCCACACGGCGAGCTCCGAATAAAGGCTCATTGCAGTTCCGCTACCGAAACCCGTCTACCGATATCCCTCAGCCTACGATCACGATAGTGACCCTTCTCTAATTTTCCGCCATATCAACTGACTACTCTCGTGGGCAATTCCTTTCATTTCTACACCGAAGTGAAGGCAATCCGAGTGATAATTCATTAACTAAAACAATGTAGAAAAGGACTTCGTTACTAACCAGATACAGTGGAGTGATGACGCACCCTCCCCTTTCCTGGGTCAGTCATTGGTGCATGAGTCTGTCTGTGGACATGCCAATGAAAACTCCCAACTAATTACAGCCAAGATCCTAAAGCTTGAAAAGCAACCAAGATCGTACCAGCAGACCGATCAACAACGGACTAACCCACAGTTATGCAAGGAGAAAAATTCACAAATAGCAATGCTTTACCGCCCAGCACATGAAAAGACAGACGATGACAAGGAGGACCAGAGGCGGAACCCTACCAGCATGGAACTATGTTCAATTTCGTCCAGTGTTGCTCCGATAATGCGTGACAACCAGTACGTCCAGCCCACCCCCCCATACACCTCTCACATAAAATAAAGGTACAAGTCCAGGCGAATTGTCGAGCTGGATCAGTTGTATGGAACTTCGATGGCTGAAACCGATGACCTTGAGATTACTGACGTGAGAGGCTAACCATGGAGAGCACAGCGGACGACACTCAAAAGGGAGGACCATGTCGAGAAACTTGGAAAACAAAGCTTAGAAAATAATTCCAACGCAAAGACTTTTCCCCACCTCGTCTACGGTCTCTTGAGATCCGAGGTGGTTCTACTCTCGCACTTCTTGTTTGTACATTGATTGGTCAGAGGTGATAGCTGGGGCAGGGACTCCAGCCTTGGGATCCGCGAATCAAGAAGTCACACCCGAAGTTTTCCGAACGCGATTGGAGAACGTTCTCCACCACTGGGAGCATAAAAGCGGAGTCCATTCCAACGTAACGTATATATATACTTAAAGATGTATACCTCGAATATGCTGAGAATACAGGATTTAAGGGGGGCAAGGGGCAAATTGCGATCGGGTAATAATATAAAATGGCAACAGCCATGATAGGAGCATTAGCAGCCACGATACACTAATAGTGGAATAAAAGAATTAAGATAGGGAGTGGGGAGGGGACAAAATAAAAAGAATCTTTACCTTGTGTGTTACTAAGCTTACACGCAGTCACATACTACTCACAGCGGTGGTATTAGTAGTAATACACATATATGCATATATAGATGGTATCAATTGTCGAGGGTATATAATATAAGCGTTAACCTGATTCGTTTTGGGAGAGGAGACAAATAACAGAGGGAGGAGTAGGGGTGTTCCATAATTTCTACGTATACGTATATAGGTGTGTATATATATATGGGGTTACAGTACATAGTCTGTACACTGGAGAAGCCGGGAGAAGGTGTGGGGATGGAGACAAAAGATCACAGCTAACCATGATTGCTGGGGCTGGGATGAGGCCAGACTGGATTCAAGGGAGCGAGAGAGGGGAGGCAAGGGGAGAGTCCAAAAGTAAACCATAGCAACACCGCATCATCTCATCAACATCAGCCTAGGGAAGGAAAGAAAGAAAATCAATGCCGATAAAAATGACGCCTAGAAGAGGAGGAGGTAAATCCCATTTTTGTCATTTCACGTTGTCTTCTGCCTCATCGCTTCATTTGGGATGCCGCGGCTGCAGCTGCCGCGGCTAGCATAGAGCGTTGCTGAGCTGCGGCGGCTACCGCAGCCACTGTGGACTGCCAGTCCGACGTTGATGTTGCCTCAGATGTGAGGAAAGGCGTGCCCTCGGGGGCGCTCAAACCTCCACCGCCTCCTGCTGTTGTTCCATTGACGCCGGTACCAGGTGTTGCCCTGTACATTCCGTCATCCATTCTGAAGACTACAAATCGATAATAGAACGATGCGAAGGGACAGAAAGACGAGAGATTCGCAGTTCATTAAAAAACTCTTAAACCTCAAGATTAATAAAGAATTGCAGAAGCTGCACGTAAGTGATGTGAAGAGGCCTCAGCCTGAAGTCGACAGGGCCCTCTTTGGCTACCTCCAAAATTTGTCCGAAAATGGTTCTAACGACACAGCAACAGTCAAGGTGACCTAACGACGTCCCAAATCCCGTACAGAGAGGCATTGGGTGGGAGTAACAAAACCCCACAAATTAATAAACAGACAGGATAAAAATGTCACAACTTCAGCGCGCCAGCTAGGTACCATTTTACAATCGCAGATTGCAAAACTGGATTGGAGTCTGGCAGCTGGGAAAAAAAAATTACGGACTGCCAGTAGCCACCCGTCCGATCGATAGGGTGAGTTCAAGGCGGTGACACGTACAGAGCGGAGGAGGGGACGTGAAAAGGGGAGGAAAAAAGTCTTACAAAATGATTTTCTCCAAAAATACTAATAAGCGCAAAAGACTCTTCTGTTCATAGCCCTCCGACTTTTGTGCCTGCCTGCTGCTCCTGGAAGACACAAGGAGGGCGACAACAACTGTTTAGAGTTGCCAAGAGGATACAAAAGAACAGTAGCATGTAGATGATAAACAAGCCATGAAAATGTATAATGACAGTCACAAGCAAGATCCATAAATGATAACCTGGGAAGAAGCCGTTGACAATGCCTTGGCAAGAGTACCAAGCAGGAGAGTTGCTGTGCTGTCAGAGACAATTAAAAAGGAAGTAATTTTAGGGTGGCAGAGTTGATAAGAAGGCACAAGCTGCTTGATTGTCAAATGGGTTAGTGAGAGGGAAGGAGAGGGGATGAACTAGTAAAAAAAGCCTCATTGAATGCCTAGATGAACATGACAAGACAACTTAAGTAGCGTTTTGTAAGGTAGAATGTGATAGTTGGAAACAAAAGCGATCAGTGATGGAATGAAGCCAGGATTGATAGGGTGATAACCGAAGTCTGCAGACGGCCTCCTCCCCAATCTTTAAGCCTTGCTTCACAGTAGACGCCCAGTAGGAGAGTAATTTGCTATACAAGTAGCGACGCGAGTGTAAAAAAAGATTTGAAGCCGTTTTATTACATCAGTTCACCAAAACGACTTGCTGTTATGGCTCCTGATTGCTTGTAGAACTAAAGCACATTTGTTCATCGGTACGAACACATGTTGATCCATCCGAGTTCGACACGGTGACCTCTAACCTTGCATCTTTCGCTCTCATGACAACAAGTGGTGATGAATTTCAACTTCACATGAACTAACCCTTAACCTTCACTAATGATACGACCAGACCAGACCGAGCATTACTGGTCAGCGCCAGTGGAAATCATGGTCTCTTGGCTACTTGTAAACACTGGCGGACGCAATCGCCTACAATGGCAACACCGCGCAATTTTGTTAAACAGAGCTCTGTCATAGTCCAGTTTAGACACAATCTCCCCCCTTGGCCATGGCAAACATATGACTACAAACGTAAATGAACCGTGGCTTTGTAGGGGTGTTGCCTTTAAACTCACATAAGCAAACCGTCAACTTGTCTGGTGAGCGGAAGCCTTCAAGCTGTGTACGGTGGGACTCACTGAAATGACTTGTTTCAACTAGAGTTTATGCTATTGTTCATTGTAGAGCATGAACATGTGCCAGTCTATCGAGGTTCCTGCGATAGGCACCAGCCCGCCTTCCTCCCATCATCACGCACCTCACTCCGACCATCCCACCAGTTAAGTTCATCTGACCGGCAAAGGCACGAAGCCACTCGCTACCCAGAATACAGCAGCAAAACAAATTGTTTGATTTAACCGGTTAGCAACCCAAGAGTAAGTGCATCGCTTTAAAGTGGACAACCCAGGCCTCACCAATGAAGAAGTACCTGCTCTAACTCAAGGTAAGTGAGTCAATAACAGCCTTCAATGATAATTACTGAGTAATTGAAATGGTGGGAGAGTGAAATTCATGGAGGCTGTTAAGTAAACAAGAATCCGCTATTTGTCACTCTCACCCACCCACTCCACGGTTAAAGGCACCGCCTCATTCGAATGAACCTATGCTTGGCGTGTGTGGTAGGTTTTGGATGCAATTGCTCAATCCTGCTAACGGGCACGAAAAATACCACTGAGAGCCCCTTGGATACGCTCTAAGGATTGCGAAAAACTTTTGGAAAACAACTAAGGATAGGATAGAAAACGCTCTACCTGCGTTTTGCAAGACCTCATGCCTCACACAAGGTCGCAGAAGACTCTGTAAGGCAACTTGTGGGGAAGAGGAAGAGATGGAGAAGAATGCTGCTCCACGGCCATCCTCTCATGCCCAAGAAATGATTGCTAGACCATCTTCTTGGCATTCGACAGCCACATGTGGCACGAAATTGAAGGATGAAAAGTAACAGCGGGATGGAAAGAAAGTTGGGAGGCCACCAGTGAAGGCCGAAAATAACAAGTGAAAAGAGGAATAAAATCGGGGTATGCCCATCCTATTTTTTGCCCACCAAGTCCCGTGATGGAGCGGCAAACGTGAAGTGTATGCCAAACAGTGGTTTTCCTTTTCCCTTCTACGAGGCTACTAATTATCTCAAGGAAATAAAAGGATTGTTGAAATAGAAGTAGATTGCTGTGACAATAGGACTAGTGATATTTTGACAACACTAAGGACAGCGGCGAGAGGAAGCTCAAGTGAAAATGGGGTGACAACAACTTGAATGTTTGTTAATAAATCAGGGTAACAAGTGGGTGAGGTGAAGGACAAAAAAACAACCCCCAAATATGGAAACAGATGCCAAGCCTGTTGGGTTACCAATTGGCGAAACTGTAGGGCAAAAGGCCAAGCATAATTTGTTGATGACCTTGCATCATTATGAGCTGCCTAGGTTACTCGCGCACAACCTGTAAAGTAGGGAAATTAAAGGCACTTCACCAAAACACTTGTACGATTTGTGGAAGAGCTGGGATGACCCACTCAGGTTTGCCTCCCATTGCGGAGGCAAAGAGGAGAGTAGACCAGTAAAATTCCACGATATCTATTTGTAATCCAAGGGCAAATCTGTAATCTAAAACGCCGATCCTGAGGATGTTTACCGTGGGAGTTGGGAGATCCGTCTCAGGTCATACAATTTGGTAGCTGTGTGCCAAAGACTGCACCAATTTTGCACTTCGCACCAAATAGGTAGATAAATTATGCCAAACGATAAATGTGAACTGAGTGGCAAGCTCCAAAGGCAGCCATTAATTTTAACTTAACAAAACCCCAAAGGCTGAAGGCTACATTGCAGTTCACCTTGACCTTTTCGTCTTTACGTCGTACAATTACCAGTGGGCAGTTATCTCCTTGTGCGCAGATAAATAGTAGGCGAGATTCAATACACAAGGCAAAAAGGAGGGAGATAGGCCCATGCAGTAATGGCTGAGAGGCAAGATTAACGTTAAGTGTAGCATCATGACAATGAAGCTTTGGAACGAAGACTGACGAAGTTGTTGCGCCAAATGGCAATTAATAAAGGGCTCAATGGAATGCTGACATGGTAAGGTGGGTTCAAAGAAGATAATACCTTTCCAAATACCACACTAATCAATCACGCCACTGACATGATCACGTCAGTTCAGCGCTTGACACACCTAATAATAGAAGTGCGCGTTATCTGGGTGTTCATTGAGGACCTGGGCAAAAATATCGTCAAGGGTGGATCAAATGCAGATGTCTAAGTCGATTACTACGTGCTGCCCTCCAAGGAAGGATGGGAGAAACTAAAGAAGCTATAACAGAAGGATTGGGGGAGAAAACACCTGTTTATCAATCATTCCACATGAGGGAAGAGAGACATGGATAGGTAAAAAAGGCAAGTTAAAAAGCAATAAAGTGAGAATGAGAAACGACACATGAACCATAAAAACGCGATTCACCGATATGCAGGCCACTTTCGCACCTAACTGGATAAAGCCTAAGCTAACAAGTAGAAGTCATTGAATTCGAGAGTTCTCATTCCCATACTGGCCCTGTTCCTATCCAGTGGGAGAAGGTTGGTTCATTCTAGTGCTGCGATGGCAAAAACAGAAGTCATCATCACAGTAAATGGTTAAGATGGCGTCGAAAGCAAAGGAAAGACCGCATAGGAGGGAAGGAGGAAAGCATTCAACCATCCAGGACTTATTTAAGGCACGAATGGCACATGTCACTCGAGCCTTTCCTTTACCCAAGAATAGTGCGAACTATGGCTTTATCAAAGGCAAATGAACACGCTTAAATTTTAGCCGATAATAGCCCAGCGACTCTAGCGCACAGACGGCATAACTAGAAGGCTACGCGATAGACAATGGCCACATTAGAGAGTGCTTCATTTTAACGTCATGTTTAATTGCAGAAAGGAGATCTTGTCTGACTAGGGTGCACAACAATACGTCTGATTCTCCACAATTCCCCTGCAGACCCGGGCTTAAAAACTGATAATTACGTCGCCTCAAAGGAGGCAGTTGTGTTGCCCACTGTCTAGGCAAAAATGCATCGGTAACACCTCATGTATACTGGATGGCCGGGAAGGAAAAATATGCCAAAAGTATCTCTAATACTGACCACGGCCCTATGCAAGAAAGCAGAAGCTCTATACGGCACAATTCAACGCACACGATGGCAAAGTTACAGATAGTGGGGGTTAAATACACTAGGGCTAATCCTTACATTGCTAAAGCATATAAACACTAAGAGAGTGTTTTGGCTTCGCAGCAATAAGGGCGATCGATGAGAAATGGAACCTGTTAAGGTCCCGGGGAATTAATCCGGAGGAGGCCTTTCCGAATGCTCCAAAAGTCCGCTAAGATCAAGGCAGTGGAACAATAAGCGGCGAAGCCGAAATCAACGCTGTGAGAGTGAAGAAGGGGCCACAAGATGCGCTACTATTTCGAACCATGGTCCCCACTACATGCGGATGATCGGAGAAACAAAAAAGTGATGGGCCAACACCAGACCGAGCATTACCGATGCGCGCTGATGGAACTCACAGCCTCCTGGCTACTTGTAAGCATTAGTGGATGCAATCGCCTAGCAACAGCAAGATCGCGCAATTTCACTAAACACAAAGTTCTGTGACAGTTCAGTTCGGATACGACCTCTCTCACCCATCCCCTCTTCGCCATGGCAAGCTTATGACCGCAAACTTGAATGAAACATGGCTTTGTAGAGGAGTTTCCTCTGAACTCGCATGAGCAACGCGCCAACTTGTCAGGCGAGCGGAAGCATTCAAGTCGTGTGCGGTAGGGCTCACTGAAATGACTTGTTTCAACCTTAAGCGGCTGTAAAAAACGCATGTAACTATAAGACATGGACACACGCCGGTCCATCAAAGTACGGCACGGCAACCTTTAGCGCACCTTTCCCTTGCTGCTTTCCAGCTTACCTTATACTGGCGTATCATCTTGAAACCTCACATAATCCACCTTGAACGGTGCATACCTCACCAGGGGAGTTTAAGTTATCCTCAGATGCATAAGCACTCCACAAAAGAGAGTACAGCATCATTAACGAAGCAAGCAAATAAAAAAAACCAGTTAATTTTTCCATTTAATAATTCAACACCACCTTCGAGGGGAGAATTCACTGCTTGTCATGAAAAATTGCGTTCCCCGTTGTAAATAACTTGAGGTAAGCGAGCCAAGAACAACAGGCAGTGGTGTTTACCGCCAGAGATAAAATAGTTTGTTTATGCCAACAACGGGTGGCGTGGGGGAGATCGTGGATTCCACTAAACAAATCGGCGTTGCATGCCATGCACAAGCGGCCGATGGCACACAACAAGCTCCAAAAAACCACCAAGCATTTGGTTTCCACTCGCTCCAGATCGTGAAAAAAGGGTGATGCATTGCAGACTGTTCGCCGGTTGACTTGTGACGAGAAATGGCTTTGGATGTACATTACCAGGGAAGTAACAAACGGCCCACCAACTTCTGAGTCACCACCTCAACCTCGAAAGATGAAGTTGTTTACTGCGGAATTTTTGCTGAAGGTCAAATAGTAATTATTGCCAAATTTACATCCATTCGACTCACAGATAGGTGCAAAAAACTCTTTGAGGACCATCCATAATTCATTCGAAGTGGGAAGAAAGTCCCACTAGTAGTCATATTGGGCAATTTATGATTGCACCCGAGCCTCGAGATAAGAGGGTATTAGGGAGGAACTACCGCACGCTCACCCACCACGTACACAACAAATTCTACTTCTCCAGGCTACAAATTGGGACTATCACCTCTTCTTGGAGTTCGATAATAGCATGAGGTGGAATTGACAATTAGTAAGCAAGAGTGCGTAGAAGCGCAGGAAATTAGGGCTAGATTACTTTGTCCCCGAAAAATAATGGGAAAGGGACTACTGATAATGACTACGATTATCTTGAAGAAGAAAAGACGATTTTAAAGCCTCCCGTAGTTAATTAGCATTAAAGGTTTTCCTTACAGGGATCTGCTACAGATGGCATGATATGGCTGTAACATCCCGAAGTAACTCCATGTAAGAATAATTCGGCGTTAAAAGTAAAAAGAAGTTGGCTCCAACTTTGTCCCATGAACTTAAGCTGATTCCTTCTTCAAAAAAATTTGCCGTAATGAAATGCAGATGTGCAATTAAATTTCGGCAACGCATTGCAATTACCGCGTTTGGTGGGAATTGTTACAAAATACAGTCGAAAGCTATTCGCAACCCTGCCCACTAGAGGCCTTGCTACAAAACAGCAAAGCTCTGCCCTTCTACAGCCTCAAACATCCACCAATGTACGATCGCTTAACGATGGGGAAGTGGTTTTGCCATTACATATCAGACCTTGAAGACGGCTGCGGTTCTCTCCAACAGCATGAGGGGGGGGGAAGGCACTTGCTCCATCCATGGATTCAGTCGAAGTGTCTGTCTTAGCACACCCACTCCACTCTTCTTCCACTCCGTTGGGTCTCAAATGAATCACTTTACCAGCGCGCACACAATTCAATAAACCAATTGCAAAGCACGACCGCTGTGAATTCACATGGTCGGAGGCAATTTTATTGCAAAGGATGAAAGAAGTGGGCTTAAAAACACGTTTTCATGGATCTTCACATACTAGCTATTGGAAACGAAAATTACTAATTTACTAGCTCAGGTCCCACATTAATAATGAAAGAAAATCAAAGAAAGAAAGAAAGGAAATTTCTGATGATTGCAGTGTTTAGAAAATAGAGGCATAAATACCAACTTACCAGACGAATCAGCATTTGTGGACAGACCCATGGCACCACCTAACCTAGCTCCACTGGGTGAATCACCCTGATCAGGCCGAACGACGGAACTGCTACTCCACAGAGGCATAGAATTTCTACTCCACTGATTGACTCTATCGCTGGGTGTTGCAGTGTTCCAAGCATTGGCGAAGTGACTGTCATCATTGGTGCCTCCAACACCGACGTTACCAATAATGCGACGAGAGAACTGGTCACTGGCGGGCTGAAGATTGCCGGAAGGATGGGTAGAGCCGCTCTGATGCTGCTGTTGGTGAGTGGGGGAGGTCCAGGAGTTGTAGTCCATTAGTGCTGGGTCCAGACTACCGCTACCAGTGCCACCACTGGTGTCACCGCGGAAACACGAACCTGGAGGACCTACAAAACAAAAAAAGATTGCATTAGTTCAGCACTGACGGATAAGCAAGCTTAGAAGCGTGTTTTTGTCTAGGATATTTTATCTTATATCCTGATAGGGAGACGGTGGAATGTCTAAGATATTTCATCTTCTGCAAGGAACGCGGCCACTGGTTCAAGGGCCTGCATCCAAATGGACCTCTGGTTACCATCCGCAAAGGAGTCATAGCCCAATGAATCTTCAGGAATAGGTTTTCCATAAATCACTTCCGCTTTTGGACGAATGTTGCCATCAATAAAATACCTAAGGCTTCAATGGGCCCAAGCGGCCCAAACCCCTACAAATAAGTTTATAGGCAGGATACAAGAGGACCAATTAAAGAAAACAAATTGCACAACCATTGCCTACCTTAATTTAGCTCCCTTAGCCTCCGTAGCTGCTCACTCGAATTATATCCTAGTGTTCAAGAAGAAACTCCAATTAAAAAACCGAGCCTATGTAAGCGAGGGACATTCCCTTCTTTCATGTCGGTCATATGCTGCTAGTGTATCAACCCTTCTGGCGCAATCAGCAAAGCCGCTACCAGACTAGAGCGTGCTAAGTCGCCTTTAATATATCTTCGAACTACATCAAACGGCGTGCCCATTCTGCTCCGTTCACTTTACATGCCAGCTATCCACGTCAGCGCAAAAGTCCGGATCACTTTGCACGGTGCGAACCCATAAAACACTACAAAGAGCGCAACACCTTTGATCAACACAACACAGCTTATGACTGGGAGGATAAGGGCGTGAGAAAAAACGTCCTTAAAAATGGGCAAAATACACTCAACTCCCATGAGAAGATGACCCAACCAAATTGTAAAAAATATAGCTTTTGGAACAGCCAAAGTAACTCTGCCAATAGCGCTAAATGCTAAAAATCTGCGACACACGTGCGACTACAGTCCAAAAACCACCCGAACAATGTGAACCGTGATGACTGAACAAGGCCTATGCATGCGTACATGCCTGAGTAAATAAGCTAGAGGAAAACTCAAATCTGTTCATTTGTTGAAGTAGCGACACCGCTGTATAGGAGTAAAACTCATTTGGATGGCATCTCCAAGCCCACCGCATTAGTCAATAAAGTATCAATAGCGCAAAAATGACAACCCAAACGTCTGCTTAGCATAAAGTTGTTAACAAAACGACACGAAACAAAGAATGGTCATGCTCTAAAGTAGCAACACGTTAATTAACCAGAGGTAAATTTCAACTCAATAAGTGCCAAAAGCAAATGTTACCCTCTTCCAATTAGGCGCCGATCTAATCGACTTAATTGCGTCACATTCATGATAAACGAGCGCAGAGTAATGGAAAATTGGGTTGCCGATAATTGGGAATTGTAGAAGGAGGTTAGTCTTGCCCCAACGCAGGAACAGCCATAATCCTTAGGGCGAGATTGTTGAGATACCGGTATGCCCACAAAACTCAGTGATTGCACTCTATCTGCCAAAGGAATCTGCATTTGGAGGATAAGGTTGGGGATGTGAAATCAACAACACTAAAGGCCAAAGAACAGCCGAGCAACCAAGGTCAGTGAGAGTTGCGGCTTATAGTGCCATAAAAGTGTCAAGCTGACATTGAATTTCAGCGCCAATGAAAAGCACAGAAAGTAATGAAACTATGCTACACGACCTTCTGAATTCATCGTGAGCCCATTTCAAAGCTAATGCCACGAAACTTTTCAGTCCACCCTTATCATTACTTTTCCAGGCGCCTTATTTGCGCACCGAGAGTAAGGATACTTTCAGACGCTACAATAGCGACCCCAGAGGGGCAACTGAGGCACTTTTAACCAAGTGATCGAAGGTATGGTGTCAAATACATGGGCTAGCCATTAACAGCTTATCGTAAGCCCCTTATTAGAGCCGGTAGACGAGACGACACAAAAAAAACGAAATTGAAATAGTCCCTACGAAGACTGCTATGGATAGTAAAGCAATTGCATTACCTTAAATAATTGATAAAGCACTTCGACAATTCTTATTCGAAATGAAAAAAAGTGAGCTCCGTTATACTACATAAGACCCACAAATACCAACATTCGGAGGTAAAGCCAGCTAAAGCAAACCTACAACTTTTATGCTATCAATTCGAAAGCTGAATAAAAGTAGCCAAGAAACATCGAGATGTAGAGCCACTGCCATTTAAAACAAAAAAGACTCGACTGCCAAACCACGACTTAATTTAAATGAAAAATAAATCGCTGTCATCCAAGCCACGAAATCGATGAATAAGATGAGCAACCATATCTACTAAACAACGGTAAGCAATAAAAGAACTTCTAAGTTAATAGCATCGCCTAGTAATTATTCCATCTCCAGGTTCTGCATGGTATAAGTAAATTAAGCTCTGAACTTCCGGCTAAAATAACCAAACCGTCTTCAACACCACGAAGAAATAGCTAATCAATCTCGAAATGCCAGAACACAGAGCAGTAGTGCAAGCATTGTCCACTTTTCAATCCAGAGTGCAGCTTCAAGAGCTTTCACCAAATCGTCACCTTTGAGGAAGTGGATAAATTAAACAAGCCGATGATCCACACCTGCACAAAGAAACTGCAGGAGCCAGGCTGACCCTTAACATCATATTTGGTAACGGAGCTGAGGCCACGTAGACCATGTTCGCGCAGCTTATTTCCTCAACTTTCTAGTCTCTAAATAAAAATCCAACCTTTAAATATTGCACAGAACCTTTACGGACAAATTCTAACATTACAAAATGACGGAGTAAGGCCAAAGAATGTAAGAACTGGGAGTGATAAATCGACGCGACAACTAGTACATCAAGGACTGCCTGCTTAAATGCGTGTCGACACAAAAATCACCAAATCACCACAAAAACTGATACATCACGACTAGAGAAAGAAGGATGCAACCTGCGGCAGAAGTGGAATCAAATACGCACCAGTCCTAAGCAACTGCCCCGGCCCTTAATCTTGTTTCAGACCCAACGATGAGGCAATACCCTCATTGTATAAGCTGGCTCAATTCAAAGGCAATTCACAAAGCTAATAGTGACATAAAGCTCGCCCTGTAACAAATCCGCCCGCCCCCTCTGTCATTTTACCTATACCATGATCATATCAGAGTTCAAAATTATCAGGGAGTCACCGAAGGAAGGAGCACATGACGCATTGCAGTTAAGCCTAGAATACAATCGTTATTACAGTGAATATATTTGCATTCAATAGCGACTCAAAAGAGATCCACGACCAAACGTACCGATATGCCACCCTTAAAGATAGAAAACAAGAACCAAAATAAGAGATCAAGTGCTCACGTCTGCCGGGTGAGGGTTGCGAACCCCACTGTTGTTGAGACGATGGAAATCCATTAGATTGAAAAGCTGCTGCCGCGGCCGCAGCAGCCATTTGACTCTCCCAACATCCATTCAGGGGCGAGGAAGGCTGGGGCCCATTCCATTGATTGGGAGGTGGGGGCTGAGAACTCCAAGTTGGATTGCTATGTTGATTCACCATTTGATTCCACCCGTTTCCGCCGCCATTGCCGTCAATAAGAAAATCTGCCTTACCATCACCATTTCCGCTATTACCCCAATGATTCCAGCCGCCATCTGTAAGAATAGAAGAAAACATCGAGTATTCAAGTAATCCTGTTTATCAGCGTTGATTCAAATGACCAGGAGACCACTTACAAGGAACGCTGTGTTGATGAAAAGAACCAAAACGCGGATAGCCACGACCCGGCCGACCGTTAGGGGGATTCAGCATACCAGGAGGCATGTAACCAAAGTTCTTTTGGGTATTCGGGGGTTCCATTGGTTTAATCTCAACTTGCTTGCCATGCAGGTTAACAAAATGCAACTTTATGAGCCTTTTCACCACTTCCTCATCATCAAAACCAACGAAAGCGAATCCACGATGTCGTGGACGACCAGGATTTGAAAGGAGATTAACGTCGGTTACCTAGAAAACGAGTAAGTAGAAAGTCAATCCAAAAGTACGTTTCCAAAACACTGGAAAAAATTCCGGATGGTCTCTTCGTTATGCTCAAAAGCAATGCCACCGACAAAAATCTTGAGACTCCTCTTGTTCTAAATGTTTAAGCAATGAAAGCCCCAAAACACGACAAACCTTTCCGCGCATATTTATATTACATCTCTTGGGATCGACTTCTTTATTATCAATTACATGGATTTTCTTTGAAAGCACTTCGTCAACAGCAGACGGTTCCCTAAACTTTACGTAGCCGAATCCACGCGACCGCCCTGTCCTATTGTCCATCATAACAATTGACTCCTCGATATCCCCGAACTTGGAAAAGTAATTGTGCAAGCCATCTAGAGGCAATTATTCACAAAAATTGGCTCACTTGTATTGGTGGACTGATGCAACCCTCCAACGAACAACTTTCTACGAAAGAAATAAGGGACTAAGAAATTTACATACCCAACTTCATTACCATGATCATCCAAAGCCATTAAGAAAAGAGGACCGACGAGCAACGAGCCCCCGTGACAGCGTCAAATTTGTGAGCTACTCCCATTGACATAGCTAAACAACGAGGATAGGTTTGTAGTTAATTTTTGAGCAAAAATGGCTTTTAAAACCAAAATTCAGATGGAAAATTGAAAGCAAAAAGTAAAAGCACCGAGTGATGGTAGATGAAGTAGACACAGAGCACTAAGAGATTCATCAACACACAGCCATAATAAAAAGTGCCATATTAAATAGCATCTTGAGTCCTATTTCATTAATAAAATTAATAAATTTTATTATTCGTAAAAATAAGTAAAAATAAGTTATGCAACTAAGAAACACTGTACAAAATAAAACTGCTTGCCCAATGTTCAAAAATAATGCTTATTATTACTTTTCTAGAAATATGCAAAATAAGGGCACATGGCTATATGTAGTGGTTACGTTGGCACATTTGTTTGGCTCAATAGGAATAACCGCTCGTGCTTTGATGATTCTGGGCTGCTGCGCTGCACGCGTTTCTCCGTCAGTGAGCTTTTGGTGCTTTTTGTGATTGATTTTTAACTGGTTTCCTCATAAATGTTGTGAGAAATCTTATCGTTGACGTTACTGTCTCTGCTATTGATTTAATATTGGCTATTTCTGGACTCACTAGAAGCAGGTGTGGTATATTCATTCACGATTTTCTCTTTGCCGAGGCTTAAGCTTGTAGGTCCTCAAATCTACCGTATTTGATTTGCTATAACTTTGCTTGTCGATGCTTTTTTTTCTTAGGATATGCGGCCCGTCATCTATTTCAATCCGATTGCTATTCCAAAGACGAAACATTATGTGTAAGCCAACCTCCCAAGCTTACAAATCAGCATTTTTGACACAAGCCTATGTTTTTTAGCAGTATCTGTTGTTTGTTTCCTTTTAACTTGTAGACCACTTTGGAATCGTCACGTTGTGTATCCAAAATTTACACCCGGTGATCCTCAATTAAGAATGTTTCTCCCTCCATTTTGGATGAAAATGCTCTATCCTGGAGAAAAATGCCCCAAACGACTGGTTGTTTTTAAGATTCATCCTCAGTAAGCCGTGATTGAAAACCATGTCAGATTTATCTCAATTCGTCTTATTATTTTTCCCGTCCTCGTCTTACGCTTTGCTCATCTCAAAGGCTGGGAATCATTGCTTTCAATTTTAGAATGACCAAGTACGATGTAAAGCAGTACCTGGAAAAGATTTACAAGGTTCCAGTCATTGGTGTTCGACTAAAAATGCTCTATCACGATCGTGAGTCTTCTTTCCCTTTTAAAATACTTTCCCTTTGAGTAGCACCTGATAATTTTTTTTCTTTTGTTTCACCATTTTTGATGGCGAAGAATTGTGAGGGGTGGTTATTTGTGGTGTCTGTCCATTTTTCGCCCACTTCTGTCCGACTAGCGGACGATTATGGCAACTTAAGGGCTTCTTACACAGAAATCATACCGTTCTTAACTGAACGATATGCTCTCCTTTACTATCGTCCTCGTTATCGCGAGAAGTGCCGTCTATGGGTGATCGGGCTCTTTTGATCAGGGCAAAAGAATGGCCTCAAAATATTCGGTCTACTGTAGCTACGACCGGACTGAGCATTGAAGGGCTGCTGGAAGGATTTTTGGGCATACCCTGGCTACACATTAAGTAGATTACCTGTTTTTTTGCTGAAGCTGGTCAATCTGGAGTGATGATAGTCGAGGAAGCCGCACCATCTTTTCCTACTTCTTACAGGCATGATAAGCTTCTAGACCAGATTCTTCCTTATCGAAAATCTTTTGTCCCTAGTGCCTCCATTGGACACAGCCGAGAATCCGAAACGCGTAGCCGGTGCGGCATACCCCCATCTTCTTCCGCGTGAACCAGAGCGTTACGAGAAGGTGGCCTACGTCCATCTGGTAACTCCTCACAGTCCAGATATCTGTTGCTACATTGACGACTTCGCTGTACAGGTTTTTGCGAGTAGAAAGCTTGAAAAGCAGAATTTTACTACCGATCTTCACTCATTAGCCTTTTTCATAAATAATTGCGGAGAAAAAAAAATACAAACTGAAAACGGTGATAGCAACAAATTCTTTTCTTTAGGCACCGGGTCATGAGTTTGAGTTTCCAGACATCTTCAGGGATGGAAAACGACCCTCAGAAGAGGTTTATCGGCTAATTGATCAAGCGCAAGTCGGGAACGATTCGCAACCAACCCAGGAAGGCGGAGGGGAAGAAGCGGAGCAACCCGGCGAGAAAGTGGAAGGGACGAAAGAAAAGGCAGAGTTAAGGCCACTACAACCACCTTCACGTATCTTAAATAGGTGGTTTCAGTCCTAGTTTCATCCTACTCCCAATGGAGTGACTTTCGACTTGATTTTTTACATCGGTACGTGACGTGAGATGGTGGTGCGGATCCCTGCTCGTGTCACACATGTTAGAATTCTTCATCTCTCCTGTATGTCAGTAATGTTTACTTACACACGGCTGTCTTATAAGGCGACTTGAACAATGCAGTGTTGGTGCTAAGTCAAGCGAACTCTCTATCCTTGATTGTTTGGTTTGAAAACTGATGGTAAAGTGCCATCCCTTTGGAACTTTGGGACGACTGACTTTTTCACACTCCTCTTCTCCACTTTCCTTGCTAAAGTGCTGAAAGGTGGCTGTCCCACGGTGCTAGGGGCATGGTCATGTTCGAAAATAATTACTACTAATGGGGTATTAGTAGTAAGCGCCATCCAGGGTGTACTGCTTAAATTGCGCTGATTTTTGCAGCGCATCTGCCCATCTTAACTGGAAATAAAATAATGTTTGCTTTGTTTCTCTTACTCCCATTCTGCTGTTACGTACTGCAGAATGGTGGACAAATTCTCAATTATTAGTAGACAATTGGTAAACAGGTTATTTCCGTCTCGCCTACGACGTCTCCCTCTCCCAAGTCAGTCGTCTTAGTTACACTTGCCGAATGCGATGGTAGATCAAATATAGGGGTGAGAGATGGAGAGTGCCACGTCTGATAATTTAAGCTTTTCGGTTTGGCTTGAAAATCGCCTCTGAAGTTGCGTACCACTACTCATCCGCGTCGGTCGTCACAACACAGGGTTGGGATGAATTAAAATAAATTGCCAAATAGAAACACAACAATCATGCAAGAAGCCGAAAGGATTTACAGACTGGAAGGGGGCTCACATAATCCGAGTCTTCCGCCAAAAAACCAAAAGTTTTCCTTATCCTTTACTCGAAGTGGAGCAAATCTTTTTTGATACTTCATCGTTACCTCCTCTCTCTGTGCCCTTTCTTGCTATTTTGGAATGCTAACGAAGGCTTCCTTGGGCATCGGCACGGATCAATCTTACTTATTCACCACTTTAAATGGGGGCACCTTCCAGATCTCTTCCTCCCTCAACCACTCTACTTGTTTTGCTGACTCTAGCCTTTGAGTAGGGGCTGTAGGAAGCGTTGAAGTTAACCGATTATGGAGCAAAAAATCAGCCAAGTTATGACCTTGGTTCTGCAGAGGCTGCATACCGGTTTTTGTAAAAGGAAAAAAAAATAACCAAGATTCCTCCTATAGGTCTAAGTGTGATGGCAAGCATCCCAGCGGCGCCAGAGTTAAAACGCAACGCTCACATCGAGGAGGCTTGTAAAACCGTGGAGTCTAAGTCGAGATCACGGTGAGGAGGACAAAAAAAGTCAAGCCACAGAGGCCGTGTAACCAAAGTCCCGAGACTAGTCCAAGTAAAAAAGGGAGGAGGAAGGGGTTGAGAAGAAATATGCATTCGAAATTGGTGGTGCAAAGGCGCTAAGGCAATCAACGAGGAGTGCAAAGGAGGTAAGTTCGACAGCTTCATCAGGCCCCGTCGCAAGCATCGTAGAGAGCTTTCGTTCCTCGGTCCGAGTGTTTGGCGTGGGTACAGTTTGAGAGGCAGCTGCTGTTGCTGACAGGATGGAGAAATTTTGTCATGCTGATCCCCTCTCCACGCACCCTCTTACTTCCCCCACTGCATCAGTGCTTTAGAGGAGAACACGGGGATTGGGGGATCCTACTTCAGGCTTCTACAAAGGATCTGATCTATTTCATCAATGCAGCCTACCGTCAAATCGTCTAGCCTCTCGGCTAGTTCGTAATGAAGGTGACACTTGATTCAACCGCCTCGTGCGGTGCCCTCGAATCTGAGGATGGACGGGCGTTTAGTTCATCAAAATTTGTTGTCGCCTTTTAAACCACTATCGGAGAGTAATTAAAGGCTGTTCATGTCTTGGAACCGGCGACTTTGTATTGGTTCTTAGGTCATAGGAGGTTCGCAAAGTCGCCTTGATTTATGGCACTAATCAAAGTACTCAGTGCCTCCTTTTGGCTCTAGACAATCGGAAGATTGCATGCAAAGTGGGAAAAAGTGGTTCGAAAATAAATCTTTCTTAAAAAGAAAGGATGTTGGCTGGAGTTCAAGCTCTTTCCCTCACCCTTTTTTGTGGCGGCCAACTTGCAGACGTGAAAATGGGACAGCGGTGCGCCATTCCGTCGGGATGATGGACTGTTAAGGTGTGTAAGGCCTCTGCAACCTCGCAGCCCTTTGCGGCCCCTACACTTCCACCAGACAGGCAACTCGAGCGGAGTGCTAGGCTTCTAGGCGGTCGAATTCGCCTCTCGCCTTTGATCTTCAGTATTTTGGTGAGGATACAGATGGCTGCACAACTGTGCATCCAAAAGGGAACCTCCAGTGTTTAGTCGGTTCATATATCAAGTGATTACTAATAAAGCCACTGCCGAATGACAACAAAGTGAAATATGAACACGAGATGTGGGATTTTTGCCTCATTTTTCCTCTCCAACAAATGTTCCCACTGGAATGTGTCTAGTGTAAAACATCGTCCAAAAGTTGGCGGCGCTCCCTCGCCCTATTCGCAAAAAACGGTAAATACGTGGCCGGGACAGCAGCGGCTCACTCAGTCAACGTAAATAACGTGTCAGAAGCGTATGGGAAAAAAAAGCCCTCCGTCTCGCATTCCGCATTTCGCGGTGCCCCTGCGGGCAAACTGGTCGGCCAAACCGACCGACCAGTGCCCGCGCCCTCCCATTTGCCCTCGATGACCACACTTAGTGATGAAACCTTCCAACACGTCCTTCCCCTATTCTTCCCATCAAATGCCCACTTGCTGTTCAGCTTCTTGCGTGTCAGGCAACTTCACTGGCCCCTGAGATGACTAGGAGGAGATAAGTTTATTTAACAGGGTGACATTTCCTGGGGAATAAAGGTGGTAAAGATGGAGCTAGATGGCTAGATAGCTGGCGCTATCTGTCGAAAAGGAATACACCCTCACAGTAATTTATTTCTCCACTGTAAAGTTAATTAAATCCCTTGCCATTTTTGGAGTTGAGGTGGAGGCCTTTTCAATTTTATTTGTTTAAAAGTTTGGATTCAGCTGGATAAGCTTTGTGTGCCTTTTTGAAGTAGAAAAAAGAAGTGTGCATGACAAGATCTGTCAGTCAAGGCGTATCCCCTTCCAGGCAGCAGAAGACTTTGATGCACAACTCTCGCCTTGTCAGTGGGATTGACGGGACTTGACAGATCGTCCCACCACCGATGGCCCGAGAGCGCAGCAGGCAGTCAACAGCCCACTTGACTGCCGATTGCCCGTCCGCCCCATTTAAGGGGGGGGGGATGAGTTCTCTAAAACTCTAACTGGATAAAAGAATCCAAACTAGTTGGATGTAATTTGAATAGCTTTCAGACCAAATCATTGTTTACGAATAGGGCTGCACTTTCATGTGGCCTGAAATGGCTCACAGAAAGCTTTGCGTGTGCCTTCAATTAGTGTTTATTGTCCTCTTGTTGTCCGGTCCCCCCCTCGCCCCTCCCCCTCCCTCCTCTATCCACACCACACTCACCCACCGCCCTCCCACTCCGCGTCCACCAGGGGATTATGGGAGAGCAAAAAAATATGGAGTTGAGGGAAAGAGAGAGAGAGGGAGAGAGAGCTATCGGTGGAATAAATCTTCATTGTCCCAGAATAAGTTCATACGGTTAGGCGAGTCCTGTCGGTTGGTAGGCTACCGACCAACTGACTGGGCCATTTTTTTGGTCATTTGGTAACCTCTCCAAGTTATCGCGTAGCATCATCAGTCCCGAGGTAAATATTATTGTCAAGGTAACGAAGAGGGCTTTAGGTGGAAGCTAAAAAACCTCCCACAGTCTACCACTACCTTGTGGTTTCCCTTTTCCTCTCCAGCCCCCTCCTGTCGAGTGGATGAAATGATTTTTTTATGTCCGAACGACGGAGCAAAAGAAAATATGCACTTTCCAACTGTCCACTTGCCTTCGCATGCGACTAGTGATTCTGCCTTGTCATGGAGAGGACGTCTCCTCCCCCTCCTCTCACCTCATTTATTGACTCGCTCCAACCGTACCCTCAAAGAGGGCGACGGTTTTTTTTTGTGTTTGAGCTGTACATAGTTACCTCGGCGATTGTAGACCTCATCTCCACTTGACTGACAAGAAATATGGCAAGAAATACCACATGCCTCAGCCAATAGGCAACTTTCTATCGCAATTCTCTCCATTAGCTAATCAGCCAATCACATGGCAATCCACTTTTCGCACTCAAATGAAACAATGCATAGCACATTTGATTATCCTAGCAACTCATTGACGTCAGTTGATAGATGTGACATTCATGGTTTTTTTCGCCTCCCCTATCCCCACTTAGATAGAGTAGACGTCAGAGCATAGTTTCACAAGTTGGCAATCTTGTCAGAACTGACAAGACATGCAGTGAAGCTGGCGGGGGGCTGAGGAGATGGAGCCAGAAGAAGGCAAGCTAAATTGCATTGACATTCGACTGATACTCTATGAGGGCTTAAAAATAACCCAAAGGCAGCATCGAGGTAGGGCAACAACAGGATGCAAGCTTGACTTTTTGTCCGCCCCTGTAAGTTACAATGTGAAGCTGACAAGCCTCCGTTCATTCTCTATCATTCTTCTTCCTTCTTCCTCTCTCCTTCATTCCTAGTCATCTAAATCAGCTGCCTAACGCGGTAGAGGAAATTAAAGTTCACCCTGAGGCAGAAAAGAAGCTCATAGGCTGGTGAACTGTTGCAAAGATGAAGGTTTGTACTTTTTGGACTTGTCCACCGACTTGCAAGGCCGGAAGTAGGCAAACCCTGCGTTCAGCCTCTCCGGGGCGCCCTTGACACGGCTAGACTAAACGCCGTGGTTAGGGCGACCCGTCGGGTGATCCCATTGGCCGTGAGTTCACACCCTCTCGAGACGATCGCCTTAAGCACGAATCGGCGTAATGGTGATGATGAATCCACCGCCTATCCACTCAACCAACAGCGACGTCTTACTGTTTAGCTCTTCATGAGTAAACATCCAGTTTGACAGTTGACCGTTCACACGGCCACTGCATTAGCGACCACTTGATACCAGAAAAAAAAATGAGGACACGATTTGCTCGTCTGAAAAAAGGTCAGCACAGCGAAAAAACTGTTGACAAATTGGCAAGTCCACCTCGGGGGAATATGACGGCTTGTCGTTGTCATTTGGCCGACTCACCAAAGTTCCATCCTACGGTTTGCGTGGTGGGCAAACTACAAACTTGGCGAGGCAAAAATAACACAAAAGAACTTGTAATTACAGCATTTTATTTGCTTTTTTAATAAAATTTTTATGAAGTTATTCTCCCGACTTGTGCTTGGGGCGCCCGGTCCTCTCATTGTAAACCCGAAGAGGAATAAATAAGCTGTTCGCCCTCTCCACTCATCCCTTCCTCCTCGTTTTTTTTTGTTTGCATTAAAGCCAAAACAAACAAAAAGTTTCTAGCCTCTCTTTTTTTCTACAAGGAGGAAAAACCGAAAGATTCTTAGTTTGCAAGAGGAAAGAAAAACAAGCAGTTACCGGCCTATCAAAGTTGGGGGGCGAGGGGGAGGATGGACTCCCCCACCATCACACGACTATCCACAGAAGGCAGCATAAATCTGTCCAATCTGGTAGGAACTCCACTAAAATAAACAAAAATATTTTACAAGGCAAAGTTATTGACAAAGTGTGTGTGTGCGTGTGGGAAGAAAGAGAAATATCTGAAATGATGAAATTGCCTGCCCGTGGCGACTGAGGCAAACGGTCCCAAGGTGGCGGGGCTTTTAGAGGAGCTGCTTCACAATCTGTCGTCTAATTTGTGTGCTGTAGGCATCGAGACTTGTCCTGCTTCGGGTTTTTTTTTTGCATCTTACCCTCCTCTTCAAGGTGTTATCAAGCGTGGACACTAAACGGCTTCTTGCGGCCGGTGAAATTTGGTTCCTTTGTGTGTGTGCTGCCTGCGCGTCCTTTGCACAGTCCACGGCGGTTGTGGTGCGAGGGTGCGTCGTGGAAGAGGTCTGTGTCTGCCTTTGCGCATTGATGCCCGACTCTGCTCACCGCCCTGTTGCCGTTGTCGTGTTTGTGTGTGCGTGACTAGAGGCCATTCGACCCGGGAGGCACTCTTGTAGCCACCTTCAACTCCGGGTGATAAGTTGAGTGTAAGCATTTATGAAGACGTAGAGGCTATAAAATGTGCGCATTATACGGCGCATTTAACCAGGTGCACTCCCTAAGTCTCAAATGGAAAGACAGGACTTGTCTCGGGGCACAGCCTCGTAGAAAGTTACATTTTCTGCAACCAAAAGAACACTCCAACTTTGAGTTCTTGCTTTAGCCTCCATGATTTGCCATGAGAAACACAAGCCAAATCAAAGAGCAGCCTAATCAAGAAGTAAAGAGGATGTGTCACACATACGTGACGGAAGTGACTGCCCTTTATTAAGTGCCTTGTAAAATAAAATATTAAAACAAAGGCTAAGTTTTCCTACGCACCGTGAGGGTTGAGAGCGCCTTTTCTGTTTTGAATAATTTATTTCCCTCACTTTGCATTGCATGCACCTAGACTGCACCCGTCCTCCCTGCAAAACAGCCTAAAAGAGCGGCAAAAGAAGAAAAAGAGGCGGAACTGCATATGACTGATTTTTTTTCTCAGCCGAATCTCGCCGACAGAAAGGAGGACTACAAGCATAAAGTTGCCGTGGCAACCTTAGTACTTCACAACGTGTTGATCTTTGGAGGAAAGTGGGTAGGCAGGTGGTGGGTAAACAACTGTTTTGTCCTCGAGGCAATAAATCATGGTCGTGGCATTTAAGTAGACAGCTGTGAAGTAGAATGCCTCAAGCCTCTAAATGGATTTTGATGGAGGCAGTAAATTGCTATGCAGTGGTGTGGCACAGCATCGCCACTGTGTCGGCCGCCCAGACGGTGGAACTGGTGACAGGGCAAGCAGATCGAAGATAGTTGTTGTGTCAAGCAAAGAGAACAGCGTAGTAGTTGCCATTTAATGGAAAAAAGTTCAACCGCGAGTACCCTCTCATCCCCTCACCATGTCCATAAGTCGCGCTTTTTCTCCACCTTTCCTCGGTCTATTATGATTTTAACTGCGATGTCTAAAAGAAGTCAAAAGAAGACAAAACGGTAAAGGTTTTATAGAGGTAAAGGATTAGAGCTTATCGCCCAAGTGGCAATCACTGGCATCTGGTTATACCGCTTATCGCTATGAGGATCTCCCCAAATAAACAGGTGCTACAAGAGGCTAAATTTTCATGTTGTCGGCTTTAATGCTCTGCCAATGAGGTGAAAATTGAAAGCTTGAAGGATCCACTCCGATGGGAATAAAAATTTCCGGTTTCAAGTGGGGAAAAAGCGCATCCAAACCGGTTTTTTAAAGCAGTTGGACTTTAAAGGTAGCGATCACTACACCGAGGGCACTGCGTCCTCTTCCTTTATGAGGCGTATTTTTAGTTGGAAGTAAATGGGGGTTAAAAAAATGCGTTTCTTAACTACTTCCGGTAAAGGGATAGGCAATTTTTAGGCGTCTCAAGGGCGGTGCGTTTATGGACATTTTGTTGGTAAATACCACAATCTTTCCTTTGTTAACCCTTCAATAAATACGTCCTTTCACGTGGCCAATTAACAGTAACACTACTGTCCGTTGTAAGTTACAGACCGTTAATTAACCCATTAGGACTGAATTCTTAGGCACTCTAGTAGGATGTTCGTCCTTTCCAGCCCTTTCCCATTGACCGCCTTTGCCATGAGAAAGCTCAGGTTTCGTCGACATCCTTAATTTAAGCAATGAGTACAGATCGGACCTGCGGAATTAATCTGCTTGCGCAGGATTGGCGCCGCGCTCTACGGTATAACCACGCTGTTTCAAGATTGCGCTCATATTCCTTTCCCGCCACTCTCCCACAAAGTACATTTTAAAGAACACGAACATTACAACTTCATTCGAAGGAACAGCCAATCTTAAAGTTTAAAGTCCTCTCACCACAAGCGCATTCTCCACACTTTATCCACATGTCGAAAAATAATTTCGGGACTGTTAAGTGCATATGTCAGAAAAAAATTCGCGCTCACGATTTTGCCTACCTTTTTGTCTCTTTTTTGGTCCGAATGAGCAAAATAGCCAAATTCATTAGACAGCACGCGTTGGGGATTCAAAGGGCGTCTCAACCACAATTTTGGTCAATAGTTTTAGAGCTTGCATACGTCAATCCTCAATTTCAACTTTTAGACAAGCAATTTTATTTACTCTGTGCAGGTAAAAAAACTTCAAAGAGAAAAGTTATCGCAAATCACCTTCACAAAATCAACATACTGCAAGACCAGATTTGGACCACCCTCGCTTTGTGCTGTTTTTGCTTGAAGAGTTGTTTTCAAAATAATGCCCAAACAAAATTTTAAACTATTTTTTGTCATTTTTAATATAAAAGCAGAAAGAGACCTTAAAGTTGTTAACTTTTAAACCAATCAACCAAATGTTGGGCCTAAACAATTTCAACGCTTGCTGATTTGAAAGTCGCGGAAATGCAGAACGACTGGGCGTAACTGCATTTCAGGCATCCGAGTTGAAAACCATCAGTATCACCGCTTCCACTTTATCGAACAATGATAAAAGGCGGCTACGCAGCACCAGCCAACCAATTCCACTTTCCTTGAGGATATGAACACCCGTGTTGGAGGTGTCACTTTAATTTGCCTCGTTTACCAGTCAGCTCTGCTAGGCTTTCAATAAAATCTTGCCAAATTTTGAGACGAAGGCTTTAAAACCTGCCCAAATTAGGTGCCGTCGGTTAGTCAAGATTAGCCTCCAGTGATGTGTTGTAACTTTTTAAGAACCCAACAATCAGCAACATTTGATTATGATTTGCATCAAATTCGTAAAAACAATATCTCATTTATTAAACTTGATATTGTATGCAAGAAATTCTCTGATTTTCCCCTTCGGAGAGGAGGTCTTGCCAAACGGTAAGGGGGTAATTATAATTGATGCAAGTAGCCTTCATCGCTGACATAACTTCCGATAAATTGGCTACTGGCAGTTGTCCAGATCTAACATACAAAGTGTCTCAAAAACGTGACACTCCTTGTTTTTTTCATTCTTAACAAGACTTCACCCCTCACCAGCCCTCCCCATGCATGCGTGTGCCCTTACAGACGACCGCTACGCTGGACTGGGATTGGCTGTCCCATGCGCACCAATCGTACATTTTTTGGCCGTTTTTAATTCAAAATAGAGTCACTTGCATCCAAAATATCCGCATTTACGATACACACCTGTGCCGCAGACGCCATGCCTAACTGCTCATTCTTTGAGTACGCCCATCTACTTACTTTCACCCGTGGATACGACATCCTTCATATTCCCCTCAGTATTACTATCTGTGTCTGTGGCGTACTCGCCAACGCTGTCAACGTCGTCGTGCTCAATCAGCCGGGAATGCGATCCTCCACAAACCTCCTTGTGGCAGCTCTATCCATCGGCGAGGGTACTGTCATGGCCATTTACATATTCTACGTCACCATGTACCGCATCGATAGAAAACTTGAATTGGGCATGTCGAAACCTTACGCCTATACCCTCTTTATTTTGGTCTATGCTCAAAATCTCTTCCACGCCTTCTCCTCATGGATGATTGTCTTTCTCAGCGCCTTTCGACTCGCCTTCATGCGAGCTGGAGTTGCAGCTCTACACACTTGTAGCTACAGCCGGGCCAAAATGGGCATTCTTACCAATGCAATAATATCGCTCATCCTCTCAGCCCCATTTTTATTCGCTCACCACGTGGTCAAGGACTGTACGCGTTCCAGCAATGGCACGGATGCTTTCAAGCTCGACTTTGTATCAAACTACTCATTGACAACATTGTTGTTAGTAACCACAGGAGTGTTTATGAAAGTTTTGCCCATTGTCCTAAGCACCATCTTTACTGCCTTGCTTATTCGGACCCTATTAAAATCACAGAGGCGACGCGATCGACTGCAGAATGAAAAATCAGAGGCAGAGCAGAGATTTATAGCCAGTCAGACAGAACAATCCAACAGCAGTATAAACGCCAAAGTCTCCAAAAGACCCTCATTAAGGAGGTCCAATGAACATGACTCAAATAGCCGGAATATTTATCAAACGACAAACATTATGATTGCCCTCACTGCGCTCTACATTATCACCTATTTGCCTCAGGTGAGATTTTGAAAGGAGGAGAAAAAGTGCCCTTCCAATTGACAAGTGATATAAATTACCTTAAACGGCTGTTCAAATTAAGGCTGAGTTTTGGGCTCGTTCAAACGCAAAGAAATTAATTGCAAGATTGAGTAGAAAAAACTCAGTACGGTATTTATTATGAAAACGAAAAAAAAACAATTAATTTGCTTAACTTTCTTTCCACTTTTATCTCCTTCTGGTAAAAAAACATTGTCACACTTTGATTTAAGGTTTAGGGAACGGGGCCGAAAGGCACGCATTAAATAATAAATTCGCACCTGCCTCTTACCTACTTACAGTGATCAATTATGACAAAAGTCCGTAGAATCACGTTGAATGTAATTTTATGCATGGAAGGCAATTCACCCCCTCCCACACAACGTTTATCCGCGGAGATTATTTTAGTAAAACGTAATGTGTGTTGGGAAGCGATGCCTTGGCGATTAGATCTTCAGCCCCGCCTAAGAATTTTGATTTGAAGTAGCAAATGCTGGCCAAGGATATCGAGGCATCATCTCTCCGTCACATTTTATAGGGTGAGAAAATGCAAAAAACAACCCAGAAGTAGGCAAAAGCCTTTTCAGTTAGCTTTCGCCTCGGAGCTGTGTTCACACGCACCTCAAACGTGATGCGAAAATACAAAATAATGATCAGGAAGCTAAAAAAATTACGGAATGTTGCCTAAACACTGTCTTAAATGTCTTCGCCACTGCTTGCTTACAAGCGCAACTATGCAAAGGTCGGTTTTGACGTCACGCCGCCTCGCCAAAGTACCTGTTATCTTAGCTCTAATGTGAGATGCGTACCACGCTCATACGCCAGGGTGGGCGCTTAAATGATCACATCTTCCGTTTATTTTCTCTATACTGCGAGTCGTCACGATCTTTGTGCGCTTAGATCACATCAGCAGTAGCAGGACTAGGACGAGGCGGTAAAATAAGCGAGCCAAAACCGCTAAGCAGCACCCCGACAGCGCGGTTTCATCCGCGAGTGTTTTGTTGGATTATGGACAAACAAATTCGGAAGTTGTCCACAAACTAGGACTCGGGCCTACCACTAAATCCTTCCAAACATCGCCACCACTGAGCAAGGAGAGGAGTTCAACTCAACTATTATTTATTGTACCAAAATAACGGGCATGAGACAACATCAAGCCTTGCGCGTGGACACCCTCTGGGTGTTCACATCAGCCCTGGGCTCTCACCAACGAAGCTAGGCGCAACCTAAAATTGACGCCTAAACTAGAACAACACTAATCAAACACAAAGGGGGCCATAAAAGGGGAATAAAATTTGATGAGTTAGACAGAAGAAAGCGACGCTACTAATTCTACAGACGGCTGCGATTCCCGCTCCATGCGAGGCGTATATGCTGTATGACTAAACCCATTTTCCTTTTTCTTTCTCACATTTGACAATTTTGAAAGCCCTTTTTGGGAAAACAAAAAAAAACAGAAGGAAAAGGAGGGGATATGAGTCAACAAGGCTTCATCGGTTTAAACGAGGGATCCTTTACCTTTGCAAACTTAAACAAGTTAATTATGGAATATTTTTCTGCCTAATTAGATTGTAATTAAAAAAATTGTAAAGATGTTTTTCTCAAGTTCCTCTTAGCGTTTTTGATAAAGCACGCAACTCCTTGTAAAGCCTTTATTTTTCTCATTAAAAACCAAAAATATTCATATTTACTTTTCATGTACTCAAACAAATGTTATTAATTAAAATTAAAAAACTTTAAATTTGCTAGAAGCTGTGCAAAATCACTTACCTTTCATCAACCTGCACTTAGTTTTTTAAAAAGATGTTTGCATTCGCTTTTTGCATTGAACATAACCGCTGCTTAAAATTGTCTTTTTACGCTGAGTGAGGACAAGTTTCGTGAGAATCGTGCATGACCCGCTGCCTCTCCATTTGCTTAATTACCTTCCCATATTTGCCCGAACTTCAGCCTCAATAAGCATAGAGTACACAAAAAACTGGTGAGGTGTGGAATCCAACCATTGGCTTGTTAAAAGCTTAAACAAACTCCA
This sequence comes from Taenia pisiformis, assembly GCA_023968675.1. Lineage (NCBI taxonomy): Eukaryota > Metazoa > Platyhelminthes > Cestoda > Cyclophyllidea > Taeniidae > Taenia > Taenia pisiformis. Next base: position 13,167,911 of record CM043736.1, on the reverse strand, counting down.
ACTACGAGAGGTTGCTTTTCCTCTGCGAGTTGAGTTAACTTTTGTAGAGCCACCCCATCTCTGTGGTCAGCGCATTTGGCGCCACAGAAGGCAGCTCATTCCCTAACCGGCCAGTTGGATTGACTACTAAGGTCGTGCGCACTCCACTAATTAAGAGGCAGGATAAATTAAGGAATTCCACTTCATTGGCCTTACCCTTTTCCCGCCCTAAATTAATGCCCTCTCCCGTGCTTCTTCTCCACAAGGCTATAATGCTGCTCCTGCTGACTATCTACGGCATGTGCTTTGAGGTGATGGTGTACGAGAAGTTGGGCGATTTTATGGACCTCCTAACACTCCTGTGCAACAGTGGCAACTTCCTCCTCTACTGCGCGCTGTCGAGCAAATTTCGGGAGACCTGTCTTCAACTCATCCACTCCTTACTCCTCCCCAAGAAGTGCCAGCTATAAACGCTGGCAGTGATACGCCCCCTCCCTTCCTTCTTCTTACCAGCCCCTCCATCCCCACAGCCCATGCCACTTTAATTATCAAATTCCATTGTAAAGAAGTGACTTATAGAGACTTTGACCCCCCCCCCCACCATCCCTTCCCTCGCCTTTTCATACAAAACTCTTCTCCACACTGGGTTTATCAACTGTTCGTTTTCTTCCCCTTCCACCGCCTTTGCATCTGTCCTCCTTTGTTTTGTTTTTGCAGCAGGACTTGTTTAAGTGCGTAAAAAGGGAAGAGGAGAAGGAGGCGAGAAGGAAGCTATGAAGGTCAGAAGGAGAGATGAAACTCATCTCCACTATTTTCAATTCCTCAAGTGAGATGAGACCTTATAGAATCGCTTTGTACTTGGGTAACACTAAAAGCCGATGGCGAAAACTTTCCTTTTTTCTCTCTTTTATTAACCAGGCAATGTGGTGGTGGAGGGGGGAGGGTGGTAAAAGGATATGCCTGCTTCAGTCCTTTATTCATCGAGGCAAATATTGCCCTAGAATGGGCGTTACGGTGCAACTTCCCTCGAGCGAAGACAAAAGCAACGCTTTACATTGGCGGAGCAAAATTTCAGAGTCCATGTCTTGAATTATTCATGTGGGGGTGGGCATAGAAAGGGGAAAGGGGTGGGGGACAAGACTTGGTCGGCTTTATTTTTCTTAAGGGAAGGAATGGGAAACAGCAGCTGCACTTGAAGGTGATAGATATGGCAATTTGAGTCGCAAACTGTGGCGGAATCACAGCCTAACTCTGGGGGAGGAGAAGGGGGGAAGAAAACGCACCAGAAACAGCCTCCAAGGGATTGGTCAACTAATCATGAGGTGTGCGATATTCTATACAAGGCTAAAAGAATTCGTATCTTATTCTACCTCGAATCGCACCCCAGAGATTGCTTTATGCGGATACTTACGTCTCCTCCTTCCAACCTTAAAGTACTTCCCAGACCTCCTGTCACCCAGGCCTTGGTGCTTGACAGCCGCCTGATCACACAAGGAGCAAAATATGTATCAAGAGAGAATAGTGTTAAGGAAAAAGGGTGATGTCCAAAAGTAGGAGACAAAATGTTCCTCGGCGAAGAATTAGTTAATATATCAGGTTGAGGATTGTTTCGATTGGGAAGACTCTTGAAACCTTTTAACCACAGTTACATGCGTCCTTAGCCAACGAACGCTGTGACTTGAGTGCTAAATAAATATCTGACACAGCACAATCACTGGAAGCTAGACCAAGGTGTCTCTCTTAGTCGGCCAGCTTTTGAGCCAGATACCTGAATTTGGAAGTATCTATGCTACTTAATTAGCTTGATAAGTAGTATGAATAATTTACACTGTTTTCTATGCCTTGGATGCCAAAGGAAAACTCACGAGTCCTAGAACGCACGAGACAGGATTAAAGCCTCTTCATACCATCGAATTATTGCTCCCAAGCTCCTTCAGACTGCTTGTCTTCAAGATGAGGTTGTCCTTTCCCCTTCTCTCGAACCCTCACCTGAACTTTAAAATGCCCACCAACCTGGTTTTTCTACATATTCATCCACCCTTTTCACCATTGTAGAAGTCAAGGCATCGCAGGCGTGTACGGTATGATAGATTTCTTTTGTTTCTATACACATCAAGTGTCATTATTTCCTCCAGTCCTTGTCATTGACCAAGTTGTCCTTATTCTGCATCACAAAACGTCCCAAGTTCGCCAAGCTACGCACTCATTTATTGTTTGTTCAAGTAAGCTTCTCATATACTAATAAAAAAAGTAAAAAAGAGGGTCTGGACTAAGCTTTTAGCATGCATCCCCGACCAGAACCTCGTGGAGCACGGGAATGACATTTAATTTGGCGTGCGTGTTATGAAGGGAGGAGAGTAAAGTCTTTGCACAAAATTTAGGTGCAAACACACCTGCGTCCTTTTCTTCACATGGAAATTAATAAAAGATTTAGGTGCTTCGTAGTTCAACTCGAATAAACAAAGTCCCATTCTAGCCGCACTAATTCAAATGAAGCAACCAAACCTTAATACAATTTAAGCACTAGAAAGAAATCAAGCAAAATTAGTTTTGATTAAAAATATGGACCGTTCAAGAATCGAATGAGGTGGTTCAAAATATCAGACGCATGATTGGTATGCTTCTCAGTCCCTACATTCCGCACTCAGACCAAAGAGTAGTAAACAACACCTTTCTATTGTTGGTGTGATTTCGGGTAAGAAGAAAGGCGACAAAGTGCTAGAATAGCCCATTGTCAACTGAATTTTTAATAATTTGCCCTACCACTTTCCAACCCCGTGGTCACACGAGTCACCGCAGCCTTAGCCCCCTCCCTGTGTCATGACCCTTATGTTCCCTTGATGGAACTGAACAACACCCCGACCCATACCATCGAATGAGGATGCTTGGCGAGTCATGCCATAAAAGGAAATGCTAAATACAGACAGATGTAATCAAACATAGATGTTCAGTCGCGTTTTATAGTAGACATTGAAACATACACTGATTTTAAAATTCTCAAAAAAAATAAACATCCGTGAGGGCTGAAAAATGCGAAACGAAATTTCTTAATTAATACCAATTTGCTACCTATGTAACCTCAAAATATACGCACGCTTTTTGAACTTAGAAAATTCGCAGCGCATCAACTGTGTGGGTTAACTTGTTACTTGCCAAGATAGGCATCCACAACGACGCTTTTTATATTATCACAACTTGTTAAATTTTTATATTTAAAAGTTTTTATGGCCTAATTTTATGTACCGCGTCTTACTTTTACAAACTGCTAAAAATTAAGAAGTCCTGCAATAATTGAAATAATTTTGCGTGCCGATTGTGAACCCACTGTGGTTGGAGGAAGGCAAAGGCGGCGCAGAGTGGAAGAAGCGGTATCGGACGTTTCTTTTACGAACCGAAAAAAAACAAGAGACGTGGTGAAAATTTTTGCCGATTGGCTTTTAAACATTCTGTTTTTGGAGTCCGACTTTGATATCGGAAAGGAATTACTCAAAGACTGAGATTAGCATGGATTAAGCTGGGTTGCGAGGTGGATCAACTGCAAACGTTAAACGTGTCTCAAATTGGGCTTAGGGTTGCAGTCATTTTGTCTTATGCGCACTGGTTAATGTGTTTCGCTATAATTAGAACAGACGGAAGCAGAAGTACCTAGAAGACTCAAAAAGCACAAATGGAAAGGAAGCTCAATGCCCTCAAATTACCTTTTTAGCACTAAGCTAGATGAAATGACTTCTTTTTAATTTCTTACGTGTTGAGCTACCTCCTGCTAGCAGTCAATGCATTGCAAACAAATTTTTCTAAAAAATGTCCGCTTGAAGATTATTAATCACTGCGTGGTGTGACGTTAAGAAGGAAAATGTGCTCCGCTTTTAAGACAAGGCTTTTGAATAACGCACTTAAGTGCTGCAATTACATAACTGGAAATAGTGCTGAAAACCTTCTCCTAGAACTTTACCCGCATCATTCCTTTTTGTCTCCATAAGCATATCTGTCTCCCCTTCGTGTCTGCCTCTTTCGATTTACTGGGATGAGCTCTTCTGCTCACCTTTCTCACCATCAACCTGTTCCGAGACAAATCGAGATGAAAGCAGTTGGCCGCGAGTTTGTGTCCTCAGCTCTGCAATGTCCATTCCTTTAGCACAAAATTCAAAGTGAACAAATCCGTCTGCTCTGCACCATGCAAAAAGGATGCTCAGTCGCGCGAGTATGAATTGAAGCATGACTTAAGAGTGGGTGATGCCGTTGGAAAGCGAAAGACGGGAAGCGGACAGGCAAAAGTGCAGTTGGATGCCTAGCCGGTGATAGACTAAAAAGGTCATTTTCATTGTAATTTACCTCAATAGAAGTCACCTATTGCATGGTGTATGACAAAAGAATGGCTGAGGAAAATTAATTATCCCTTCATTCTTTCCTACAATTAGTCGAACCATTTCCTTCTGCCGCTTACGCTAAGCATGGCTGCAAGCTGCTCTCTGCGTGGGTACTTCAAATCACCGTATTAATTGACACACATTCACTTGCACTGCTCGTTGTAAATAATTAAAATGTTTCTGTACTTGATATCGTCACCTTCAAGCGATTTATTAACCAAGTTATTCTTTAAAAGGCGCGTTTTCTAATGAATGCAACGTAAAAGGAACATCTATGGCTAACTTTTCTCCCGAAATCCGATCGTCATGAGGAATTCTTTTTATTTTTTTAAGCAAATCATAAAAATGCATTTCACCGACTTAACTCTAAAGGGTTTGTTCATACTACTTAAGTCCAGTCAGTAATATGTTAACAATGTCATTATAACAGCACAAAGAAAAGCGAAATGTTTTATTAAATCAATTTTAGACCCTACCAATGTTTTATTAAAGATTTTGATCTTTGGTTTTTAGCCTTTGCTGTGAGTACTTTCTCGCGAACTTGTCATGCAGCCATCCGCACTACGAGCACTCCGTTGTGTTGCCTGCGTACTCTTTTGCGATAGCCAATTAGAATTTTTGAGGTAGCAGCTACCCTTTAAACCAAAAGATGAGGAAGAGCCGTCAGTACGAACTGAAGCCACCTAATTGGCTCTCGGCCAATGACTGAGCTGTCCTGGTAGTACAGTCCGGACCGGATGACTCAAACACTCACCTACCCGCATTTCATGACATTCGTCTGTACACATAAGCATAAAGGTTACTGAGCCTGTTTGAGGGCTTAACAGATGTGTTGCTGCATTCCTGTACCAAAGTTAAAACGCCCCAGTCATTTCCCGCATAGAAGGAGATAAACTCACCGGTAAGCGAAATGGCATTTCACTGACGCTTGATGCCAAGCTACACTTCAAGTATTCACCTTTTGTTGACAACCTTGATGTCTATCCTATTACCTGAAAATATCAGGAAAATCTCACCACAAATTAGCTGTAGTACCAGGTTTTCCGCATGATATGGAGGCCAACTAAGCAATTTCATTATTTTATCTTCTCTCCACCAGTAGTTTGTTGAAAATCATTCTTACGAGGTGAGATTGAGGTTCCTCAAGTCCACTTCGCAAATAAAAAGTAGAGTTGACAAAAATATGACTTCAATCGGCTTGACCGACAAATTGTTTTATGACTCAATCTAGTACAAAGGCGGCTAGATTTGAAGATGCGTCTCTTAGTGTCCCTGAGAGCCCTCGCCTCATCTTAGGCCGATTTATGCCATCAGATAGTGACCAAAAGCAATTTCTGACGATTGTCCCACAATTTTAATTTCGCCAGCATTGTTAAAGTACACACCGCTTGCCCGCCCTTACTCAACCCACCCCACTGGGGTGGGCAAATGTGTCCTACGCATGCTTAACCACGAATCAAGCCAAAAGGTGGTAATCACTCGTCTTTATTTATCCCCAAAGGACTGTTATTTGACCGATCTACTGGTGATTAATTTTTGGACAAGGTGAGGTGGAGGGATCCACCTCGAACCCCTACTTATCATTGTCTCACATCGTAGTCTCCCCTTACAAACGAGACTGGCTAATCTGTGCAAGCTTGAATAGTCAATTTATTGCTTGTTTACTCCGATTCTAACATGGGTCACGACAGCAGCATGGCCTACCCTGTAGAGCCGCCTTAAGAAGGCACGTACTGGCTTGGACACGTCGCGCCGGTCCACATGCAGTCCGTCTTGGTTGTGCCCAGTGATGACTGCTCCTAATTTTTACCAGGTTCGAGTCGTCGAAGGATATCAGCTAAACTGGTTCAATGTGACCTGCAGGTGGCTGGCTTATAAGCAACGGCAAACTTGGTCCCAAGGCTGTGAAAGTCTCATGAGGACGAGGACAAAAAAGGTATGTTTAGCTGATGGGGATGGGAAAGGATTAATTTAACAATGATGGATCTGCTTTTCATCTCGCCTTCCTCTTTCCTAACTGCGAATGCGCCGGACTTCTGGCAGTAAAACTTGCATTCGTGACCTCAATAATAGGGGGTGAAGGGGGAGCGGTCATAGCATCACTTCAAAGGACTTTGGCCCGTCTCACCTGCAAAAAATTGGCGAACATAGATACAAGTCATCGCATGTCTATTATACACATCAAACAGACAGCCTTCAAACAGCCGCGGCAACGAAACGTCATTTACTACTCACCTCCCTCCTCCCACCCCCTCCCCTCAGCCTTGCCTTTTGTTCGAACCGCCGCATATCAGATTGGCTCATTGTGGTCCGAGGGGTTTGATGCAGACCCATCACTCAATCAAATGCCTTTTTATATGGTCTCATGCAAAAGCGAGGGCTGATTCTCTTGCTATGACTGGTGTCACCAACTCTCCTCCCCGGAGTCAGTGCCAGAATGCTATGGAGAGTTATTCATTATTAGTCTGTACAATTCTCTCCAGTGGTTTCTTTCTGCAAGAGGCACAGTTACATTAAGTGCGCACCATACTCACCTTAGTGGCGAAGAAATGCAAACCATCTCCCTTTATGACATGCGCAGTGCCAATGGGCCTTTGCATGCCCACAAGATTGATGGTTAAAAGGTGGAGAGCAGCTATGCGTGATGCTATGCTGACAACCGGGTGTATCGTGTTTCGCTGACTGTGGGTAGCTCCTTTAGAGTTCCACGCAGGGTAGCACGTGTTGGTGGATGTGGGAGAGATTGCGGGTGCTATTTCTCACTGAGGTAAAAAGGCATAAGCTAAAACGTAGTGGTGCAGAGACGATGGCTTCTTTAGCTAGGATAGCGCAGTAGTGGGCATTTCGGTGACATCTCTGCTTATGCACAGTCTTGCCCATTGTTCGAGGTATGTGACTGTTGAATGCATCTAATGGGGATAATCTGGGATAGATGGATCCGCCGCTGCCAGCTAATGGAATTAGCAAAGGCCAATTATGGAAGGTGGTTATCATTGAGGTTGATTAAGGAGCTACAGTTGAGCGCCAACACTGGGTTGTCACTATGATGGGTTCCGAGATGTAGTCGTTCTGAAAACCCATTAAAACACACGCGAGTGCAGCTTCGACGACTTTGAGAGAGTGAGTGTAATGCGTGTGCTCTTTAAAATGCGCTTTGTAGGTGGGTGGCGCGAAGTGAACTCGAACACGATCGTGGGACAGCGCGGTGGTAGCGTGGAGCGTGGCATCAATCCTGCACAAGCAAACTAATTCCCAGGTCCGATCTGCACTCATTGCTTAAGTTAAAGATGTCGGAGAAACCTGAGCCTGAGGTTAATGGGAAAGCGATGAAAAGGACGAACGTCCCACAGTTAGTGATTTGCAAAGTATGAACAGACTCGAAGGTATCAAAATATTGCTTTGACGACATTAGTGATGCCTGTACTAGACAGAGTAACAGGCCTCTGCAGAGTATATGGCTACGCCCACTAACCTGTGCCACCGCAAAGACAAATGTCTCACTGGGGAGGAAAGACGAATCCTTTGGATGTTGTTCTCTAATGCGGCTGATACTGAGCGGGTCCACCTCATCGTCTGGGCTATTAGTGTACCTGCACTGCAATGTCTTCGTTGTCATCTGGTCATTAAGGGAGGCTGAACGGACAAAATTGTAATCATCCTTGGTTATATCCACTCCATCTGCTTAAACCCTCGCTTAAAATGTTTCCACAAGCCTTGCCATATCCATACGCCGAGATTAGTTTTATCACTTCTCATTGGATTAGAGACTGCCAAATTGCAAGTCTGCACCAGAAATTACGCGCATATAGCTATCGTGGTGAGGCCTCTGCACCTCCAAACTGTTCTCCTCGTCAATTTGTAAGTTCAGCTCAAGTAATTCTTACTGCTGACTACCCTGCTGACTCAGTCATCCACCCACTCACTCAGTAATTGTTTGATTCAATCGCTGAGAAGCTGACGATGATAAGAAGAAAAATACAACTGTTTCCGTACTTGCCGACGAAGGCGTCGTTCGTAACGGTAGAAGGCATGCCTCGTTGAGTAAGAGGTTCCCTTTGTGTTCGCATCGTAAAACTCTTTTACTATTGCAGTGTAAAAGTGTGACCGATAGTGATGTAAAGTCCATTCTTTCACAATAACATTAACTCGACATCGAACGCCGCATCATCTGATCATAAACATGACAACAGCCGAGAAGACTTAAACAAGGTAGAGATCTCTCCACCTTATTTACCGTCAGTGGCTGACATGCCAAATGGAAGAAAAGGGTGTTGCATTGGAAATGGATATCAGAACGTGAAATGGACGGCTACGCAATGAACGTTGTCATCTACTCTGGTGACAAAATTTTGTGACTCGACCCGCTATTGGATTAGGAGTTGTGGTAGATGCCGTTTCGTTGACCTGAAGATGCATACAACCAACTTTACAAATTTCATTGCCTGTCTACTACATAAAAACGACTAGTACTTACCGGAGAAACGTCTAACAAGGCACGCCCTTGACTTTACTAACCCACCTCGCCCCTAAAGGCTCATTCCGGTTTTGTGTCTGCCAAATTATTCTGCGTCACACCTAAGGAGGCTGATTTCAATGGCTCCAAGTGGATCGCTTTAGTTGCCATTCTCAATTTTCCTTAAATGCCTAGTAAAAACAACCCATACTCATTCAAAAAACTTTTTTAATTAATCATTAAATGATTTGGAAAAACTCTTTTGCCACCGTACTGCTCTATTATAGGTGATGCGAAAGATTATCACATGACTTGCTAGTAAATAATTAGCAAAGGTGTTTATGCCTCCGGTAAGATTGTCTACAATGAAGAAAACGAAAGATAACCTTATACTAGCATACCTTAACGCAAGCATATGCGCTCCGCAAATCGGATCGATAGCGCTCGGTAGGTGCGCCTCTCCCACGCGGGCACCTACGCAAGTGCAGGCACACAGCTAAGCTGCCTGCATGGACTGTGCCATTGAATGACACTGGTGCATCAAAAGTGCCGCCATACCATGATTCAGTGTCTAGCCGTCCAGCACAAAGCCAGCGGAATCTGCTTTGGGCCAAAGGCAGTGAAAATGGGCTAAGGGAAAGAGGACCTTTAAGTGGTGGCGTGAGAAATCCTTATGGATTTTGGGATGCTTCCATCTCTTCTTCTTGTGCGGAAAACGGAATGTTTTTCGCCTCCCTATGTCGCTCTCTATTTCGGTCCTTTCGTTGGGCTCCTCAACAGCTCATTAAAAAATCAGTCCCCAAGCCTTAAATTATTGCTGGAGGAGATGATTTCGCATTGAGCTGGGGCAGTGCCCTTGGTAATCAACTAAGGCGGGGCTTAGGTGTAAATGGTGCAACTTAATGATGAGATTGGCTGCATTTGAAGTGGTTACTTCACCTCTGCCACCACCCAACTAGACCTCTCATTACCATTCTCGGTCTCCACCGACCAAATTTTGCAGTTAATAGGCAATAGAGGTGTGAAGGGGGAGCATTTCCTAGGCTAAGATGGCTGCCTATGTAGTCCAAACAAATGATGTATGAGGCACACCCCAGGAAATGATCCCAATTTCAAGTGTCTCATTAGTTTGAGGGGCCCTAAATTTACTAGTTCACTGACTTGACAAGTAAATGGAATATGGCGCAGAAGGAAAGACAACGCCAGTCTGCAAAGAGAGAGATTTATTTTACAGGAGTGGCTTTCTTTCACAATGTGACTAGGCGCTCTTGAAAAGAAGAATCTGTTTTCCACCCATTGATAGCGAAATGTGTCTCCTCTTCTCGTAAGCGAATGAGCTACAACAGTGACAGCGAAAAGTCAAGGTGTCAAAAGTGGTCAAAAAAGTGAACACACCTCACACACTATCTAGCCAACTCACCTACTAAAGTCACGACCGACAACACAAGTCCACGAGGGTCCGTAGCACTCATCAAAGTACTTGCGAACTGCAGTTGCAATTGCAATGGGAGAAGGATCCTCGGCCATGGCCCTGGCACAGGCATCCACCGCCTCCTGTTGCATAGACTCCTTCATGTCGGATTGAACAACTTTAGCTTTTATTGCGCTCATTGTGTGGTGGGACAGATTGAGGTGTGTAGGTGCTTTCACTCCACCAAACACCTCTTATATATGGTTTCAGGGCGAGGGTGAGCGCTGACTTACGCCACCATTGGTCTCGGGGCGTGATTACGTGCACGACACAGGCGCTGACAGTCTGCCGCTGAGTCAAGCAATCCACTTTGACTACTGTCACCTCTAATTTGAGTGCCAAAAGTGCTTTGGGGTGGATTTGGCTTTTATAAAGCAGCTGCGCGATGGTATAAACATAAAAAATGGAATGGCATGAAGCCTTTTAATATGTTAAAAAAATTTGGTAATTTTTATCAGTCTCCTCACTAATAACTCTCTCAGCACTGTCAAAAAGGGATTTTTTAAACTTTTTGGCTCAAATTTTGTACTTTTGAGGCCGTAGAGACGAGCAGAACGCCTTCCCGATGGGGCCGTTTGACACAGGATGGCACATCACACGCACGTCACAAGGAGATGCCGCACCCTATGCAGGTGTGGTTGCCTGACTTTGTCGCACTCACTGACTCGTCGTTTTAGTAGCGGTGATTCAATTAAATAGTTACGGTGGATCAGTCAATTAATCATTTGGTCAAGTTGAGTCCTGTTGTTATGATTCTTCGTGGATGCATTGAGACGGCTGAAATGAAGTGATTAACAGGCCGGCTGAGTGGCTTTGGCACTTAGGGCCACGCTGATGCAGGCAGGTGTGAGTCTGGCAGTTGACGCTTCACTCATCCATTGCTTTACAGTGGTTTCGACTATGAAGCAAGAGGATCTAAGGGATGAGGAAGACAAAGCAATGGAAGTCCGTGGCGGAAGTATGCCAAGTGGGACCTAACAGAGGAGCCTTCTGCATGCGGGTAGAAGATGATTGTCGGGCCGTCTGATGGATAAATTAACTGCGCCCTTACAGCATTACGTCACTTCTATACCAAATTTCACCAACACACCGTCTAGGTGACCCGCCAGCCCCAGCCATACACCCCTTTCCACCCCTCTGCTCCCCTCAATGACAGCTCTCCAAATGACGTGCCTTGCCAGCAGACAACTGTATAATCAGGTATGATTTTAAACGAGCTAATGAGAAGTAAAGGTGAGAAAAGCACTTTAAAAAAGCTTATTTTTCTTTCTGAATGCTGGAACTTTCACCAAAGCCGGAATATACGCAGGCAACCTGCACCTCGCCTTGGGGAGCGGCCTGTCACATAAGCAAATGGCAAGGCTTAGCATTGGTTTCGTTCTTTTTGTATCACAAGCTAATGAGACTGTCGTTGAGGTGCACAGCACTCGCAGGTCATTCAAAGTGTGACCCAATCAATAATGAAGGTCGAGTTTTGTCTCTACTTTGTGGGATTGACACTAATCACCATTAAATGGGCACAGACGAAGGCAACGGAGGACAATTCCATGTAGGTTCTTTTCCACTTGTTTTTTTAAAACACCTTCTGCATGATTAATTCATTAGCTGTTTCTCTTCCCCTGTTTTTACTCCTCCTGGTCATGAAAACGTTTTTCAAGCGTGACAGCAGGAAACCAAGTTTGATTGAAGTCGGAACGGACCGGATGGGTTGAACGAAGACTTTTTTGCCTTCGTGAAGAGGCTTCATGGCTAATGAGGAGAGGTTACGCCTAATATCAACTAAGGCGGGTGAAGCGGATGTCACATGTCATGCATCACGCCATTAAGACTGTTGATGAAGACCCTTTTACTTCTTTGCTAGTGTTAGGCGGATTAATTGCTGATTGACTTGGAGTGGGAAGTTTTGCAGTCACTAAAGGCATTATGAGTTAGTCCCCAGGGTAGCACTCGTTATTACCCACACTTCTTGGGCATGCATCACTTCATTCTCGCTAGACTGTCCATGCTTTATGGGTGCGAGTAAGAATCGAAAACACGGCCTTCCACGAGTCATTACGACTGGAATGCGTTCACTGCAATTGCTTGGTTTAGTCGCCTCGCACACATTCGATTGTCACATTAGCTTACAGATGAGGCGATCTTAAGGCTCTTCTTGTGAAAGAGTAAAGAGGAGGAAGAAAGGATTCGCCTTCCCGCTCGACAATCACATGAAAGCTGACAAATTGTGACCCATCATTTTGGTTCCCATGGACGCGCTTATCTTCCTCCAGAGATGGGAAGGTATTGGTGCAGTATTCCTGACATCTATTCCGAGTGGCTCAAGACTCATTAGCTTCTCCTATTCGGCTTGGTTATTAAAGACGATATCGTTGCCGTCATCATCTTTGCAAGGATCCACCTCACCAAGGCACCGTCACATGTGCTCCGAGAGTGGTACTAGTGACAACTAAGCCGCTGACCTGGATGGCACGTAGCACTGAATGGCGTGAGCTACTCATCCACTGGTGGAAAGGCGCCCATGCGTTGGTGCCGTGCCTCGTGTGCAGTCACACCCTTGGCAGGCTTGACGGCTTCTTGTGTCGAGCCTTCTAACCAGCTCTGATGAGCGGTGGACGAATGTGTAGGTGAAGGGGGTTAGCGAAAGTACGACGATGCAAACGCTAAAATGTAAAACAGGGAAGGAAGAGTGAGCACTACGTTACCTGGTACCTGAGTGGAAGAACATAGTCATCGGTGGCGGGTAAACCTCAAGCCTAAGACAAAAGTCTACTTTGCAGGCTTCTGGGATGCAGTAGTCTGCAGTATCAATGCGACGTAGCATACAATTGTGGCAACATCGATGAAAACAAGTATTGCCTGACCACGTGTACTATGTGCGCTTGGTGTCTCAAGGCGGCACGGCAGTTCAGGCGGATGTGTCGTCCTCGAATTGTCTTCTGCTGTGCCTATGGTTCATGTCACTTCTTTGGCCACTGCTCCGACCTCAATATTGCGGTTTCCAATCTGTCCACCTTGCAGCCTTAAGGAGTAAATACAATGCATAACCCTTATCCTATCCCTTCTTCGTCTAGCTGAGCTTCTACTTTGTAGTTTGTATGAACTTTTAAAGTCCACCCGATTGTATCTAGATATGCGCTGAGCAGCTCTTTGATCCACTCTCTATTACCATGCGGTTAGATTGCGCATCTCTAGCCCATCAAATGGAGGTAAAACTGATTCAAGGTGACTTAATCTTGGTAGCTTTGCAGGCTGAATAGGTGCTCCGTCAAAGCTGATGGCTTGGATGATGTCGGAATGCTTAGCTGACAGTCAGAGAAAGAAGAAAAGGGATATTTCTTCTTAAGTAGATGGAGAAGGGTGCTAGTAGGTTCAAACAGTGGAAATGAGAACTTGCTCCACGACACACAGTTACGGTTGATGCTGATGTGGTGGTATTGAGCCACTCCATTCATAGTGGGATAAACAAGAAGGAGAAAGATGAAAGGGCCGTCCAAATTACTGCCATTCACATCCACTAGCATATCGATAAGTAATACGTCTGTACAACTCTTGATGGCTGAATGGCCTGCCTATTGGTCGACTGAAAATGCCTAGCACTTACTGAAAGTGTGCGTCTCTTGAACCTCTCAGGACACGATGCGCTCTGGTTTGGTAAAGCGACAGAAAGAATTAAGTGTTTAAGTTGTTTTAACCAATCACAAGTGAGTTCTTCCTACCCTGTCAAATGCAGCTCGAATATATGCGGGAAAACTTCTCCGTGAGAAGAGTGAACCATTGCCACAGTCGTTTCTTCCCTCACCCAACTACCTTTTCTTGAAAATACAAATGACAAATTTAACATAGAAATGAGAATAAAATTGTCCGCGGAAAGTGCAAGACCCTCCCGTTGGTGTTAGTCAAGAGAACTTCAAATCCCAAACATACAACATCAGCATCGCGCCAGATGACATTGACAGCCCAAACCGAGGACTTGCCTTATGCAAGAGCATTATTTATAATGTTATTCATAGAGAGCAGGTTCCTTTTATAGTCGACTAAAAAATGGAATTTTTGGCTGATTTTGGGCTAACTTAGAGTAAACTAATAAAATCACTTTTCTTAATTTCAATACTACTGAATTGGGTATTTTAGTAGGCCATCATTACGCCATGCAAAACAATTAAATTAGTTGGAAGGCCTTTCTCCTTTGTTATGAGAATTAAAAAAAAACCGGTCATATGCCTTTAAGCCATCGAGCACAGAAAGCAAAGTGGGAAAATTGCGACCAGATCCCATTTGTTTCAATCCGTCTGTGTGAACGTTTAAGTGGTGAAGCAATTAAATGAACAACAACAGCAACATCAACAGCAGCAACAATGAGATTGATGTTTTTCTTATCTGATAAGGAATGCGCTTTAACGCGTCCCAAAATTCCACTCTGCAGATGCCACCTCACATCTACTTCACTTCACACCACGTGACATCCCTCCAGCTTATCTGATTTAATTAGGCCAATCCTCCTCCAACTGGCAACCATCTTTGCCAAACCGTTGCAGCCAGGGTAGCGTTTTCATAAAAAGTGACGTTAAATTAAAATCAAAATTGTCACGGCAACATCAGTGAAAGCAGATAGACGGAGAGACAAAATAGCATCTCATTTCACCGCCTTTTGATGGTGTGAAGTAACTACCCAGGAAAGCTGTGTCATGGGTTAGTCAGGCAAATTACTCTAATCAGGTTGATGTCACAGTCCCACCCTCTTCAATCGATGAGGTGAGCACACACATACACACACTTGCACTCAATGTGTTTGAGTGGGTAACTCAATTAGCCCCCTGCAGTGGAGCCAATGAAAAGGCAGCGCTGCGAGGTGTATAAAAGTGGCTTTGCAGTTTGGCGCCTCACAAAAGAATCAGTAGCAGTGCCAACTGAATTATCCCATCGCATTCACAGCATGAGCTACGTAAAGGCCAAAGTAAATCAGTCGGATATGAAGGAGTCGATGCAACAGGAGGTGGTGGATACTTGTGCACAGATTATGCGCAGTGCCGAGATCACTCCGGTTCAAGTGGCCACAGAGTTGCGGAAGTACTTTGATGAGCACCATGGACCCTCGTGGACCTGCATTGTTGGCCGTGATTTCAGCAGGTGGGTTGATTAGTGCATTCCCCAACTCCTTCAGTTTAATTGGTGTGCTTATTTGCTGCCTTACTTTCTCCTTCCACCTTCCACCATTTCAGCTCATTCGCGTACGAGAAGAAGAAGCACATCTCATTGGACATTGGTGGTCAACAGATCCTCCTCTTTAAAAGCGCGTAGATCACCTCCTAGTTTGTATATAACGCATTGCCTCTTAAATAAATACGTACGACTTTCAGCATGTTGTTTTGACGATGGAGGCGAGGAGACGCGCAGCTAGGCTTCTGTGGAGGGGTAGGTCAATGTCTTCCACCCTCCTGCCAGTCAAATTTGTCTCTCCAATTGCTTTGAAGGGTTCACTTGGGGGCGAAACTTTTAAGAAATAGCTTACTGGCTTGAAACCACCTCAAAAGGCTTACTCGTGGCGAGGCTGTAAAGAGGAGACTCCTGACCCTCACATTTAATAAAAAAAGTTTAAGAAATAGAATAAATAACTTTAAATTTATAGTGGCTTGCTGCCAACAAAATAGGGAAGGAAAAGGGCGTTGGAGCGAACTCTTGTTCGCTTTTGTCCCACCACCGCCATCGCCATCGCTGTTGCCTTCCCCGTCCAGAAAAAGAAGCTTGTCAGAAACGGCCATAAATTCTATAAACGTTTTGCTAAAGGGCAATTTTTTGGCAAATTGCCTAAAGAATAAACGAGGAAAGAAAAATTAATTATTTTGGCTAAAATGGGTGACAGGATTGACGCATTTGACGTCTCGCCATTTGATGACTGGTTTCCGTACTCTTGGAGGGCGCTGCGATGCAGTACTGGTGGTGAATGGTAGAGAGGGGCTTACTGAGGCAGTTTGAGTCGGAATATTGACCTTCATAATCAGCTTAACACGAATACACCTCGCCACCATGGCGGCGAGGTGATGTGGCGTGAATGCATCACAGAGTCTGAAGGCGAAAACCACGCGGTACTGAAGCCTTAATGGAAGCGCGCGAGATCAACGCCAACGGTAAGCCTGAAGGACACAGAGCGTCGCGTCGGTGGAATAGACGAGTGACTTTTATCCACAGGGGCAAATATCGTGCTTTGATAAAAAAGTTTTGTAAATTGCACGAGGACTCACAAATTGATGGGTAAACAACGTAGAGTCTGGACCTGTCTGATGCTCTGCGAAACAAAAATTGCAAAGCAAGACTGAGCCACGCTTGAATAATGTCAAATTTCCTTTTGTTGATAAAAAAACGCACCACAAAAATAGCGTCATTGTTACGTTGCTGGCGGCTAAATAAACCAAAGGTGGCGGCCTCACAAGGCCGGGGACAAATTATTAGTCTTGGTGCCGGACAAATCTTCCGCCTGCCAGCAACTGGGACACAATGTGAAGCTGTTGTGAAGGGCTGTGTAGCGGTAAAATTTCTGTCTCCATTTTTGGTCCATAAACAAGGTAAAATTTAGGATTTGATGCATTCAGACTTCTTGCTAAATGTCTTTCCACCTACAAAGAAATTTTAATGGCTGCCGCTCCAGCCTCGCAGGTGGCCTTTAAGACAGCGACCAAGCTGAGAGGGGTAAAATGTAACGATGGGGACGACGCTTAATAAAGGGGAGGGACTATCAAGGGCTGTCATATTTTGTTTAAATGAACACTCGAATGCATAGGTTATTCAGCCCCCACGGTTAGCATTGTCCTGCAGAGCAAAATGGCCTTCTCCCTCACGGTCATCCTGTAGGTAGGTAATAAATCATCAGCCATGCTAGTCTGGCTTATCATAACATCAAGAACGAACAAAACTTTTAAATATCAAATTTCAGACGCTAAATAATTGAATGTGTTAGCTTAACCATTTGGTATTTTGTCAAATAATGGGTAAAATGCTTTTTAGTTTAGGGTATGTGATTTGTGTTAAAGTTCTATTTTTATAAGCATTATTAGTAACAGAAAAGTTTCTGAATAAAATAAAAAAAATTGTTAACGCTGTTTAAAGTTCTTAAAACTTCGTAGCAGAATATGGATGGGTTCAAAGTTTCATTCGAAAACTGCTTAGTTTGTTTTAAGTAATCAAACGAGGATGCAACATCGCTTACAGACATTATTTGAAGGAGGCTATGGGGGAGTGGTCTCTGGCCTTTATTAACTCATGGAACTCCTACTTTGTACGCCGGAGATTTTACGAGAATTCGTTTCTTTATTCATTACATAGCTGAAGTAAAACGCTTGCACCTAGAGTGAGATTAGTTATCTAAAATGGCTTGTAATATTAACCGGCTTCCAATGTGCAATCAAAATCTTAACGGCTTTGACAACTATTCGGCAATTTATAAAATGTGGGCTAAATTGCATTAATGATAGCGAACGGACGACAATGTGAAGAAAGATTTTCGGGTGCAGCGTGCCATTTTACTAGTCTAGAATAAATTTGAAATCTAGCTCAGAAATTTGCGGATCGCAAGCAAACCTAATTAGATTAATTTTCAGAGTAGCAAAGTAACTTCATTTGTTAATTAATTGTAGTTTGAATACTTTAAATGTATTTAAAGTGCAAATTTTTAGTTTTCTTGCACATGAAGCAAATACAATGGCTTTACAAAAGGTAGAGGGCTTGAGCACACCTGTTTTCCTTTTGTTTCATCTCCTCCCTGTGGAAAGGTACTATGGTCTAACATCAGCAAAGATAATAACAATCACCACTCACACATCTATCATGTCTTGTGCGTTAAATTTACAGCAGCACCCGTTTCCGACTATTCGAGTGAACTTGAGTGGGTCCGGCGCTGCCAAATTGTTTCCTCCGCACTCCCGCTTTGTATTGGATGGGTATCTCTTAGTCGCATCTTCTTTTCAACTCTCATGAAGCAGTTTTGCCCCACGAGTACAATTTACTGTTAGTTTACTTAACTGACATTGCGGGACCGGGCCATTTCCCGCCACCAATCTGTCAGTCAGTCGACGAACATCCTATAATTGGGACTAAGGGGATGGTGGGAGGAGCAGAATGCATTAAAGAAGGCATTTATGGGGCCCTTAGCTCATTGTCTGGTCTCTATCGATGCATTTCCTACCCACCTACTTACTCACTGTGATTCACTTTTAAGCATGGCTTTGACAGTTATTTTACCACATCAAATCACAGGAACACAATGAAGCGCCCTCCTTGACTGGGAAGGTGTCGCTATGCGTTTGGAGGGCGTCATACCCTTGCATTGCTTGTGTCCCCACATCAACCTGATTGACAGGTGGGATAGGTGGTGGGTAAAAAGAAAGATTGAAAGATTCTACTTTTTCTCATGGGCTAAGGCTTCATTTCGGCGAAAGAAAGAAGCCTCGGTGCAGTTGAGCATAAAATGTCTGTCAAGAGCTTTGTTTTACTGCCTTTTTTTCCTCCTGCCAAGGCAATATTTAAAAAAGAAGAACAAATTTCTGCAAGTAAATTCTCTCTTTAGTTCAGCTTACATAAATGGCATTCAGCGGGTTGAACAGCGCCCAGCTCCACACGACTTTGCCAGACTTCTAAATACGCACATATAAATAGTAGAATTCAAAACAATCTACAAATTGAATTTTATAGTTTCTGTGCAAAATGGGGCAGCAAATGAAATATTGTCACGCGCCACGAAAGAGGAGGAAGGTTTTGCCCTTCATTTGGAAGGAGATGAGGTGCTTCTTCTCGTACGCGAATGATCTACAAGCGATAAAAGAAAGCAAAAGCAGTGAGCCCAATTCCTCTAGGCTGTGAATGACCCAGTCAGCCGTCTTTAAGCGGTGGAAAGGTTTCAATTTGCCTGGACTGTCTCTGCCGCATCAGTGACTCTCTGAGGTCACAAATCGGAGAGTCTGGGGAGGAGGCCCGGGGGGGGAGGCGGAAGTCACCACGGGCGGTGCTGTGTGTGTCGGGCAAAGTGACCAAAACTGAATTGTGATTTTACCACATTAGTTTTGTATTTTTTTTCACACCAATCGCATGCTCAAACCAGCTATTGGAGAGCAGCCAAAAGGGAGCCATCAAATTAGTGTCATGTGACATCTCCGTGCAGTTTTTTCTCCCTCTCTCATTCTTTTTCTGCATAACTGTGCAATTGTGCATTAAATGTTCTTTGCGGAGTTGGCTGAAGTCGGAAGAGGCGGATGAAATTCTCACATTTTTGACGATTCTTTTCCCTTCGCCTCATCGCCCTACTCCGCCACCACCGCAGCCAGTTCTTCCTCCCGGCCTCCTCCAACCCTCCCACCTAGTTGTAGATCTTGGACTTCTAAATTGACCTCGGTGAAGGGAAACAAAGCAGTTGATATGACTTCTAGCTCTTTGCTTAGAAGAGAGTGTATTGAGGGCGAGGAGGGTCGGTTGAAGGTGATGATTGACACCTCCTTCTCCTGTCTAAGTTCAGTCTACCATCCCAAGTTCACGCAAGATCTTTGAAAGGGAAGGAGTCCCCCAATTGGTTTACATGACAACCAAGTAATGAGCCTCCATAATTAGCGGCAAATGACAGACAATTGACAGATGTCCACCCCTACCGGCACACCGATGGCAGTTATAAACGGTAAGAAAGAAGTAGATATGTTTTAAAATTACCAAAAAAAATTCAATAAGAGAGTTAGGGCTTACGCTCCAAAGTCAGCTCCAACCACACAGCTCCACGAAGGTCCGTAGAGATCATCAAAACGCTTCCTCACATACCTCGCAATATCCATATACTGTTGATGATGCTGGAGGGCTTCGTAGGCACAATTTGCTGCCTGTTGTTGCAACTCCTCCAGCATATCCGTCTCCTTAATTACAGCCTTTGCCTCACTCTTTCTATACCTTCCACCAGACATAGCAAAGCGAGTGCTAAGCGATACAAATGCCAGTGATTGAGCTAGCCACCTAATTTGAACCCGTCACATCAATGGAGGTGCCACTAATATAGCACTTCACCTTCTGCTATTGCAGTCATTGGTGGATTAGGCGGAGGGAAAAAGGTGAAGACGAATAATAACCTCGCCTGTGAGAGAATGAGTAACTGTAAGTGGTGATGCTGTTTCGCTACAGTGTGTATGCTGCGCTGGTTAGTCCCTAAGGCTTTCTTTTAATTATCTGGCTTCGCTGTCTCCCACTGGGTTATTGCGGGGGATAATGTTGCTGCCTATGCAAAGACAGGATCGGCTTCCCTTTCATGGTAAAATCCGCTTTGTTATGTGTATTTTTTTACCTCCGTCGTCGACTAGACACTGCGCTGGTGGAGGGAGCGCCGGTGGCATGGCTGACTAAGGGCCGTCAAAGGCATCATTGTGGGTGGATTGCAGGGCCTGGAGAAGCCCTTGCTCCTCTATTCACCAATCCGGGCTGTCGGCAGAACTGCTTAGACATGCACGGTTTTTCCCAATCGGACTTGTTGAGAAGGGTGAAGAAAGGAAGTGGTTAGATGGATGATGGATAGCGTTTGTGGAGCCCATTAGTCTCAGCTGCTGTCAACCCGATGGACATCAAGATCACGAGAACGAAAAGGTTGGCGTAGCGAATTCTCAATTCTCGAGCGAATTTTGCCTTTAACTTGAGTACTTCGCGTTTGGCCTCGATTCTGGCGAAAACAATCAAGCTATGCACCCCACTTCTCAACCAATTGTTGTAGCCAAACATTCAACTTACACAAATGGCAATAAATGTTTTCATTAGGCTTTAGAACATGAATCAGTCCCACTAGACTCTAGGAGTAGGCGTTAGGCAGAAGTAGCCTCGTGGATGTCATGAGTGACCATCTATTCACTCACTCGAGGTCGAGCTTCCGCGAAAACCGTCGCACCATCACATGGTGGCAATTAGTATATCCTCTCTTTTAAGGCTTTTGAAGCTTTGATTTCAATGCGTGCAAGCTTAAAATCAAGATTATATTTGACTAACCACTCTGAGGCTGTGAGAAGTGCTGTTGTGTTGTAATAAAATTTGATACTTCATATTACGCATTTGTGCGTAAGTGGGCAATTCACCTAGCCGAAGAGATGTGAACTGGCAATAACGCCTTTCGCGGTGTTACAAAAATCCACTGCCGCGATCACAAAGGTAAAGGCGAAAAGGGGACGGAATACGGACTTACAACCTCAGTAGCTCATTCGACACTGTGGGTAGCATAAAATTAGCACCTCTTCCTACTTGATCCAGCAAGATGCGCATGATTATGGTGAATTATGGCTTTTGACAAGTGGATGAGTCATACGACCCATTCTGGAGATGAGAAAATTTAACTGCTCATCTGTCGTGAAAAAATCACCTATATCGTGTGATGATAAAAGCTGCCTTTTCAAGATATTTTTCCACACGCAAGAAGTATAACATAAAACTGTGCTACTTTACAACGAACTCCGGATAAATTCATTTTATGGCACAAAATTATATGCAGAATATATTTGTATCCGCCCACATACCAATAAGTTATAACACGTTCGAGGAATTTATTTGCCCTACTGTAAATTCATTGCACGAATCTACCGCTTCGGCGAATCAGTCCCAAGATCTAATTATATATACTTAAAAGACTGCATGAGGACTCTGCATAAGCTTCATACGCTAAAATGTGCCTTTTAATTGCCGAAACAGCTGGCTTGTAACCAAACCCACCATTATAGCAGGAAACTAAGTTTTGAAAAATATTTCACAGTTTGACAAAGAAAAAGCCAAGTCGGTGCCAATCTTGGCTTTATTATGAATCCGACCGCATTCTTTGTTTAAATTTATCAACGTGAGTTCTTCTTGGCTTAACTGTTTTTTATACATTTATAAAGGCATGCTTTTGGGTGTGAACTGCGTACTCAGTTCTTAAAATGTGCTTCGATTTCTGCTTTTAAAGTTGTAAAAAGTTTATTTAAAGCATGTTTACCTTCTTTAGGCATCTTAAAATGTTATACGAATGTCTTGTAGTTCTGTCACAGGTGTGAATTTTGAACTTGGGTATCGAATGAATTATTACTGCTGTCTATCTTTCTTTCTTAGAATTGAGTCCTTTGTGAGATGGGGATGAATGTTATGATCAAAAAAATTGGAACCCATGGGGGTAATATAAGTTCCTCCTGTAAATATTTGCTGAAAGCAAATGAAGTGGCTATTTAACTACTGTCCACATTTATTCTTTTGGATTTTTTTACAAGAAACAAGTAAAAGAAAGGGCTTGCTTTTTAGTAGCAAAATAACTAGTATTATAAGGCTTTAACAATGGAAAGTATTAGTACACGGCACATTCTTTCCATGAGAATCACTTGACCGGATAAAGGGGATTTGTCAAAGAAATTGTAATATCATACGATGCTTAAAGATGGTAGCAAGTAAAAACACTCTTTTTTCTCACGCTCCACGGAATAGGAGGAATGTGTAACCTTTCAATTCGAAGGAAATCAGGTGTTTCTTCTCATAAGCAAATGATCTGCAAAAAAATTATGGCGTGTAAAAGATTGGAAAAAAGAGTCAAATCCTTTAACAAATCTTCACAAAAAGTAAAATACAATAACGTTTTAGTGAAGTATCAAACAAACTTCCTTGAGATTGGCATGCGATTCACGAAAAGTCGGAATGCAACTTACGTGCCGAAATCTTTCCCAACAACACAACTCCACGAGGGTCCGTAGCAGTGGTCGAAGTGGGTTCTCAAGTGTTTTGCAATGTCCATATACTGTGTATTGCAGTGCAATGCTTCGTAGGCATGATTCACTGCCTCCTGTTGCATCTGGTCCAACATATCAGCCTGCTTCACGTAGGCTTTTGCGTGCGGCATGCTAGTGGTAATCTGTGGCAATACTGTGCAGTGCACCAAATTATCACACTTTATAATACCGGGTTACCCAGTTATTTTAAACTGCACCTCTCCTATCTGAGCTGGGTGCCTAGGTTCTCTCTCTCTCACACCGCGAATGTGTGTGTGTGTGTGAGTATGTGCGTATGAGACAGGGCTGAAGAATGAGCCAGCAATCCACCTAAGCAACGATTACGACACGTAGTGACGATCCACACTCGCACATACACACATAGAGGGCTAATTAAATTACCTCCTCTCCTTAATCACATGTAATTGGGTTGAGGGAGGTTTCAGAGCTCTCGTAATCGATAGACCACCTAACCCACCGCCTCAACCTCTCCAAATAAATCCAATCTGTAAATTGGCAGATTTGATTTGTCAATGTGCATCCCACCTACTACTCACCGACTGTCAAATGAGTCCACAGATCTACGGCGTGCAAATGATCCGCAGGGGATCCGCTCACTACAGTTGAAGGCGATCCCACTCCCACCCTGTTAATGCAACACCTGTTTTGTAAGGCAATGGAGAGTAAAAGGGAGATAGCATGCCTTTTAAAGCACGAATTATTAATTAAAAGGGCATTTTTTTGCCTCAACTGTCCCACTGCTGCAAATTCTTCTCCCCGTTAATATTGAAGACCCCCAGGCTGTCATAACGGCGGTAATTACATATGATTACCGGAGATGTAGTGAGTCTACCAATTGCAAAAAAAGTGCAGGCATGCTAAGCAACCGACTTTTTCCTCATCGCAGTAAGTCTTTTTTCCATTGGGAAAGACTAGGAAACAGTAGAATGTCGAGTGATGATCGTAGGTTAATAAATTACCAAATATGCATAGATTTTGTTTAACCATTTTTTGACTATTTTAAAGTGAACGTTGTATACTTAAAACGCAAAATTAGATCGTATTAATTTGCAAGGCAAAGTCATTTGTGCTTGGGTTAGCAGGGGAAAGCCTGAAAAAGGGGCCTAGTGAAATTCCTACTTGTACATTTTAATCCATTTGAGTGAATCGCATAAAATTTGAGACGTACTCTAGTGCCAGTGTGTTGGAAGGTGAGCAGCTCTTGAAAGTCGGTTAAATTTATGGGAAGACCTTAGAAATGGGACCTTTCTCCTCACCGGGAGGATGGTTCACAGCAACCCGCAAGAAAATATGGATGAATATGAGTAACCACGCTGCTTATTTAAGGCTGCATTTGTTCTTACTTACCGCCTACTTAAAGACAGAGTTCTGCCTTCCGCGTTCCTGCTTTGGTCGAAGTCATTCTTTTTTGTTGCTTTACTTAATTGCTTTTTAAGTAGTTTGTTAACTTCGCACCTTATCTGGCAAACTTAAAGAAGTAAAATCAATGCATTAAGCAGAGAAAGTTCCAAAATCTCTTTCCTCTGTAAGAACATCGAAACAGCCTAATTATAAACATAAGAGCGCACCTAAATCGAATTCGAAAATAATTGCAGAATAATATTGCTACTTATATTATTATTAGTAGATTAACGAACAAGCTCAGCCTTGGCCAAATTTTGGCGCGACATTTTGTAAATAGGAGGGAAGCAAAAGGTATTTCGCGTTTCCTGATTTCCGCAAAGCCTTTCATCTTGGTCGATAAAAGGTGACTTTACTCCTGCTTCCTCCCTTTCTTGTACATCAATTTGTGTGTGAGTGAGACACCCCGCCGTGGTCTCTGCAAAACAACACGATGTTTTCCACCCATGAAGAATAAAAAAATACATCATTTTCCAAAGTTTCTTAAAAAGTGCCTTTAACAGGGTACGAAGTTAATCTTAAGGCTCGATATCTCGCTTGTTTTTGACCTTTCATCCCGGCGAACAGCAATATGTGACATGTAATGGTTGGAAAATGCTCCCCAAAGCAATTCACTTAGCAAAGGGCACGATGGGTGTGACTTCCGATTGCCAAAACTTGTGACCTTCATCTTACCCAATGAAAAGTGACTCATTCATACACACGGTGGAAGGCCAGCCCCTTTATTTACCCAGCTAGGAGTAACGAGCCCTACAACCTCCCACTGTGTTACTGACTTTTTCGGCTTTTTGTTTGCCTTTAATCGCTTACAGCTTGATCAATCACATTGATGGCACAGCCGTAACCACAAGTGAGGCGTTTTCATTAAAGGGTCTCCATTTCGTCACTCACCAAAAACATCGACACATGCTCACAAACACGCAAACTCTGCTTCTTAAACATGCCAAAATCGTAGTATTTTATTTTAAAAGCGGTAGAATGGCTTTTTCAAGGCCATCTAATGTTGAGTCTCCAGGCGATTGGTTGAGAAATGACAATTTAACAGCTATATCAAAAGCAGAAATGACAAATGACACATCTGTCTCCACAGCAGAATCAAAATGAGTCTGCCTACTGTTATTCCTTTGGTGGTAAATAAGGCTGTTGTATCTAACCACAAATACACACTGAGTGGAGCAATAGGTGTACCAGCGCCTGTCATTTGCTAACCTATGCTGTCAATCATTACCCACGATTTATTGAGGGAATGCCAACGCAGCTGCTCCAACCCCTTTGAAGTTAAGACGGCGATAGAGGAGAAAATTGCATGATGGTAGTTTCAAAAAGGGCTTAGTGGTATCGATAATCTAGTTTGTAGGTACAGTTTTCTTCTCAAAATTACAAAAAGTAACAAAGGAAATGATGACCCCTATGGCGAATAAGCGTGAGTCTATGCTCCTTTGAAAATTAGAAAGTTGAGTCCGTTCAATTCGAAGCCCAGGAGATGGTGTGGGACGTAAGCGAAGGAGCTGAAAAGGAAAGAGAAGTTGGCAAGTTAATTTAGTCGAGAATTTGGGCATGGATGTGAAGTGGATTTAGAATGGATAGATGTTATAGGCAAAGGTTATTGTTAAAAACTTTAACCAAAGTAAAGATGTGAGCATTCGAAGTGGGCAAATCCATTGAAAATGCAGACCAAAAAGACTAAAATTTTAGGCCTATAGTGCTCAAATGATAGGAGCGATCATCTTTGAGTAAAATTTATCAGACAGCTCTCTACCAGCTTGGCACCACGTCATACGTGTTCAATGACGTTGGTGAATGAGTCATGATAGGCCAAGGCTTATTTCAAGGGTGCAGATACCGTGTGAAGCAAAGATACAATTGCACTATCAGCGAATTTTTCCTTAAAGAGGGTGGGGCGATCAAACCTAAGTAGCCTTTGGCAGCTGCTAGATGTGATGCACTATTTGGCGAAATTTGGAGCCATAAGAACTAAATTTGTTCTTATTTAATGATACCAGGCATTAGTCTGAGAATTTGGCTTATTCTAAATAGCTAATCAGAGTGTTGTGGGGGGAACTAATAATTTTTTAGGAAAGAATAGCTTAAGAGTGTAGGCAGCAAGTCAGTAAACTTTGATCTAATCAGGTAAGGAACCAAAATAATAAGTGAAGAAATATCTTTCCGAAAAAGTCCTCACCATAATTTAAAAATTCACAATTTATATGATGGATTATGTTTAGTAATTTGCGCTGTAGATTTTGTGTGCAAATTTCGACATTGAGGTGTTTTAGTGGATCATTGTGGGGAATTCTTCGCTACTTAGTTATCATTTTGTTTCAAAAG
Organism: Taenia pisiformis; assembly: GCA_023968675.1. Lineage (NCBI taxonomy): Eukaryota > Metazoa > Platyhelminthes > Cestoda > Cyclophyllidea > Taeniidae > Taenia > Taenia pisiformis. Next base: position 13,141,166 of record CM043736.1, on the reverse strand, counting down.
CTGGAGCATGGGATATTTATGCGAAGTGGATCAGTATGAGGCCCCAAAACTAATCGTTTGACCCCTATGAATTATGGAAAAGTTCGATGTCTGAGCTCCTAGAATTCATAAAAAAGATGTTGGGATGCCCCAAGTACGCAGGACCAGGGTAGCCACTTATTTTTAACCTGGAAGTTTTTTAATAAGAGCTGAAATTATCTGAACTAATGTGCGGAGACACGATTTCGTTATTTGTGCCTCTCCGTATTGTAATTAGAAATCATTAAAAGCTAATTTGCTTTCATTAACTTTGCCATGTTCTTCCTATCTACCTGGATACCATTCCGTAATGCGTCATCCCCGAAGGTAATTAGCAAACGCAATGGAGAAGTTAATTGACATTCTGAGCAGCTCTTTAGTAATCCAATAAAAGTGACATCAATATGAAGCTAACTATGATGGCAACTCACCCGTAGTATTCTCGAGCCACGAAACAATCCCATGAGGGGCCATATTTTTCGTTGCACCTCTCTCGAATGTATCGACACATCTTCTTTGGATGTGATCGGTTGTTAAGACACTCTACAACCTGCTCCATTATAAAATTCTGCACTCGTGAGGACATATCCGACGTTGAGATGTTTATCTCATACGGCCTTTCCCTATTTCTACTCCTGCTGCGGCGTCGATATCGGTTCTCCATTAATCCTGCCTTGTCTACCACCGTCTGTGTTTTTATGTGTGAGGGTGGTTTTGAGTGCTATGCTTTAGCACCTGACTTCTTTGCTAATCTATCTCTTCACGTCTCTCTCTAACTTGCACGCCTTCCAGGCGGTTGATTCTGATGCGTTAATCGCCATTTTTTAAAGACACGCATGGTTAAACGCCCGCACACTTGTTGATACGCTCACAAGAACGCGTAAATCTTTGGAGATGTCATTAGGGATGAAGGGCGGATAAGTTAGCCTAACTGCATGGAGGAAGGAAAACGGCGATCATTTTGTCTTTCAGATCAGATTACTGTGGACAAAGGAGAAGATTTGACATTATATGATAGCTTTGTCTGGGTTTTATTTAATAATGCATTTCCTCACCGATGGCATTATCCAGTATCAATGTAATCAAGTCAAAGAGTTTTTAATCTTCTGCCGGCTACCAGCGACACCATTTACGAGGTGACTCTCATCTGGATGCCATTGGCTGTAGAGTTGGAACCTAATGCCTGAATTCCTCATTGCTGGAATAGGTTTCAACAACTTTATTAAAAGACTTGCCAAATAAGGACGCCTCTAGGTATTAGTAAGAGGATTACCGCTAAACAATACCTTAATCTTCAGTGACTACTTTTGAGTCCTGTTGTGAGATCGCATTTCACAGTCTTGACAGGCTCAACATCAAGGTGATTATTCATTCATCGGATTGTCAGCTTACGCTTCCAGAAACACTGTGTCGAGTGACAATCTCGGCCTTTTCTGCATTGTTTTACCATTAGTTGATTTACAGCTGCCGTTTGGAAAGGACGAGGCACTGTCAAATGACGTCTACCGATGGGCTGGCCTCTGTACAGTTAGAAAGGAAGAGTCGGTGTTTGTCCAGCCTAGTTATCCTGATATTGCGATCAAGTTAGGCCGTGAACCAGTGGGTGGCTGTGCAGAAGTGCACTTGGATTGATGAGACAGAGACTGGTAAAGTTGAAGGCAAAGCAATTAAATGAATGGGCGCATTCACATGAGACAGTGAAGGAAATGCGTTTGGGTAGAGTGGGGGCTTACAAATGCTTTTAAGAAAAACCCTCTCTGACAGGCATGGCGTGAACGGATGGATGGAGAATGGCTCAAGGATGAAAAAGTGGCCACGCCATGCGGCAAATGAAGCGAATTGATAAATTAGAGAAAGTTGAGGTTGGAGATAGCTGCAAGGATTAGGCAGAAATGCCCGTATTAGGGCGCTAGCATATTGAAAGCGCATTAAACAGCAAAGACACTCTCATTAGACGTCTTCTCACGATTCCACACAGACGGGACTTAATCAAGCTGAGCGATTTTAGCACCACTTTAGACTGCTACCTTTGGGCCTGTGCCTAGTGAAGCGTCTTTGAAGATATTTTTTCGCTGCACGCTATTAAGGTTGCGCAATGACCATAGCAATGTTTCCTCACCACGCCTTCGTGAGTGCTAAGAAGCATTCCATTTGCTTCCCATAAAAAGACCATCAATCACTCCATTTGGCTGCAGAGGGAATCAATCGCCCCCTCCCACTTAAAATGCTTCTCCAGGAGGCGAAGAGAAAATAATGTGTAATTGTTTCTGCAAATTTTTCTTTTCTTCTCGGTAGGAACGGTCTTCCAGTTTGAAGCGGCTTCATCATTTGTACAGTCATCGTGTCGGCAAAAACCTTGATGGTCTGAAAAACAAATCTTCATGTAGATTGAGCACAAATGCTTCCTGTGTCGTGGGAGCCATTACACGCTCTTTTACGCTTGATAAATGTCTTAAGCAGCATTGCCTGTGAAATTTGTGATCGCTGATGAGTCGGAAATAAATAATAGGCTTTTGTGACGGTGGAACTTTTTTAAGGCTGCAAGTCTCTGGCGGAAGAAGATGGCTGGATATCCGTGCCAACATTTATGCATTTGATCATCGACAAATATTCATACCGACGACTGATTCCCAAGCAATTAATTAGGTAAAATTATTTCAATAACGCCAATGCCTTTACTTAATGGACGCAACAAGCCTTCGCATGAGGACGACATATTTCACGCAAAGAAATGTATGACATCAAAACTCATGAATTTAGAAGAAAAGTGGTACCTAAACAACGCCGTGCGACAGACCAGCGACTGTTACAAATCATTCCCTAAAAGAAACGGCAGCTAAACATGACCAGGAGGTGTGCAAGTAAAGGTATTTTGTCCATGAAAAAATTCGTTAAACGAAACGAGATTCCAAAAGGTTGCAATAAAAGTCTTGCCCGAAGTTATCGAGGAAATTCATAAAAATTACGTAGACTGTTAACAGATATAATTTTTTACTTACAGATGTTTTGGGATCTTTCCCAAAAATACAAAAAACTAGTCGGCACTGCAAATGGGGCTGGGCACATTAATTACAAATAAGCAATTATGTTTAAATTATAATGTAAGTGCTTTTAAAGCTTTTAAATTAAATAACAAGTATAATACTTGGCTTGTAGTTAAATTAATTAACAGTTTAAATGAACAAACGTCAAAAAGAATAGAACTCTTCATTCTTGTTTTAGTTGGCTACATGCCGCAGCGGTCCAGCAAATCATTCAGACATGGGAGTCGAAGTGGAGCCTAACGAGGCGGAGAAGGGCGAGGAGTCCACCCACTTATGGTATTTCATGTTTTCTACATGAAATTTCAGGTCGTCTATTTTAAAAGAGGTCGCTAATGCTCGCATTGGGAAACTTCCTCACAACAAGGGCGTAGTCGTATTGGGTGATTATGGGACAGGCAAGAGTACACTCGCATGCCGTTTGAGTCACAAGAATCTCCCACCGAGAAGTCCAGCTCTTGAGTATCACTATGTCGACATCCGGGATGAAGCTACGGATGGTAGTTACTGCGACATTTTGCGCAAGTTTTAGATCAAACAAGACTAAGTGTCTGGATATTGGATGGAGATGTGGAATTCATACCGTATCTTAAATTTCCCCTTGACAAAAAGAACTTCGCTAATCGTATGGTCGTGATTGTAGTAGACATGTCAAGGCCTTGGAACATCATGAAGGAGTTAGAAAAGTGGGCCAATGCTTTGGAGGACTACATAAAGACCATGAACATTGAAGTTGAGGAAATGCAAGAATACAAAGATAGCCGTAAGCACGTTTATCTTATGCATTTCATATTTGTACAGGATCTCATGCTTGTCTCTGCTCTACGTTTATGCACGTTTTCTTTTGTTCTCAGAGTAGAGGCTTTGGCTTTTTAACTCCTAAGCCACCCCGAAGTGAGGTGTTTTTTGAGTGTGTTTATTCTGAAATCACGCGTTCAGACTTTAGATTTGTGACGTTGTGGGGTTCAAGTTAACAGACCCTGGATATTTGGTTATTAGTTTTTAATATAACCTATGGGGATGGTTGATGGCGTTCCCATTCACCTCAACAGTCAGACGAGGTTAACAGATTCGCTCTCAAGCTTTAATTTAAATATATGACTTTGCATATTTTGAGCGGAAGGTTACGCAAAAATGTACATTTTGCCTTAAGTTAGCTGTACTTTAGGTCCGAAATGGCTCCCTTTGGCCATAATCTTTGCTAATTATTAGCAGCAATTACTTCGCGTCGATTAGCTGTCATCAGCAGCTTTTACATCCACTTCATTTCCTCCCACATTTTTTTCGTTGAACCTGAAAAGTAACATGGGATTCACTTGGTCGCGTTTGAATCTGTGACCTAGGGTAGGTAAACCATTTTTGTGCTCGAGTTTTTAGGGTCACGTTAAATTACCTTTTAACGAAAGTCTGTCGCCTCCTTTATCGCCTATCGACCTCCATCTTTCAGTTGTGCGTCATTTCCGTGAATACATTGAACCAGACAGCGTACTTTTACACGCCGCACGCAGTAGCAGTGGTGATGCTAGCCTAGTCAACGGTACTAGTCAAGCTCCTGCCCCGGTGGCTCAGGTTTCTCGGCCTGCTGCTGTGGCCGCAACCGGTGGAAATCCCCTCCATCCGGCCACTGCAGCTCTTCTTAGATTGAGTGGCTTACAACAACAGCAACCAAACCAATCTGTTCCTCAGGACGAGGCGGAAGAAGAAGGCGATGAGGATAATGTCGACGAACTGGGGGGTGAAGGTGAAGAAGGTGAGAAGTCAAAGACGAAGAGGAGTAAGAAGACAGTTTCGGATGTACTCAAGGAGCTGCCCATCACTCCTGGTGCTCTAATCAATAATCTCGGTATTCCCCTCGTGGTTGTGGTCACCAAGGTGGGTGTTGGTTTACAGTGGTTGGTTATAAGCAGCATGTTAACAATTTTTTCATGGATAGTTTCAGTGAGGATTCATCGTTATGCTCCACTGGGGAGTTTGTCGTATTGTTAATTCGGCTGATTTTTTCAAATACAAGGTAAATGACAGCAGTCTTCAAAAGTCACTGTTAATTTGGCTGATTGAAAGCGTCTGCAAGAAGTGCTTTGCGCAGTACCGCATTTGATGCATATAAGTTGCTTGAGCGACGAACGGTGAGATGATTCGCTCCGACGCCTTTCAACTATGAAAATCATGATATTTAAGCTACCATTTATTCTTTATCTATCCACTCACCTGTGATGTAAGCGGCTTTCGTGCATCAGCGTTCTTTAGGCCGAATCACATTCCCAAGTGGTTCACCTTCCCTATATTCAGAAAGCCCCCTTTGAAGTGTGAGAAATCGCTGCAAGAAAAGTTGTTTTTGTCAATGCAACACAAAACGTCTTATCACAGTTCTGGATGAGTTGCGCGCACTCTCATTCTTCCTATTTCGTTAATGATGTCTTTTGGAAGTGTGGTGATGTTGAGATCAGGCAATCACGCAACCCCATGAGAAAGTAAAGGTGGGATTGAAGTGTTTCATTCTGCTTGATTCGTCTTCATTGTAATGTGAATGAATGATTGAGCTCCTTGCGGTGCCGATAGGCCATAGAATATTCTCACCTTGTCAATGATCCTCCTAGACTGACGTGATGGATGACGTGGAGAGGAAGCAAGGAATGACCGACGAGCAATACGACATTGTTCAAATGCATATTCGTCGGTTCTGTCTCTCCTGTAAGTCTCTCTTTTCCCAACCCCTTTGTTGCTCTTTCAAATGGGCTGGAATACCCAAAGTGTCTCGTCCTTTTTGTCGGTTCCTCCAGACGGTGCCGCCCTCGTCTATGTATCGGCCAAGAACGGGAAGAATTGCGGTTTGTTGAAGAACTACCTGCAGCATCGTATCTACGGCTTCCCGTTCACACAGAACCCCTACGTCATTGACAAGGACAGCGTATTTATGTGAGCCGACTGCGTTTATTTCATGTTCGGAGAGGAGAAAGACTCTGAGAGCAGTGTAGCTGAAGAGAGGAAGGGAAATCAGCCAAATGGCTCCCTTTCCCTCCAAATAATTCATTTTTCGGTCTTGTTGTCCTACTGCCGCGTTTCTGTGCAGGTTTGCGTAATTTGCAAATTCACAGCAAGAAGTTTTTCCATTCAAAGGATTTGTCGGTACAGATGAACCATTTTAAGCCTGTCCTGATACCGTGCGTAACTATCTTGTGTGGCTTTCAATTATCTCCGAGGAAAGATCTACTTCGTGTGCGATTGATCAGGCACTTCTAGTGCAGCTTTGGGCCTCGGTTTGTCCCAATTAAACAATCCTATTTTTGCGCCTTTTAGCCCTGCCGGTTGGGATAGCCTGAACAAGATTAGCTTGCTGGAGCAGAACCTGACCAAATACCGTCCCGGTGAAGACTTTAAAAACGTAGTGCCTGAGCCGAAACCGCAAGAAGAAACTAGGAATGACGAGCCAGCAGTGACTGCAGTGGATGATCAGGTACGTAGATTGTTGTGATTTGAGCATTCCAACAGCTCTTTATGAGCGCACTACAGTTTGGGAGGTGGTTTTGTTAACAACGCACGTGCGATATGCTAAAATGGTGCTGCATTGGGTGGAGACCCAGTTGACAAATCTGTTCATACCTCATCCATTATTTGTGCCGCATGTAAATTTTTCTTCTATTAAACGGCTGCTTAGATCGATCAGAAGCTTCTCATTCCAAGTTTATTTGGCTTTTTTTCTGTCCATCAGCACTTCCTAACTGAAATCTACACTGAACTGCAACAAGATGCCTCAGCCAGTGGAGTAGGTGAAAATGGAACTCCATCCCATGAACAGTCTTCCATTCTGGACGCTTCCGCAACGCCGCCTAGCCGACCATCCTCGGGGTCTGCTTCACGAAGTCGTGTAAGTTATTGGTTGCTTAAGTTTGGATGGTATTGGTCACTTCCTATTAGACGTAATTCTATGCACCCACCTCTGTTCTGATTGGTGTATCTGGAGGTCGTTAAGTGATTGGTGGTTGTGCAGGTCTGGCTGTTACAGAACTATTGGGTAATGAGTGTGTGTATGCATGTGCGAGTCTTTAGCATGACAGGCTTACGTGAGGGGCGTTAGATATGAATGCTCTCTGCTTGGATAGTTTTTTTTTTCTATTAGTCATGTTAAACATCAACTATTGCTTAAACTAGCCAAATTTTCAGCGCGTTTGAACTGGCACAGATGGTGGCTGTTCAGTCCTTCCACTGAATTAATGAGATTCTCTTTGTCCTGCCCCCTACGATAAGTAGGTGCTTGCATTTTGGACTAACATCTGTTGTTTTGAGGCGAATGGAGATGTAGGCATAATACGTGGCGCGAGTCGTGGAGAAACTGTTTCCTATTGCGTGTGGTATTGACATAGAGGACTGAAAGTCACCTTTATGGGGTGCTTGCACTCAATTGTGGATAATTTCTTTACCTTTTGTGTGAGGAGTTACTTCATTGGAACAGTTCGTTAGCACCTCTTTCTGTGCAAGATAAATTAAAATGCATGCTGTATTTCGCTTGTTTCTTGACAACAATTTTACTTGAAAAGATTTTCAAAAGTGATAGAGTTTCGTGGTAAATTATATTAGCCGTTCGCATACTCTTGCACGGACTTGATGAGGGCAGAAAGCTGATAGCCATTATCTAATCGTTGGCACGGAATTATGGCAAGCTGCCTGAAAATGGTTGCCAAACGTAAGCAGGTAATTGGATGAACCGTCCACAGAGCTCACTATGTTTATCTTATGCGATGAGCCCTTTCTTCGAAGTGGGCATCTAAGCAAGTGGTGGAGTTTTCCTCCTGAATCGAGTTCAGGTATCTAGTAGACGAAATTTTTTTGGTAGAGGTTAGATTCGGCATCAACAACCGATAAGCAGGACATTTTTAATGTAGTCATCGGGAGCTGGCATTAGTGGTGGCTTGTCGGGCAGTTCATCAGAAAAGGTTCTTGCAAATTTCTTCAACAACCTGCTCAGCAAGGGTCCGTCCACTCGTCAAACGTCCAACGGTCCTCCTGCCTCGTCGTTCAACCCTGTGCCTCCTGAGACGAACAGTTAGTTGATTGCTGTTGATTTGACTTCCCTTCTACCGTTTTGTGCGTCGATTGCTTGCTCTTGTCTTCTAGTGATGACGTTGTAATCAAATGTTTCGACTGATTTTATTTAAGTAGCAAAAGTTTCTATTCGGAACTGTTAGATGCTAATGCTCCCGTTTCCTTCTTGGATTAGGCCTGTCAAACATAAATCAGAGCAGATACAACTTGGCATTTTAGCCTTAATCCTACCGCTCCTACTTGCATAGCGATGGGGGAGGGAATGAGGTGATCATTAGGTGCTTTTGTGGGATGGTGCCATCCGCTCATGACATTTAACGGTTTTTTTAGTTGACAGTACACTTTGAGGCCTTTTTAATGATGTTGGCATTGATCTGGTTTGTCCAGGTTTCATTGATTCTCCGCCAATGTCAGCTAGGGAGATGCAGTCGGAGTTGGAACGACTGGCACGAACATCGAAAGAGGCGTTGGACAACTCACCAGGACTGGGAGAAAAAAAGCCAGTATCTACTGACAAGTCGTCCTAACCGATCCGCAACTTTCCCGGTGAAGATGCCTCTCCTACATCATTCTCACCCGCTACCTATGAAATTGCCATTTTACTTTCGATATAATATTATTCAATCTTTATCACCAGGAAATTTGGCTCTAAGTAACGATGAGCGTCGCAACCGCACAGAGTTGGACGGTGGTGGTGTGGTCATTCTTGCTGATTAGCATTTGGCTGACTGACAGGGGTGAACGAGTTACGAAAGTCAGTCTGTAGGAGTTTTACGACATCGCGTCTACAATGCTATGGGCTCCCTGGTTGGTCGTGCCAGACTTGTGGCCAATGAAGTGCTGGGTTTGTGTAGCAGTATAGTGGGTGGAAGTGTGTCTGTTTTATTCGTCCTGAAGTAGGAGGAAATCCGTTGCTTTGGGCGATTTTTGTAAAATAAGTGGAAAGGTCACGCTGAGAGCCAAATAGGGAGAGAGGAATCAATATGCAGCTAAAGGTAACACCTGAAACTGGTGGGTGACTCTAACGCTCGCTGCATTACCCTTTGCCTTGCCTTCTTGATGACTCGTGGCACTTGAAGGGGGTTGGTGTGCGTACGCGTGGCTGATACGCTGATGCCGCGGTTAACAGCGCTACCGACTCCATCACACTTGGGTATTGCACATTGGCGATGTAATTTTACTGGCTCACCGGTGGCACTAATTGCCAATTTCACATTCCGTCGCTCCCTCCTGAGGTTAGGCTAGGTGGCCCTTAATACAGCTATGTTAAAGTACTGTAGTTATATCTACATTTTCAGGTATGCTAGTTGCAATGTGTTAAGTTAGCGCAAAGAGATCGTGAGATTTGACAGCAGGAAGTGGCTCAGCTTGAAGCGAGCATGGAAGCTTCTTAGTTGTCTACCACACTGTTGCCTATTGAGATTGAGGGTGTGGCTGCCTCCTCACGGACGAATAAACGGTTAAGGGAGTCTACAAATCAACTGGCACCACTCTCGCGACAGCCAATTTTATTCCTGAAAGCAAATGTGATGAGTAATGTGATTGCCGACGCCCCCGACTATCCTCACCACGGTCAGGAGATCAATGAAGATCTCCACAGACGGTAGAAGAACAACATTCTCCCTACCTCGTCAAGTTGCTCATCCGACTTACCCTTCATATGCCCCACCTTCCTATCAAAACCGTGTTTTTGTTTCCATATTTAAATGATGCAACAGTTTATTTGTCCACTCTCCGGTGTACCCTTTCATTGTCTTTCATCATTGCTCATGACTTCATAAATTGTGGTGGTTTATCTTAATTCCTGCTTGTTACCCTAGGCCCTTACCTCTACGGATTGGATTTACAAGTGGTGGAGTAGTTTCAACTGACCCGTTGTGGAAGACATAATGCGACTTCCGTGCCTCTATGTCCAAGGTTTTCAGTCTGCGGGAGTGCACAGCATGCTTGGACAAATACTGTACCAATTGGCGCAGTTTTTACCACCGTGACAAAACTGTTCACCTCATTTAAACAACAGTCCCTCTTAGCTTACGTGTTCTAAAGCTGGTCTTCTATCCAGAATTATTTTGCAGCATCCATTGCCTAGGGGGAGAAAGTAGTCACCGAGGCCAGGAAGGCGCATGTTTATTGATGCTATCACAGTTGTTGGTGTGTCTGGAGAAGAAGACACAAGCTGAAAAGCGTCCTTGACCTCGGCATAAGTATATAAAGCGGGTGAGGCAGCTGAAGGAGAAAGACGCGTGAGGCATGGACCGAAGGTTAATGTACGTGTCGTTCGCCTTCGCAGCAGCCCTCCTCTACTTCGTCGCCATCGGTTATGCTGGCTGGGAATGCAATGGCGGCATTTTCAGTGCACACTGTCTCCGCCGTCCCTATATCAAAATGATAGGTGCTCTTCAGGTAACAGCGGCTTTGATCATTCTCACAGTGGGTGTCCTCCTCATCCTTCTGATAATTTATGACTACCCATGGAGTACATTGGTGGCGTGCATACTGGCAGGCATCTCCGTCTTTCTCTCGATGGTTGGAATCATCTACCATGCCAACGTTAATCGAAATTGGTCGCCTACCATTATAACCGTTGCAATGACGCTGTCAGTTGCACTGGCAAGCAATCTCATCTTTGATCTGCTAAACGACTAATGTTGCCAATGTCCTCATATCTGTTAAAGTGCTTGAATAAAAGCATTCTTAAAATTATTGCGTGTCGCTTAGTGTCTCCACTTGCTCAGCAGAACACGCAATCACTAGGCAGCGCGTAGTCAGTCCCTCACCTATGCCTATTGGCCAAGTTACCTCACCTCCATCACTGTGAGGAGCCAGTCGCGTCGACTTAAAAAGGAAAATTATAACAGTAGTTCGACCTTTATCTGACATGGTAAGTGCTTGTTTATGGGAGACGCAGGGAGCGGTGAAAGTATGTTATTGTTCTCTTATTGGACCGCTTTGTTCCAAGTTCACGTCTGTTGCTAAAGGCATGGCAAGTAAACGACGGGGCGTGTTTTAATGCTGAATGGGCACCGTAGTTAGAAATACGGCAGAACCTAAGAAATTAGGTGGATGGGGTAAAATAAAACGGAAGAGAATCTCAGGATCTGTTCTACGGTTGCATGCAGAGGAAAGCAGAAGGATATGTAGATATATGGGTGAATAGACAAAAGAGGGGACGCTGGATGAATAGATGAAAAATAAATGCTAAGAGCGAATAAAGAATATGGTGGATCGGTTGACGAATACTAAATGGAAGCACGAATGATTGAATGCCCGACTAATGGGCTAGTTGCGGGATTAGCCAAAATGACAGATGGATGGATGGGTGGAAATGAATGGATGAGTGGGTTCGCCTCTCCAACTCGAATTGGAGCTGTGAGCTACCACATTGGATGGTGGAATCGCACAACACCGAGTCACCATGATCAATCTAGTGTTAGTGAATAATGTGGAGCTCTCTTTGTTGCTCTGCGTGATCCACACAAATTGACGGACAGCTCATGGATAATTGTGTCAGCGCATCTGATCACGTCAGCTTCGCCAGACCTGCCTCTTGATCTGCCCTCACTGCTACTTGTGGCACACACCTGTCCACAGGCCTGACTTCCTACGCTGAAGCGAAGTTGCCTCGTCCCTCCTGTGGAAAGACTGCGAAGGAAAAGAATGGGAGTGCTCGACATGCGGCACTATAAGTATTTGCTGCTCACTGTTCCGTCTGGCAGGTGTGGTTGTCAAGTCATCGTCCATCGCAGCCAACCTTTTTGGACCTCAACACTTCGTCCCCTTCTGCCCTGTTTGACTGTGTCCAAACGAAGTAGTGGAGCGCATCGCGACATCAGGCCATGCGCCAATCATAATGACGCGATTAGTGACGCTGCGGCGCCTCCTTAACTCACGAAACTCAAATTCACCCTTACGTCGCTATTGCCCTAACATTGGTTTGCTCTCGCGTTCACCTTCCAGCTGTGGAGAGGAGGATTCTCACTGATTTCGCGAAGGCGGGTTTCTTCGATGACATCATAGTTGACGGCTTGTCGCCCTGCTGGAACACGTGTGACCACATGTCCCTGATCCTAGCCTGAGTGATGCGAATGAACGAGGCAGAGGAGGGTGGGTGAAAGGGGCAGTAGCATCAGAAAAGGAAGAAGGTGCGAACCATGGATCGGAAGGTAATGCATGCTTGTCTTTTACCCTTGCAGTGCAGTTTCTCCTCTTCCTCACCGTCCGTTATGCGCGTTGAATTTGAGGGGCAGCATTCTGATTGCAGCATGTCTTTGTCGTCCCAATCGCGTTGTGACAGGTGCTCCCATCCAATAGTCGATTGGGTCGTTCTCACTACACAGATATCCTTTTCAGGGTTACATTTGTATTCGACCACCACCTCAGTCCATTGGCAGGCTGTGCATCGTCAGTCTTCAAAGCTAATCCAGTGGTGGCGCATTCATCTTCACGGCTCCCGTCGCGTGTGCACAGCTTTCTAGTCAGTAGTCGTCTGAAGGTGCAAACAGCAGAGTTGATGGTTGATGCGCAAGCAGGCTAGTGGTATTCGAACGGGTATGTGGAATTGAAGACGGAGGCGTATCCGCACAGAGATGGGTGGATGGATATGCAGGCAGACGGACAGGCGGACAGACACAAACACAGACACACCTCTTGGGGTAACGTAGGCGAAGGCACGGCTGGATGGATGGCGGCTTGATGCACACGTACACGTGGTGGGCAGACAGTGTGAATGCGGATGGTTGCCACATCGACGTGGTACATGAGATGAGTGTGGCGACCACTGGGTTGATTTTCACAAAACAGTCGAAGACCTAACTGGGCCATGAAGCCATGCGTGGGATAACATCTCGCTGCAGTCCTCCACGACACACGCACACACAGTGGCACAGATAAATGAGGGAGAAATGAGTTGGCATAACCGATCACCAAGGCGTTGTCCGTTGCGCTGGAGCGTGTACTCCACCTTCCCATCGTTGAGAAGGCTCAAGCAACTCCATCACTTGTGGACTCGAAGCACCTCATGCCTGCGAATTATCCGGAGGAGGCGAGAAAGGCCATCAATCCTGACGAACGAGTAATGCAAGAAGAGCCATTGAGAAGCCACGGTTGTCCGAGAAACACAGCAGCGCCACGTCAATTGTGTTCCTATTGTGAGGGGACCGCAATTGAAGGGAACGCTGGAACCGCCGAATTTAGTTTGCTCCTATTTGCACTAGACACGCGTCACTCAACCTGGAACCCTAAGCCTAACTATCCATCTATTGAATGCAACCAGGTAACTTCAAGCTGCGAAACTTCACTTCGCGAAGACTTTGAGTTGCTACGCTGCCTTTGGCAAGGCTATCTACGTTGCGAATTGTGGCAGTCGTCTGCAATCGGCAGACATTGACGCCACACAAGCAGAAACGTCAGCCACTTTCCCTTCACCTCGCCTTTATGGTGGGACACACCAAAAGCTAATGCAGGTGACCGTGACAAAAGGAAAGCAGACCATCAACGCAACTTCAAGCCTCACGGGTTGTTCGGATATAAGCTGAGCTGCAGATTTTGTTAACCAGTCGTTTCTGTGGCCAACGGTGGCCCCGATTCTGCCCAAGTTCCGATCACGTAAGCACACAAACAAAACATTCCGGTAGCCGTCTGTTTTGTGAGTTTACCAGCAAGAGATTTGTCCAGCTCTGTGTCTGGCTGGTGCAGATTGTCTGAGTCGCGTTCATTTGGTCATGCGTGCTTGTGATGACGTGCCGACAGTGGGAGGTTGAATGAGACGTGAGGTGCCACTAACGCGGTATCTGCCAATGAGGAAGGAGATAGGTGACTAAGGTTCTGTGTCCAAAATGCAGAGCCACTACGTGCCATTTGCAGGGTAGTGCTTTTTCTGTCCGCAGGCACTTCCTGCTAACTGTTTGGCACATTTGCCTAACAGGAAGAGTTCGATGGTTTAACGTGAGGAAGTTTTAAACTTACTCATGTTGTCAGTGCTCGTCTTCGGCGATTGGGTGCATCAAGTCTCGGTTGACCGAACCCACGCTGAGTTGCTTTCTACCCACCTACTGAATCAACACTCTCAAATAAATTATCAGTCAGGGTGCTTGCCCACTTCTGTTTGGAGAAAACTCAGTCACTTCCCCGCCCCTCCCCCCACTAGTTACGCTAATTTACATGCTACAGACTTCCAAGTACGTGCAGCAGTAGCTTTGTCCCTCTGCGCATTATACAAAAAAATCGGTTTTGGTAATGATGATGCCTTACTCGGAGCTGAACACACCACTTCGAGGCGGCTGTCCTCCTTGCTAATGCACCAGCATGCATTGGACCACAGGAACAACTTCCGCTGGTAGCAGATGTGGCCGGTGAAGCGATTCGCGCCAAATCTACCTGCCACAATGGTTGGTTGGAGGGGGAGGTGGAGCGTGAAGTGAGGGTGGAGCGAACACTTCCTTTGCAGCTGACACTGAACACCATACTTCAGCTCCTCATTCTCCCTTTCCCATTATTCCACTTAGAACAATCAGCAGCTACTGCCCATCAGTGATTGCCTAGTCAAACACTGCCAAATCGTTCACTCACCACTGTCCCTCACCTGTCGATGCACTGCAGTGCCTTGCGTGCGGGAAGACGCTTTCACTTGTGCGCACGTGCAAGTACGTGTGACACCAACGATGCAGCTTCCTTCCACCTGAATGCTGCTACTGCAGCAGCCACATTCGCCAAGGTCACGAAGAGCCTGCACTCTGCAGTGTAGGAGAAGAAAAAGGTGCAATGTGGCATCCCTCCTACTGCCGCAGCAATGCTTGTGCTGGCCACGACGATGGCCATAATGCTGAGAGGAGCTGAAATTGGACAAATCAATGAGAAGAATGGCAGCAAGTCTGTGTCTCCTTAGCCACACAATGCGACAGCACAACGATCAGCTTTCCATCGACAGAGATAGCAGGACACGTGGTAACGTTATGCTGTCGCATTCAACACTGAAATATCGCTCTGTTTGGTAATCCTTGATCTCGGTCCACGCTGCTGTCTCCGGGAGGGACACCAATGAAGCAGAAGTCGCAACATTGCTTACTTTGAGATTTAAGTAGAGGCTTGCAATTCATGGCATGAGGAGACGGCGGAGGAGCAGAACTAGACGCAAATACCGAGCCAACAGTAGGTGCTGTGGGCATCAAGGTGCGCAGACCGTGCTGAGATAAAATGCAATGACGGCAATGACCGTGACCACTCGACGATTCGGAATGTGGCTCCTCCTCATCATTAGTGTGATGTGCGCCAGTGGTAATACAAGCGTTGCGGAGCCACTAACGAAGAAAACAAAGACGGAAGCACTTACTACTTACCAATGCCCACTTCAGCCTCTCTCCTTCATCCTCCACCGCAAAACGTGCATTTCGTCGACAACATGGCAGAGCTTCCTTTCGGGTGGATTCCCACCTCCACGCCTTTTGTCTGCCTCTTCCCATTGGCACTACTTGATTGAAACCTACGCTGCACTACCACACAACTTTCAACCAGTGGAGCATGTCCTCCACACGACCATCCTCCACGAAGTCGTGTGTGTCACTGATTTACTCAGACCTTGATGCATGTTCGAATTAGAACGGCCAGTGCTACTCACCTTCTTTTCGGCGCCGTTTCATGCACATTCTCCTCCCTCACGATTGGTGGGTCTGAAGGGCACTCCGAGGTCGGTGCTCGTGCTAGTCCAACTGCCACACGCATTTCGTGTAGTGAGTGTTTTGTGAGTGTTTTAACTTCAACCAGACCTATCACAAGGTCGTCAGGCATGCGGCGTCTAATTGTGTCGCATTAGTCACTGTGAGCATGAGCAAAGGTGAGATGCAGTGCAATGTGTGCAGTATGATGAGCTGGTGGCAATGAAGCCTCTTCTCTCTCAACACCGCGCCTGCATTCTTTGTTCCTGTCGCCAACGTAAGGCAAATCTCCGTGCTTCGATGCATCACCTGTAGCTTTAAGGCTAGAGTTGGTGAGAAGCAAGTGATCGGCGTAGATTGGGATGAGGGAGATGCTTTACTTCACGGTGACTACCAGGTTAGGGTGGAGAAGTCCAAGTTTGCGTGCGTCTCACAGTTTCGCATGCGACACTGTGAGGTCAGTGTAGCGGTTCCGTCGAGTGCTATTCCAGCAAGTGCATTCGCGAGCTTGAATGTGCTGAATCTCACACTCGAGACGACCGTTGGCAGTGGCGGAGTTTCGTGAAGCCTTAAGGCTCCACGTGGACGGAATGCACGCGCAGCTCATTTAGCCCACCATCGAGAATGAAAATGGAAGGACGGCCATATTGATGCCGTGTCAGCAAGAATAACCGTGGTCGTTTCATTAGATAAACACATGAGTTGGAAGATGATAGGAGAGCAACCGTTTGCAACAAACTGAAGTGGGGAGAATGAAGTCCTCGCGACACGACCTCGCCAAACACACCCGTGCTTCCTCTGACATCGGTGGCGACTTATCGAACGGTTCACCAGAATCGGCGCCTCCTGAACTTCTTTAACTATCTGCCCGGCTAGCATCCGTGCATCAGTTAGGCATCCAGTGATTGCTTGCCTCATTTTCAGGTCTGTCACCGGAGGCGATGAGAAGTTTGCCTATTTTCGCGCCATCGCTACAATTCATGCCAACTTTGCCATTAGCCTTTGCAATTGCCGGACAAAGATGGGGTAGATTTGGCTGTCGGGTAAAGCGTATCTAGCTGAATCGGTGCGAATGAATGAGGTAGTTTTGGCGAAGTCCCCATCACCTCCTCGCATTTGCGCTCCACCCAATGGGGAAGAAAAGACGGTGGTTTTGCTGTGCCACTCGACAAAGCTCCACAACTCGATGAAATTGAATGTGCTGCACGATTGCCTGGTCACTGTCACTTTGTATTATGCGCAGTGACGTCGATTTGTCCTGTTCGGAAATGCTGACCACAAAGATGCGGCCGAATTTCGGCGACTCACAGGCGCATTGGAGGAGGCACCAAATGACACCGTACAAACGAAGGGAAGGTAATGTATTCTGCTCAGTCCTCCCAACTTCCCCATGTCTTTTGCATCAAGGACTCTTTTCTGTGCTTTCTCCCACCTCCCACTTTGCCTCCTCGAAACTCGATGCGATGTGATCACGAACTGTGCAATCTTGCCGATTTAAGAAATGAGGAGGAGAGCCCTCAGGCATCGCTCAATCCACATCGCATTCTCCCCTCGCCACGTCAACGCCACAAGGCATTATTCGCACACCCCTCTCTGGCAGGCATCACCTCTGCTAGAACACCTCGTGGCTCTCATTTAGCATTGCCCGTGGAGTAGAGGAGAAAACGACTTTCGTGCAAAAGCAAGTGGTGGCGGATTTCGTGTAACGCCAGCAGCATTTCCTCTCGTTGCTACCAATCCCAAATGATGCACTCCAATCAAGTTGTTCGTTACAGGGATCATGGTGCGACCTCTCTGCTTCCATCACTAAGCCTTCCAAGTCCAGAGGAGGCGCACACGCAGCAACCCTTTCTGTGGGCTTGTCTTTCTCCGTAGAGATGAGCGATCGCATGGAGAAACTAAATGCAATCACTGGCTGGTGAGTGGCGTGGCTGGTAGGGTGGTACCACGTCACTGTGGAATGTGGAGATACTGCTTCATTCTTCTGGTCAAGAATAATCCCAACGCGTGACTAGAATTTCATCATTTGAATCATGATTGCTCTAATATCAAAATGTGAACTGGAAGGCTTATTCAAAATTCTATCATAAGGTGACCATTAAATAAGCTTGCAGTTTCACACTCACCGTTAATTTTTCTGGCAAGTTTGGTTTTCGTCGAGGAACTCGTGTGGACTTGGCTCATTCTCATTTAGTGCATTTCTTTGGCCTACGGATTGTGGATTGTGGGATTGACAGGCTGTCAGTCCTGATCGAACTAGGCTTAAGATTTGTTTAATTTCTGAGAAGGCAGCACGCTTTGGCTTCAGCTTAACAAGCAGCTATGAAGGTGGTACCATTTGGCACTGTGTCAGTGGTTCCAGTGAAATTATCAATGTGGTGCAGCGCATTGTATGCAACTGTCATGCAGAATCCTACATGGTGCTCTGCTACCAACTGTTTCTACTTCCGGGGAGTACGGGGTTCAGGTCATTAGTCAGCACCACTCCACACGTTTCCTCACAGCTATTGACTAACATTTCTGTCGGCCACTCTGCTTCATGCTGCCTGAACCGCGGATTGAAGTGGCTCTCGAAACGTGTACAATCACCTAATCGATTTGTGCGGTTTGTAACACCGCCACGAAAGTGTCCATCGGATGATGACAGCAGTCATTCCATGCCTTAGTGTTCCAATCATGGGATCCTATTTGGATTGATTTGAAGCATCTACCACCTAGGTTAAAGTTGGTCACCAAGGCTAAAGGGGCG
Source organism: Taenia pisiformis (assembly GCA_023968675.1). Taxonomy (NCBI): domain Eukaryota; kingdom Metazoa; phylum Platyhelminthes; class Cestoda; order Cyclophyllidea; family Taeniidae; genus Taenia; species Taenia pisiformis. Next base: position 13,122,669 of record CM043736.1, on the reverse strand, counting down.
CAAGTTTGTTAATGCTATTAGTTGGTGGTGATTCTCCAGAAAGAAGCACGCGCTATCAGACGCCCTTGACCTCGGCATGAATATATAAAGGGAGTGAGGTGGCTGAAGGCGAGAGACGTGTGAAGCATGGACCGCAGGTTGATGTACGTGTCGTTAGCCTTTGCAACAGCCTTCCTCTACTTCGTCGCTATCGGCTATGCTGGCTGGAACTGCAATGGCGGCATTTTCAGTGTTAACTGTCTCCGTCACACCCATAACAAGGCAATAGGTGCCCTTCTACTAACGGCTGCCTTAGCCATTCTCATGGTGGGCATCTTCCTCATCCTATTAATACTTTACAACTACACGTGGAGTGCATTGGCATCCTGTATACTGGCCGTCATCTCCGTCATTCTGTCCATGGCTGGGATCATCTACCATGCCGACGTGAACCAAATTTGGTCACCTACCATTGCAACTGTTGCAATGACACTATCAATCGCGCTGGTAAGCAATCTCATCTTCGACCTACTGAACAAGCACTGAGATTCTCCAAGGCTCCCTCACTTCCGTATTGTCTTGTTGCGTTCGGTCGTCAAAAGCGGACTAATGCTGCCAGAGTTATCGCGTTTATTGAGGTGGTGGAATAAAGGCCTTTCTAACATTGTTGTGTGTTGTTCCGTGTCTCTGCCTGTTCAGTACATCACGCAATCACGTAGCAGCACGTAGTCAGTCCCTCACCTATGCCTATTGGCCAAGTTACCTCACCTCCATCACTGTGAGAAGCCACTCGTGCAGACTTAAGGCGAGACAAATAAAAAGGGTAGTTCTAGTTGGATCTGACATAGTGGGTGCTTAATTGTGAGAGCCAAAGGGAGCAGCGAGGGTATGTCAATGACACCCCATTACTGTGCGTCGTTGTGAATGTGTCCATGTGACTAAGAGTGGGACACCGTAGTGAAAGGTGTGGTGGTGACTAAGAAAGTAGGTGGATAAAGGGAATGATAACGTGAGAAATTCGTAGGAAGCGTCTGATGTTTGCTAAGGCAGGGGAGTGGAGGGATGGACAGAGGGTGGAAGGTTGGCTGCATGGAGGGAAGACAACGTGTAAGAAGCGTAGGAGCAGTTCGATGGTTGCCCAAAGAGGGAATAGAAGGTTGGATGCAGGGATAGGGATGGATGCTAAGAAAGGAGGGAGGGTATGCGATGGATGGCAGATGGGATCGTCACGGGTAGAGGAAGAGAGGTTGGATGCATGGGCGGAGGAATTTGGGATGATTAAATGCGGGGTGGGTGGGGGACTGATGCATACACCCAAAATGGGCATACAGATGGATGGATGGGTGGAAATGAATGGATGAGTGGGCTCGCCTCTCCAACTCGAATTGGAGCTGTGAGCTACCACATTGGATGGTGGAATCGCACAACACCGAGTCACCGTGATTAATCTAGTGTTAGTGAATAATGTGGAGTTCTCTTTGTTGCTCTGCGTGATCCACACAAATTGACGGACAGCTCATGGATAATTGTGTCAGCGCATCTGATCACGTCAGCTTCGCCAGACCTGCCACTTGATCTGCCCTCACTGCTACTTGTGGCACACATCTGTGCAGCACATTCAATTTCATCGAGTTGTGGAGGTTTGTCGGATGACACAGAACAACCACCGTCTTCCCTTCGCCATTGGTGGGAGCGCAAATGCGAGGGAGGTGATGGGGACTTCGCCAAAACTACCTCATTCATTCACCCCGATTCCAGCTAGACACGCTTTACCCAAAAGCCAAATCTACACGATCTCTGTCTGGCAATTACAAAGGCTAATGGCAAAGTTAGCATGAACTGTAGTGATGGCGAGAAAATCGGCAAATTTCTCATCTCCTCAGGTGACAGACCAGACAACGAGGCAAGCAATCACTGAATGCCTAACTGATGCACAGATGCTAGCCGGGCAGATGGTTAAAGAAGTTCAGGAGGCGCCGATTCTGGTGTACCGTTCGATAAGTCGCCACCGATGTCAGAGGAACCACCGGTGTGTTTGGCAAGTTCGTGTCGCGAGGACTTCATTCTCCCCACTTCAGTTTGTTGCAAACGGTTGCTCTCCCATCTACTTCGAACTCATGCGTTTATCCCATGAAACGACCACGGTTATTCTTGCTGACACGGCATCAAAATAGCCGTCCTTCCATTTTCATTCTCGATGGTGGGCTAAATGAGCTGCGCGTGCATTCCGTCCACGTGGAGCCTTAAGGCTTCACGAAACTCCGCCACTGCCAACGGTCGTCTCGAGTGTGAGATTCAGCACATTCAAGCTCGCGAATGCACTTGCTGGAATAGCACTCGACGGAACCGCTACACTGACCTCACAGTGTCGCATGCGAAACTGTGAGACGCACGCAAACTTGGACTTCTCCACCCTAACCTGGTAGTCACCGTGAAGTAAAGCATCTCCCTCATCCCAATCTACGCCGATCACTTGCTTCTCACCAACTCTAGCCTTAAAGCTACAGGTGATGCATCGAAGCACGGAGATTTGCCTTACGTTGGCGACAGGAACAAAGAATGCAGGCGCGGTGTTGAGAGAGAAGAGGCTTCATTGCCACCAGCTCATCATACTGCACACATTGCACTGCATCTCACCTTTGCTCATGCTCACAGTGACTAATGCGACACAATTAGACGCCGCATGCCTGACGACCTTGTGATAGGTCTGGTTGAAGTTAAAACACTCACAAAACACTCACTACACGAAATGCGTGTGGCAGTTGGACTAGCACGAGCACCGACCTCGGAGTGCCCTTCAGACCCACCAATCGTGAGGGAGGAGAATGTGCATGAAACGGCGCCGAAAAGAAGGTGAGTAGCACTGGCCGTTCTAATTCGAACATGCATCAAGGTCTGAGTAAATCAGTGGCACACACGACTTCGTGGAGGATGGTCGTGTGGAGGACATGCTCCACTGGTTGAAAGTTGTGTGGTAGTGCAGCGTAGGTTTCAATCAAGTAGTGCCAATGGGAAGAGGCAGACAAAAGGCGTGGAGGTGGGAATCCACCCGAAAGGAAGCTCTGCCATGTTGTCGACGAAATGCACGTTTTGCGGTGGAGGATGAAGGAGAGAGGCTGAAGTGGGCATTGGTAAGTAGTAAGTGCTTCCGTCTTTGTTTTCTTCGTTAGTGGCTCCGCAACGCTTGTATTACCACTGGCGCACATCACACTAATGATGAGGAGGAGCCACATTCCGAATCGTCGAGTGGTCACGGTCATTGCCGTCATTGCATTTTATCTCAGCACGGTCTGCGCACCTTGATGCCCACAGCACCTACTGTTGGCTCGGTATTTGCGTCTAGTTCTGCTCCTCCGCCGTCTCCTCATGCCATGAATTGCAAGCCTCTACTTAAATCTCAAAGTAAGCAATGTTGCGACTTCTGCTTCATTGGTGTCCCTCCCGGAGACAGCAGCGTGGACCGAGATCAAGGATTACCAAACAGAGCGATATTTCAGTGTTGAATGCGACAGCATAACGTTACCACGTGTCCTGCTATCTCTGTCGATGGAAAGCTGATCGTTGTGCTGTCGCATTGTGTGGCTAAGGAGACACAGACTTGCTGCCATTCTTCTCATTGATTTGTCCAATTTCAGCTCCTCTCAGCATTATGGCCATCGTCGTGGCCAGCACAAGCATTGCTGCGGCAGTAGGAGGGATGCCACATTGCACCTTTTTCTTCTCCTACACTGCAGAGTGCAGGCTCTTCGTGACCTTGGCGAATGTGGCTGCTGCAGTAGCAGCATTCAGGTGGAAGGAAGCTGCATCGTTGGTGTCACACGTACTTGCACGTGCGCACAAGTGAAAGCGTCTTCCCGCACGCAAGGCACTGCAGTGCATCGACAGGTGAGGGACAGTGGTGAGTGAACGATTTGGCAGTGTTTGACTAGGCAATCACTGATGGGCAGTAGCTGCTGATTGTTCTAATTGGAATAATGGGAAAGGGAGAATGAGGAGCTGAAGTATGGCGTTCAGTGTCTGCTGCAAAGAATCTCTCCGCCCCACCCTCACTTCACGCTCCACCTCCCCCTCCAACCAACCATTGTGGCAGGTAGATTTGGCGCGAATCGCTTCACCGGCCACATCTGCTACCAGCGGAAGTTGTTCCTGTGGTCCAATGCATGCTGGTGCATTAGCAAGGAGGACAGCCGCCTCGAAGTGGTGTGTTCAGCTCCGAGTAAGGCATCATCATTACCAAAACCGATTTTTTTGTATAATGCGCAGAGGGACAAAGCTACTGCTGCACGTACTTGGAAGTCTGTAGCATGTAAATTAGCGTAACTAGTGGGGGGAGGGGCGGGGAAGTGACTGAGTTTTCTCCAAACAGAAGTGGGCAAGCACCCTGACTGATAATTTATTTGAGAGTGTTGATTCAGTAGGTGGGTAGAAAGCAACTCAGCGTGGGTTCGGTCAACCGAGACTTGATGCACCCAATCGCCGAAGACGAGCACTGACAACATGAGTAAGTTTAAAACTTCCTCACGTTAAACCATCGAACTCTTCCTGTTAGGCAAATGTGCCAAACAGTTAGCAGGAAGTGCCTGCGGACAGAAAAAGCACTACCCTGCAAATGGCACGTAGTGGCTCTGCATTTTGGACACAGAACCTTAGTCACCTATCTCCTTCCTCATTGGCAGATACCGCGTTAGTGGCACCTCACGTCTCATTCAACCTCCCACTGTCGGCACGTCATCACAAGCACGCATGACCAAATGAACGCGACTCAGACAATCTGCACCAGCCAGACACAGAGCTGGACAAATCTCTTGCTGGTAAACTCACAAAACAGACGGCTACCGGAATGTTTTGTTTGTGTGCTTACGTGATCGGAACTTGGGCAGAATCGGGGCCACCGTTGGCCACAGAAACGACTGGTTAACAAAATCTGCAGCTCAGCTTATATCCGAACAACCCGTGAGGCTTGAAGTTGCGTTGATGGTCTGCTTTCCTTTTGTCACGGTCACCTGCATTAGCTTTTGGTGTGTCCCACCATAAAGGCGAGGTGAAGGGAAAGTGGCTGACGTTTCTGCTTGTGTGGCGTCAATGTCTGCCGATTGCAGACGACTGCCACAATTCGCAACGTAGATAGCCTTGCCAAAGGCAGCGTAGCAACTCAAAGTCTTCGCGAAGTGAAGTTTCGCAGCTTGAAGTTACCTGGTTGCATTCAATAGATGGATAGTTAGGCTTAGGGTTCCAGGTTGAGTGACGCGTGTCTAGTGCAAATAGGAGCAAACTAAATTCGGCGGTTCCAGCGTTCCCTTCAATTGCGGTCCCCTCACAATAGGAACACAATTGACGTGGCGCTGCTGTGTTTCTCGGACAACCGTGGCTTCTCAATGGCTCTTCTTGCATTACTCGTTCGTCAGGATTGATGGCCTTTCTCGCCTCCTCCGGATAATTCGCAGGCATGAGGTGCTTCGAGTCCACAAGTGATGGAGTTGCTTGAGCCTTCTCAACGATGGGAAGGTGGAGTACACGCTCCAGCGCAACGGACAACGCCTTGGTGATCGGTTATGCCAACTCATTTCTCCCTCATTTATCTGTGCCACTGTGTGTGCGTGTGTCGTGGAGGACTGCAGCGAGATGTTATCCCACGCATGGCTTCATGGCCCAGTTAGGTCTTCGACTGTTTTGTGAAAATCAACCCAGTGGTCGCCACACTCATCTCATGTACCACGTCGATGTGGCAACCATCCGCATTCACACTGTCTGCCCACCACGTGTACGTGTGCATCAAGCCGCCATCCATCCAGCCGTGCCTTCGCCTACGTACCCCAAGAGGTGTGTCTGTGTTTGTGTCTGTCCGCCTGTCCGTCTGCCTGCATATCCATCCACCCATCTCTGTGCGGATACGCCTCCGTCTTCAATTCCACATACCCGTTCGAATACCACTAGCCTGCTTGCGCATCAACCATCAACTCTGCTGTTTGCACCTTCAGACGACTACTGACTAGAAAGCTGTGCACACGCGACGGGAGCCGTGAAGATGAATGCGCCACCACTGGATTAGCTTTGAAGACTGACGATGCACAGCCTGCCAATGGACTGAGGTGGTGGTCGAATACAAATGTAACCCTGAAAAGGATATCTGTGTAGTGAGAACGACCCAATCGACTATTGGATGGGAGCACCTGTCACAACGCGATTGGGACGACAAAGATATGCTGCAATCAGAATGCTGCCCCTCAAATTCAACGCGCATAACGGACGGTGAGGAAGAGGAGAAACTGCACTGCAAGGGTAAAAGACAAGCATGCATTACCTTCCGATCCATGGTTCGCACCTTCTTCCTTTTCTGATGCTACTGCCCCTTTCACCCACCCTCCTCTGCCTCGTTCATTCGCATCACTCAGGCTAGGATCAGGGACATGTGGTCACACGTATTCCAGCAGGGCGACAAGCCGTCAACTATGATGTCATCGAAGAAACCCGCCTTCGCGAAATCAGTGAGAATCCTCCTCTCCACAGCTGGAAGGTGAACGCGAGAGCAAACCAATGTTAGGGCAATAGCGACGTAAGGGTGAATTTGAGTTTCGTGAGTTAAGGAGGCGCCGCAGCGTCACTAATCGCGTCATTATGATTGGCGCATGGCCTGATGTCGCGATGCGCTCCACTACTTCGTTTGGACACAGTCAAACAGGGCAGAAGGGGAGGAAGTGTTGAGGTCCCAAAAAGGTTGGCTGCGATGGACGATGACTTGACAACCACACCTGCCAGACGGAACAGTGAGCAGCACATACTTATAGTGCCGCATGGCGAGCACTTCCATTCTTTTCCTTCGCAGTCTTTCCACAGGAGGGACGAGGCAACTTCGCTTCAGCGTAGGAAGTCAGGCCTGTGGCCAGGTGTGTGCCACAAGTAGCAGTGAGGGCAGATCAAGAGGCAGGTCTGGCGAAGCTGACGTGATCAGATGCGCTGACACAATTATCCATGAGCTGTCCGTCAATTTGTGTGGATCACGCAGAGCAACAAAGAGAACTCCACATTATTCACTAACACTAGATTGATCATGGTGACTCGGTGTTGTGCGATTCCACCATCCAATGTGGTAGCTCACAGCTCCAATTCGAGTTGGAGAGGCGAACCCACTCATCCATTCATTTCCACAAAATTTATCAATTTGCCCATTTTGGGTGTATGCGTCGGTCCCCCACCCATCCCACATTCACTCATCCCTAATTCCTCTGCCCATGCATCCAACCTCTCTTCCTCCACCCGTGACGATCTTATCTGCCATCCATCGCATACCCTCCCTCCTTTCTTAGCATCCATCCCTATCCCTGCATCCAACCTTCTACTCCCCTGTTTGGGCAACCATTGAACTGTTTCCACGCTTCTTACACGTTGTCTTCCCTCCATGCAACCAACCTTCCACCCTCTGTCCATCCCTCCACTCCCCTGCCTTAGCAAACATCAGACGCTTCCTACGAATTTCTCACGTTATCATTCCCTTTATCCACCTACTTTCTTAGTCACCACCACACCTTTCACTACGGTGTCCCACTCTTAGTCACATGGACACATTCACAACGACGCACAGTAATGTGGTGTCATTGACATACCCTCGCTGCTTTCTTTGGCTCTCACAATTAAGTACCCACCATGTCAGATCCAACTAGAACTACCCTTTTTATTTGTCTCGCCTTAAGTCTGCACGAGTGGCTTCTCACAGTGATGGAGGTGAGGTAACTTGGCCAATAGGCATAGGTGAGGGACTGACTACGTGCTGCTACGTGATTGCGTGATGTACTGAACAGGCAGAGACACGGAACAACACACAACAATGTTAGAAAGGCCTTTATTCCACCACCTCAATAAACGCGAAAACTCTGGCAGCATTAGTCGCTTTTGACGACCGAACGCAACAAGACAATGTGGAAGTGAGGGAGCCTTGGATAATCTCAGTGCTTGTACAATAGGTCGAAGATGAGATTGCTTACCAGCACGATTGATAGTGTCATTGCAACAGTTGCAATGGTAGGTGACCAAATTTGATTCACGTCGGCATGGTAGATGATCCCAGCCATGGACAGAATGACGGAGATGACGGCTAGTATACAGGATGCCAATGCACTCCACGTGTAGTCGTAACGTATTTGTAGTATGAGGATGATGCCCACTATGAGAATGGCTAAGGCAGCCGCTAGCAGAAGGGCACCTATTGCCTTGTTATGGGTGTGACGGAGACAGTTAACACTGAAAATGCCGCCATTGCAGTTCCAGCCAGCATAGCCGATAGCGACGAAGTAGAGGAAGGCTGTTGCAAAGGCGTACGACATGTATATCAACCTGCGGTCCATGCTTCACACGTCTCTCGCCTTCAGCTGCTGCTTAATATCTCCGCCCCCACTTCAGGTCCTTTTTATTCTCATACTGAGGTCAAGGACATACAACAGCGTGTGCCTCCTTTTTCAACGTACAGTGATGGCATCAATAAACAGGCGTCCCCTTGGTCTTAGTGATAACTTTTCCTTCCCAACGCAGTGGATGCCTTACGTATAGTTGGTACCTTAGCAGTTCGCCACTACAAAATAATCAAAAATTGGCAGAAAATGGACAAATAAAACGTTCTGCATCTATGTGACTCACGCTGGATCACATACATAGTGTGTTCCTTCTAGCCTAATATTTTTTAGGACTGCATCGGACTTTGGCATGGCAACCAGTTAATGATATAGCCAACGATTGTTTAAACATGTTGTTAATCCAATCCGTGTCTTGCAGTACATGAAAAGCGGAAACGCATTAATTGTCGGCAATGAAATGCAGGATACGTTTAGAATTGCTGAAGATATGCCAGCTCTACAATCCCACAGTTTTTGGTAATATTCAGAGGAATGCTGGGAACATAATCGCCAGAAAATACAGCTAAAGTGAAGAGAGTGAAGATGAATGCACTCATGAGGCTGAATTGGTATGAAATGGCTGAAAAGTATATTCACTTCCGTAAGGAAGAATTTCTTCAACAAGAAATGTGCCGAAGCTAGCTAGAAGACAGACAAGCACTAGAAAGTGCGCCTCTATAATAATAACAGTGACACATTTCCTTCCAGATGTCACAGACGCTCTTCAAGTGCATTATCTGCCGGTTTCATTCCCACAGCAGCAGCAACTGCTGTTGGTACTTCCGGAAATGCTTCAACAGCTGTAGAAGTCATAAGACAATTAATTTGTATTGGTCGCAGCATGGGTCACAATACTGAAGATTTGCAAGGCTTGATTAGCAGAGGTAACGGAGGCTATGAGAATTCCATTCAAACGCAACAACGTGCTACTGAAATGAAAATGGAATATGGACAACGTATAGATGCCAATCCACCCAGTAATTGTGCACACGTACTGCTCCAGTGGCGTGGACTAAGGAGCCAAGCGATGGAAGCATGCGCGTCGCGTCATGTCTCACACAACAGATTACTCCACACTATACCTCCACTTGCGAACAGAAGCGGCGAAGATGGACCTCCCAGACGCTGACTGCAAAGTTTGAAAAGCCGCCTTCACTACTTTGACACTTGACTTAAAAGGTGATGAATGTTGCTGAAGGAAAGCAATAAAATACTAAGTAGTGAACAGTTGAGGTGTGGCGCTTTTCAAGCATCGAAAAGGGAGAGGTAGAACACGGAAAGCAAGATGAGGAAAAAGTCGCTCCTCTACTAACTTTTGAGGCTTTCAATGATCGCCTAATTGTGGTGAGGATAGTCGGGGACAACAACTATCAACTATCACATCACTCGCCACCCACTCCCTCACTCACAAAATTTGCTGTCACGGGAGTAATAATAAGTGGTTTATAGGCTTCTTTGTTTATTCACCCGTGAGAAAACAGCCACAACGTCAATCTCAACCTCCATAGCCAACAGCCTCGAGAATTAATGAACCTGCCAAAACATAGGATGGTAGGCAAACAAGAGACCTCCATGCCCGGTTCGAGCTGACCCACCTTCTGCTGCCATTGGACACGAATTGGACAAGGAAAATTAACACAGTGCAGCTCTTAGACCCGGAAACGCAGATAAAACTACGAAACTTTCGCATTACAGATGAGACTCATCTAATAACGCCACCTTGTTTTAAGGGTCAACTAAAATAGCCTAATATGCGCAGAGTAGCAGAATGTAAAATTTGCGGTTATTCACGTCAAAAAAAAAAACAAAAACAATTACCCAACTAAAGTGCAATGTGTCAAGGCAATTCTTTCACTAAAGCGGTTAACAACAGCATCAAAGGGTGTTCACGCCATAAGTTGCAGCAACATGACAAAGAAGTTGGTGACCAGGAAAAAATAAAAAAAAAACAATTTGCACAGAGGTGAAAAGAAGCATCACGGTGTGTCTAGCCATCTGCTTCTACACAAAGTTCAAACGCCATCCCCAGGCACGGCTTCGTGAACAATCGCGAAACGGAATAAGGTGTCAATGTGGCGTAAAATTTTGACGCCGACTTAAAATTAGCACGCGCAGAGTGCAAAGACAGCACGTAGTAGACAGTCATCGGCGACCTCTCTTGACTACGCCATCCAATGTCAGCAGATGGCGAACACCAAGAAGGCACGAAAAATCCTTCCAGCAAAAAAAAAAGCTGATAGTATAGAACTGCAAGGTGAACACACTCACCCCTCCCCTGCGGGGCCACAAAAGCATCAAAAGAGGACGACGACAGGCTATTCAATGAGCCTTGCCTTCACCCATAAGTCTAAAAACCCACTGTAGCCAGATACCGCCCCCTCACCTTTCCAATTGCCCACATTTAGCGCCCGCGTCAAACAAACACCCAAACACGTCATCCACCCAACAATACCACATTCCAGTAGTCCCGATCAGCCTCAACTCTTAGTGTGCAAGAACGGCTAGCACAATATGCCCCACCACAATGCTGCTGACATGTGCCGACAACTCATACAGAGGGGCGGTCACATGCACTTTCATCCTGTGTCGGATAGTCCAATCTCAACTGGAGGCGACAATTACACACACCACACCCAAATCAACAAGACGCCAACGCTCATCTCCACCTCCTACCCAATTGCCAGGTTACAAAGTTTACGCGGTGTTATATATAAAGCAAAATTACAACCTCAAAGACAATATCAAAATGACGACAGGGAGGCGACTCCACCAACATAACAATGGAGACCTTAGGACAACTTGTCAGCGGTAGCCTTCGTTTCCTCCAGCTCTTACCATTTCACTAGCGTCGCCTTCCATGCCCCAATCAACCGCTCCAACTCCGACCACACATCCCTCACCAGCATCGACAGCGTCCCACCGAAAACTGAACAAAGCATCTCAACGCAACTCTCCGTCACACCAAATGCAGGTCAACTGACGGCCACAATGCAACTGCGGTCGTTGAATAGATTCCACCTTCGCTAACATGCTACATTCCCAGTCCATTTTCCTCCCCATCTTCACCACCATCATGGAGGCGCGAGCAAGACCAACTTCGCTAAAAATCACACATTGTGCCTACGGTGATCTTCGCCAGACTTGCTTCATGCAAACATGCAACGAAAATAGGCCCACCACGTTCCAAACACACAACCCTTGCTACTGCGCCAACTTCAGTAGCAATACGCAACGCAAAGATAAAGCAAAATACAGCCAAATCGAACAATGGCAGCACAACGCAGTCAAGGACCGATCTATCAAAAGATCACCACCTAACCACTCAACTCACCAGGCGTTGCACCGAAAAACGGGATACGGAGCACAGAACCATTACGACCTCCACGTGGACACCGACGACCTCTTCTCAGCAGACAGACTACTCAAGGGACCTCCCACCTCCTTTTCTCACGATTCACACCACGAGCCGCCAGGTAAGACAACGTCCGAGGACTAAGAAAAAACACAGTCCATTCCCAACAACACTTCATTTCAGGTGGAACATCTGTTGGCATGGCCCCACCCACCCATCGTATCAAGCATCTCTTGCGCCTACCACTTCGTCTTGCCGGAGGTCAGTTTCGCCAAACACGCGCTACCACCACCCCACCCTCCCACTTTACTTTCTTTCCATGCAAACAAGCTGTAGACTCGCCCTCCCCTCGCCCCTAACACGCCACCACAGACACATCCAGACGTCCAAATCACTTTCGAAACGGACACCAGTTAGGCCACACGCAACACAACACACCTCTGCCAATCCCTCCACTCACCTTCTGAGGGGACCACCAGCACCAACACAATTTACTCACACAAGCACGCTACCCTTGGCCATGACGTCGGTCTCTCCTGTGCACGGGAAGCGGCAGATAACGACGCAGTAGTCAGTCCTCCGACAGATTGCAACTCTCGCCACTTTTCACCAACACACGAACCAGACTCCAATCATCTGAGACAAATCTACAAAGAAAGACAACCTTCAACCATTTCCACCAATATCATCCCTCTACATGACAGCATCCATCTCCTCCACCACTCCACGCCTCCTCTCCAAGTCGTCCCCTTCCTCAGTCTACAAGGATTATCCACATGCTGCGGGGATCGCTTCCCCTCAACCACGGCCTCATCGCCTCCCCGCAATACGAGGAACCCAACCACTCAAACTGTCGACCCACAATCCCAACAGTTCATCACATTCAAGAACCACGCAACACTCAAACACCAAACGCAAAATCGAACCCACTTCCCCTCCACTCAATCCATCTTGTCACTCCCCTATCTAGTCATCATTGCCACCTCCGAACAAAGCATCAACCAAACAGCACAGCAACAGCCATCTACCGCTTCATCCAGGATGCCAGCATGGTGATAATTCAGAGATGAAACTTTAGGCGAGAGATTCCTATGACTTTTATCGGCCCAATCACCACTTAAACAGACTAAACATTAATAAATCATTTTAAAATCGATGATCAAACATGACATCAGGAAAAATTAAACATCAAGTACCAAGAGCAAGCAAATCTCCCAACACGCCTACCGCCATCCCCCACCGTGAGTTAAGCTCCTAATACTTTAATAAGTCGCTATAATGGGTAGGAAAGTAAAACAAGTACTCTAATTAGCCTTTTTGTTTATAAACAATTAAAAATAAACAGATTTTTTTTGCTACATTTTATTTAGTCTACTTGGTTGATGCTTGTAGAGACACAAGGGATTACGATCTATGGTACCATGAATTTCCTTCCGTATTTTTTGCTATTACAAGCCTTTTTCCTTAACTTATTAGAACAAAAGTATTTTTGTAGTGCATTAGAATTTTTGAAAATGGTGCTTAGCACATTTGGTTATGCCAGCACTTCCCTTCTTTCCGTCTAGAATACAAGCATTCTGACCTTCACCTAGCCTTCTCTCCGTCTTTTGGGGATGCTCGGGGCGCCACAGTGGTAGCAGCGCCTTTTTTGTCTAGATTTGTTTTGCGAGTGGCACGTTACAACGGTGTATAAATGCCTTTGCCAAAGGACTAAGAACTGCGTTCATCTCCGATTCTATCCCACCGCTGCCACCACTGTGGCATGTTATTTTTTTTAATTTTTTGTTGACACCTTCTAAGCTAATAAGATTCTACCTTCCTTGACATCTTTATTTAAAGTCGTAATACCGGTAGGGTGTGCGTAGTCAGTTCTTATCAGATGGAACTGTGTCTTCCTCTGCTACACCACCGCGCGGTCCCTGTACCATGTTCGAAGTCCTTTTGCATCACTTCTCCACAAAGCACATTTAAAGAACACAAATTTTATAAATGTGTCTGCTGGCATGTCCTAGAGGCCGGCGCATGCGGTTGGTTAACAATGGCCACTAAAGTCGCCGGAGGTCACCCGGCAGTAAAAAGAAAAAAAGCACTGACATTCTGTACAGGAGTTGCTTGATTTTCTTTAAGTGTCAATACAAGATGTAAGGTTTTCGCATCTCTGATGGCACACTGCAGACGGTTCTTCCGTTTTTGCGCACTTTTCTTCACCATTCGGCAATGGCATCTTCATTGCAGTCATCGGCAGGATTTATCTTAATGATATTAAAGCAGATGCAGCGAAGTCGCCCTGAACTTCATGACTAGATTACGCAACGCAAGCATCTTAACTGTCACTTTAAAAATTTTGTGCTTGGGTGATGCAATTTCGCACTGATTTATGCACGCTTCCATAGATTTAGGTACATCGGTGGGGAAAGGTAATATTTTGTGTTTACTATTGTCTGACATTTGAGTTCCGCCTCTTGTGATTTTAGGTTTCAAGAGCCTCCACCACTTCTATTACTTTAGCGAAATACAAGTCGTGTCTCGATTTCTGCGTTAGAGACGAGATCAAACCGTTGAGACCATCCAAAGTATACGAAGGAGCATGCAGTGCTTTGTTTGGGCTGCTGATTGGTCCTACACATTTGTGGCGGCCGGGAGGCCAGCCAGCAGCCTCTTTTCTCCATAAATTGTATACACGTATTCTGATTTGTGCTTAGCCTCCTCTTTGTCTTCAAGGAATGATCCGCACGCTGCAGAGCAACGGACTTAGAAAATGTCACTTCTTCAAGGAGAAGAGATGGAAAAATTAACTAGCAGATTGGTGAAGAATTACTTTGTAGCAGGTGTACGCTTGCTGATTTCTTATATGTGTGTTACAAAATCACCGAAAATGGCAAGGTGGGATGCAATATGCCAAAATCTAAGAGTCAGTTCTGGTGAGGGCTTAGCGGCTGTCCTACCACTTAATCCACTGCAAACTAATCAAGAGGCTAATTCTGGCTTACGTAAAAGAAAAGACCTTAAATAAGCTCCAGAGCCACGTAACTACCGTGTATCAGCAATGCCTGAATGTCCCAGTTACACAATCATTTGGCGTGGCATGTAATAAAGTCTTACCAGCCTTCATTTTGGGTTTGGCAGAACACACTAAAAACACTTTGATGAAAGAATTGGCATAATCCTGTATCCAATTGCAGTCCATCAAATAAGCTGAAAGGTCAATGATCAGGTTTCCACTCCTTATATGATTACAATAGCAAGGCGCATCATAATAGTGCATTGGGTTTCTGGGCGCTAATGGTTAGCCACTATTATAGCGAATTAAAACAGCAGCTGCTCAGGTGTCAGATAAGCAATGACGACAAAGTGGCATTTTCATGTCGATTGAATGCAAAGGCTAAAATGGCTCAGCAGTGGTTATTGGCGTTTCTCCCACTCCTGAGCAGTTGTTCAATACATTCATACATATCCATGCCAGTCGTTCCAACTCCTTACCCGACACTACGCGACGTTTAGAAACTCGCACCAAAGCAAGTCTATTCCACTCCCCGTAGTCCAGCAAAATAAAAATGACAATCAAAACACATCACGCCTCCCATTGACCTGCTGATGACCTCTAAGGTAGCAATAAATAACCACTTCATTTCCGTTCCCATCTTCGCAGCTGTTGTCAAGGTGGAAGCATTACAACCGCAGATGCAGGTGTCAACATTTTTTTCTTCCTAATTCACGCTAAACATGTCCTACTCAATAGGCCGACAGAAGTGTTCTCCCTCCTCAAGTCCAACCCGACGTCTATGCTACTGAAATGACTTTAGTAGGGGCACCTGATGACCAAGATGGAATTAAAAGCACAGAGCACCGAATGGGCAGCTTAACTATAAGGAACATAATGACTTTCAGCTCAGGAGAGGTGGCAACGAAAGGTTGGGTGAATGAACCACTGCGATGGATGACTAGCTATTAGGCTCTTCCTGGGTAGGTAACTGAGGAGGCTAGAGAACACTTTTCTGATTAACTGCCTATGAAGGTCCAAACGGTAATTGTAAGGGTAGATTACGAACTGGAAACATTCTCTTATTAGTGAAAAGCTATAGAAGTTAGACTTGCGCAAGGCATGAAGGCCTTTCCATGGCGTCATCTCTTGCAGCCTTAATCCCATTGTACCAACGCTTCAGGACGGAAGAAGAGTGACTTCAGTATCCAACGGACGTCAATGGCATCCCACCTACAATACTTCACGACAAGAAGATTGGAGCAACTAATGCTGCTTCCTGATTTTATTTTCCTCCTCCTGGCTTCTTCAAAAGGCGTTTAGGAGCAGAAGATTCACAAACACAATTCGTGCAACAAACTACTCACAGAACATGTCCTAGCAATCCCATGTCAAAGTACAAGTAAAATATTCTCTTTCCCATTATCCCTTCCCCATTGGCGGAATGCAAGTGCCTTCCTGTTAAATCCGCCTTCAACCCAAAGCAAAAGTGTTGGTCAAAACGTGCCAGAAACAGGTTGGTGAAGGGGACTGCATAAACAATGCCGATAGTTGCAGTGAAGAGGCCAAACCACCACCACCGGTGCCATTTCCAACATGCACGGAGTAGCTAATACGATGAATAGGTTGAAATCCAACCAGCCATACCAAATTACAACTGGATAGGCCCACAACCAAACCAGAGCACTTCATACGCTCTGCATTGACGCCTACCGCTTGGCAGCCGAGAGACGCACAACTAACACTGAAGGTGTGCGTCGCCATCCAATCACATCAAAGCCACAGCGTCTTAGTAACGTGTGGGCGTAGGAGCAGGATTCAACTTGGGTGAAGACATTGACGACTTGGGGGTCAGTCAGGGTACACTGAAGCCTTTGGGTATCCGCGCTCCTACTGCGCAGAGTAGCTTACCACCGCTGTGCGCCTCGAGGCCACATCACACACCGACAGGACCAGGCTTGTGTGCTTGCTAAGACAACGATTCCTATGATAGAAAAAAATGCGTCACCTGTTGTCACATTACCACTGAATGAGTAAAGGGAGAGAATGTGGAGGACGAAGTTTACAGTAGGGACAGAAAAGTGAAAAGCGCAGTTGAACGACAACGCCGTAGAGTGGGGCGAGGAAAGCAGCACCAATACTTGCACATCATGCTGACACCTCAGATATCGCCAGTACTGAGTGGTGGAGGACTGCACCATTCAATGCGGAAGCACACAGATGCCTCCACCGCGCGACATTATCTCCGCTTTCACTCCACAATGCTGCTCTACGAATTCCTACCTCCACTCAATCTTCGCGCATCTACCCATCATGTGCTCATCCATTCCATGTTGTTCTGAATCCTGCCACACGAGCAGTTTCTATCTATCCAAAAGTACACCCACCTCCCTCCACTACTCAACCACCTTCACACCCTCCCTCACACCAACCTTAATCCGCGGTCACTGCATCAGCAGAGACATAACCACACGTGCCTCGAGCAGTGCCTCCTTACCTTCACGTGCCTGCTGCCGACGAAGACGCCTTCACTGTCCATGCCAGCCAAGTCTTTGCCGCATCAATCCCAGCCTTCATTTGAGCCCCCACTTACTGTCCACAAGACAGACACATCCAACCACACGAGGTTAAATGAGCCACTTGAAGAAATTAAGGTGCCAACGACTGACTGCACGTGTCAAATGAAATTATACGATCCAGAACACAAAAGAAGAACGACCGACTATTTCGACTAATCGTCTATTTCGGTAATTCGAGATGTGACAGGAAGTTGATCCTTTGAAATGAGTACAAGGTCAAAGAAGAGTGTAGTTGACAAAGCCGCCGTCAGTCCCAACCCAGCACTTGCCATAGCAGGCGATAACATATCGATGTCCAGTGTGTGGAAGACAACACCAACCATAGAGAGAGCGGCAGAGATGACTGCAAAGACACAAGCGACGATTGAACTCCAAGTGTAATAAATGAGAACTGGAAGAATGCAGAAGATGGACGCGATGATCGCGACCACACAGGCTGCGATGAGGAGGTAACCCGTCAGCGCGTAATGATCACGGCCACGACAGGACAGACTGAGAATGCCGCCTTCACACCGCCAACCATCAAAGCCGGTAGCAAAAGCGAATAGAAACGACGAAACAAGGGCGAACATCGCATACATTACCTTCCGATCCATGTCTTACACGTCCCTCTCCTCCGCAGCTTTGCCTTCTTTTTCTCTCGCCCTCTCGATCTGTCCCCTTATATAACCACACTGAGGTCAAGGCCATTGCACAACATGCGCTTCACATTGACCACGCTTCGCACGCCTTCGGGCTACTGCAAACCGACTCACTGACGACCACATTTACTACTTCTCCACCCCAAAGTAGAAACTGCTGTGGATGATCCACGCAGGTACTAGCGTTAAGGTTTTGAAGTTCAACATGAGTATACGGAAGGCATTCACCCCATTGTCTACCTTAAGAACTAAGGCACTTCAAAGCCAGATCATGGGCGCGAGTTCATTGGGCAGGACCATTCACCGTGCCCGCGCCAAATTGCTCAACATGCCACGCGGTTGAGCATGCGCGTTCAGAGGTCACGGTTTCTACACCCATCCAATTCAGGCAGCGTGGAGTAGAACCGTCAACAGCATTATCGGTGTGGCAAACAGTCGACTGACACTTCACAAGACTCACGCCAACTCCGCACAGAAGCGACAAGTGGAGGCAGTCAAGGGAGGCCTCACACAAGGGGAGCGTTCGACTCACTCCGAATCAGTGCCTCCACTGAAACGCACTATCAACGGCTCATTTCAGTGGCCGTCCTCCCTCCCAGAATAAACCAAACACTCTTGCACTTCGTGACGTGGCACTGGAAGCCAAGTCCCACTAAAACTTGCTGCAGGATGCCCGACACGTGGGTGGCTACTCTACTCCCACAACCACACCGGCATCCACTGTTACGTGGGTGGAAACCCAAGCCACATTACCCACAACTACGAAACCCTAGCCGTCATTCGTGCTGCTTCTCGACCAAGAAAACAAAGTCTAACCTCTGCTCGCACATTTCACGCCGTGCTAACCCACGCGCACCACACATTTGACGGGTGACTGATCATGCGCATTCCAGTGACAGCATTTTCCAGCACCACTGAAAATGTTTTAGCCTTGTGTAGGGACGGCTGCAAATTTGTCCTCGCAATTCACCTGTCTGTCGCAATGAATGTGGGCGGAGTTGACGCTCACTACTTTGTCTCGTCTCCCTCACGCTAATTTGCCCAGCCAGTGAAATGATGACAGTGGTGGCACCACATCGCTACCGGGAAAATAAGAACAAACCTACCATCTTTGAATAGGCCTGATGTCGGCGAGCTTCAACGACTCCACGCAAAACTAAACAGCAGCATTCAAACTCACAGCCAAGGCTTCTCTCGCATCCATCAGTGATGCATGTTAAACGAGGGCAATGAGGCACACCACTGACCACGGAGAGGAGATAAACACCGTCTTGTGTCAGGCGGTCAAATAGTCTGCCACGTACTGATGAAATTGGCAAAGCGGATAGCAAGTGACCCAGCCATTGTATCATCCACACGGCAAAGGCATCGACACAACACAAATAAAAGCGAAGCCCCTTCTTGCTATCCAATCGTATGATTTCGCCGCATGGTCCCACCAACAAAGCCCGTAGGAAAAGACGAGATCAGAGGTGGAGTTCATAAGAAACCTACAACATTAACTAATCAACGTGCAATTAACCAGCTGCGCCTAATTCGTAGGCGTGACAACCTTCGCAACACTGAGGCATTCAGCACTATTTACGGTGGGGTCATTAAATCACTCATCCTCTCATAGGAGATAGAACTTGTGACACCATTAGAGAGGCGTTATCAGTATGGGTCCGTGGGTGGTACAAGTCATTCAGATTAGCATGCAAATGGAGGTGTACGATTATCGTCTGAGGTCCTCCACCAGTTTCACGAGTCATCAAGGCCAAACCTGTTCTGCCAGATAGTCCGCTTCTGCACCGCGTACGCCAACACTCTGTGATTGAACTCATGCCTCACCACCAATCCATTCGCTACTTGAGGTGTTGCCAACATAAGGCAGGAATGCACAGTGCTGCCGTTTCCGTGCCTTTCCTTACAGTAAAGTTGGCATCAGGAGTAGGACCAAACTCCCGTCCAGTCGACTTTGTTTCAATACGGCCCCTGCCCACGATGCTATTGCACCATGCCAACTGTCGAATGGCATGACATATCTCGCCCCATTCCAGCTTCCACCCACAATATCGTCAGGTGACGAAGAGAACTACTTAAAAAAGGTGCTAATTTACTTATTTGTTTTGTGCCTAATGGTTAAGGGAGAACTGGGAGGGAAAAGTCTCCCGGATCGGTGCCATCGTGAGGCACATCAACACTTTGCATAAGATTTCCGGTCATTTAGAAGTTGGTAAGTGTCAGTAGCAGGAGGGCTTCTTTATGGAGGTTAAACAAAGAAGTCCAAATAGCTTATGACCCCAACGAGTTGTCGGGCATATCCGCTTCTGCCCGGCTGACATCATCGAGCATCACTAAGACCTGAACAAGGCAAACTAAGGTACTACAAAATAGGTATTTCGACGTTGAAGCAGAAGCAGTAGAGACAACGCTGATCCTGTCATCTTTCCTTCGCCTACCAATTTAAACGAGAAATTTATAACTACTGCAATGAAGGGAGCAGCAAAATTTGATGGCAAAGAATTCTTTGAACAGGGACAGGCACACAAACAAAAGGCAAAGAAGTGCAGTTTATCGAAGTCATTGCAGGAGACGACAGGCAGGAAGAGCTTCAAGAGCTTGACCAGCAAAGTGGATTATTTTTAGATTGGGTTGATGAGGGAGTTCGCAACCTCCTTTCCTGACGAACTGTTCCACAAACCACCGATGATGCCTAGGCCTAGGAGCTACGTAAAAACGGATTTTCAAATACGGTCTTTGTCCAAAGAGTCATCTATTGAAGCTGTTACTAGGTCACCCTAGAGTTTGATGGCATTATTCGCTCAAACACCACTTGAATCATCTGGCTCGCCTCTTGCGATAAGCAGCCTAAGCGTGTCAGCGATTGTTCTTCCATTTCGTCTTTAAGCCTTTTGTCTGTTATGTACAACTCACTGATGGAAAAATATTAGGGCTGTCCAGTCGTCTTGCACATGTCCCGGAGGGCTTCGATACCGAGGAATGCACTAATGCAAGTGCGAATCACAAAAAGCCAAAAGCTCTCCAACATGTGCTCTTTAGAAAAAGAATCTAATATATATTTTAACTGAGGATCTGTAACACATAGAACAAATACTCGTTTTCTTTTCGATTTTTTAAATGCACATCTTTCCTTAGCCCAGTCTTGGCAATCTAGTAAGTAGTCTATCTCATCACAATTTCCTCTGCGCATTGTTTATTTATTGAAGTTGCCTTCACTTGGGAGCGAACAATGTTAGACTAAACTATATAAACGGACTTGCGTTTAAAGACTAGAGTAAAACAGTTTAGGTAACTTTTTATAAGGGCAGAACTGCCGCCATCGGTGCCATTTAAAAAATACACCGCTTCGACTTGTTCATGTACCAATCACTTGACAACCTTTGGACGTACCAATCAGGGCAAAGGCAGATGCATGCAACCGGATCCAATAGGAAGCGAGCAATGTTAGCCAATCAAAATGGGGCACAGAAGCATCAAAGCCGGCGTATCCCACTCACATACGGGGTAAGGATAGGATTCCACACAAATTGAGGCTTCAGTGGCTCAGAACTAACCTAAGTAGTTACTTATTAAAAAAAATAAAAATTACAACATGAAGCGGAGAGAAAATGAAAGGAGCCAAGGGCACTGCTCAATTCAGTCTTTTGGAATCACCATTTGCACCACTCAGGTACTGCATCCTGATGCTACGCATGCGTTCTGAGACAAGCTACTCACCGAACTAGATCATGTTAACAAAGTCGTCAGATCATTATACTATTACCCATGTGCATCTCAATCAATGCTGCTTCCGTCTACGTACTGTCGACTTCTTGACACAACCTAAGCACTGCGATTCCTAGGTGCTGCTTAATCAAATTCTAATACCTGAGGTAATCTTACTCAAAATGCCAAGCCAGTAGGCCAAAAATGGCTAATAATATGCAGTTTTATCCCGCACAAATGCAGTAAGCATGAGTAAGTTGTTCTGACAGTCGTTAACGCAAGCTCACACCACGCCATACTACTACATGCTAGCACTGTCTAATTACCCTGTTTAGGGAAGCAAATATAGTGACAAATCTCGTTGCCGCTCCAACCCCCATTTGCAGTTTAAATAGATTAGCAAAAGATAATTAGGTGGAGCAATTCGTAGGCCTACCATTTGACACCTGACTGTTAGGGAAGAATCGATGAACATGACCAATCTCTCACTCCCCAACATTACCACAACTCAAAGGCTCATCACTACGTTGCGTAAAAATCCAGGCAATAAAGGCTGGACTCTCTGATAGTGAAGGTAACAAGGCTACTTCTCCGGTGTCAGATGAGCAATAAAAACAATGCAACATTTGTATGCCGGTGAAGAAAAGGCTAAAATGACTCAGCTGCAGTTGATGGTACTCGTACAATGCGTCGCTCCATGACCACACCAGTCTCTCTAAATCCTCATCCGATAATGCCCAAAGTCAGCCTAATATAAATACTAAGTAATTATCTAAGGTTCTTTCTCTTGTCCTATCGATTGCCAAATTGAAAGCGCTAGAGGAGAAGCGGCAATTGCCAACGTTTATATCTGCTCCAATTAATACAAGACACGCGCTACACAATGGGCTGACAGGAGTGCTCATGCCAGCCAAGTCCAACTTTACAGGCTATGCTCCGGAAAGGACTTTAGTAGCGGCACCTGATGACCAAGATGGAATTAAAAGCACAGAGCACCGAATGGGCAGCTTAACTATAAGGAACATAATGACTTTTAGCTCAGGAGAGGTGGCAATGAAAGGTTGGGTGAATGAACCACTGCGATGGATGACTAGCTATTAGGCTCTTACTGGGTAGGTAACTGAGGAGGCTAGAGAACACTTTTCTGATTAACTGCCTATGAAGGTCCAAACGGTAATTGTAAGGGTGGATTACGAACTGGAAACATTCTCTTATTAGTGAAAAGCTATAGAAGTTAGACTTGCGCAAGGCATGAAGGCCTTTCCATGGCGTCATCTCTTGCAGCCTTAATCCCATTGTACCAACGCTTCAGGACGGAAGAAGAGTGACTTCAGTATCCAACGGACGTCAATGGCATCCCACCTACAATACTTCACGACAAGAAGATTGGAGCAACTAATGCTGCTTCCTGATTTTATTTTCCTCCTCCTGGCTTCTTCAAAAGGCGTTTAGGAGCAGAAGATTCACAAACACAATTCGTGCAACAAACTACTCACAGAACATGTCCTAGCAATCCCATGTCAAAGTACAAGTAAAATATTCTCTTTCCCATTATCCCTTCCCCATTGGCGGAATGCAAGTGCCTTCCTGTTAAATCCGCCTTCAACCCAAAGCAAAAGTGTTGGTCAAAACGTGCCAGAAACAGGTTGGTGAAGGGGACTGCATAAACAATGCCGATAGTTGCAGTGAAGAGGCCAAACCACCACCACCGGTGCCATTTCCAACATGCACGGAGTAGCTAATACGATGAATAGGTTGAAATCCAACCAGCCATACCAAATTACAACTGGATAGGCCCACAACCAAACCAGAGCACTTCATACGCTCTGCATTGACGCCTACCGCTTGGCAGCCGAGAGACGCACAACTAACACTGAAGGTGTGCGTCGACATCCAATCACATCAAAGCCACAGCGTCTTAGTAACGTGTGGGAGTAGGAGCAGGATTCAACTTGGGTGAAGACATTGACGACTTGGGGGTCAGTCAGGGTACACTGAAGCCTTTGGGTATCCGCGCTCCTACTGCGCAGAGTAGCTTACCACCGCTGTGCGCCTCGAGGCCACATCACACACCGACAGGACCAGGCTTGTGTGCTTGCTAAGACAACGATTCCTATGATAGAAAAAAATGCGTCACCTGTTGTCACATTACCACTGAATGAGTAAAGGGAGAGAATGTGGAGGACGAAGTTTACAGTAGGGACAGAAAAGTGAAAAGCGCAGTTGAACGACAACGCCGTAGAGTGGGGCGAGGAAAGCAGCACCAATACTTGCACATCATGCTGACACCTCAGATATCGCCAGTACTGAGTGGTGGAGGACTGCACCATTCAATGCGGAAGCACACAGATGCCTCCACCGCGCGACATTATCTCCGCTTTCACTCCACAATGCTGCTCTACGAATTCCTACCTCCACTCAATCTTCGCGCATCTACCCATCATGTGCTCATCCATTCCATGTTGTTCTGAATCCTGCCACACGAGCAGTTTCTATCTATCCAAAAGTACACCCACCTCCCTCCACTACTCAACCACCTTCACACCCTCCCTCACACCAACCTTAATCCGCGGTCACTGCATCAGCAGAGACATAACCACACGTGCCTCGAGCAGTGCCTCCTTACCTTCACGTGCCTGCTGCCGACGAAGACGCCTTCACTGTCCATGCCAGCCAAGTCTTTGCCGCATCAATCCCAGCCTTCATTTGAGCCCCCACTTACTGTCCACAAGACAGACACATCCAACCACACGAGGTTAAATGAGCCACTTGAAGAAATTAAGGTGCTAACGACTGACTGCACGTGTCAAATGAAATTATACGATCCAGAACACAAAAGAAGAAAAACGACAGACAAGCAAAAAATTCATTCGACTACTTAAAAGGTTCATCCAAAGTAAGAGAACGTTTGCCTTTAGTGATGATTACAAGGTCAAAGAAGAGTGTAGTTGACAGAGCAACTGTCAGTGCCAACGCAATGCTTGCAAGCGGTGGCGACAAAATTTTGTTGTCAATTATGTGGAAGACGACACCAACAATCGAGAGAGCGGCAGAGATTATTGCTAATATGCAGGCGACTACTGAACTCCAGGGGTAATAAATGAGAACTGGAAGAATGCAGAAGATTGACGCGATGAATGCGACCCCACAGGCTGCGATGAGGAGGTAACCCGTCAGCGCGTAATGGCCAATACTACGACAGTTTTGACTCAGAATGCTGCCTCCACATGGCCAACCATGAAAGCCGATGGCGAATGCAAAGAGGAACGACGAAACAAGGGCGATTATCGCATACATTACCTTCCGATCCATGCCTCACACGTCTTTCTTTTCTGCCTCCGTTGTTTTCTCCGCTCTCCTTCCATCCTCTTATATAAACACAATCAGTTCAAGGTCGTTCCGCTGCTTACGCATCATTTTCAAAACCCACCATTTGCCATTAGGTCATTGCAAAACCGGCATTGATAACTGCAAAGTGGAAAGTGTTTTAGCAGAAGTCGATAGAGGTACCAGTGTT
Organism: Taenia pisiformis; assembly: GCA_023968675.1. Classification (NCBI taxonomy): domain Eukaryota; kingdom Metazoa; phylum Platyhelminthes; class Cestoda; order Cyclophyllidea; family Taeniidae; genus Taenia; species Taenia pisiformis. Next base: position 13,097,529 of record CM043736.1, on the reverse strand, counting down.
AAGACGTCTGGGATTGGTTAGGCGGGAGAGATTCACCCCAATTTCTAAGGCACTTCAAAGCTAGATCATGGGCGCGAGTTCATTGGGCAGGACCATTCACCGTGCCCGCGCCAAATTGCTCAACATGCCACGCGGTTGAGCATGCGCGTTCAGAGGTCACGGTTTCTACACCCATCCAATTCAGGCAGCGTGGGGTAGAACCGTCAACAGCATTATCGGTGTGGCAAACAGTCGACTGACACCTCACAAGACTCACGCCAACTCCGCACAGAAGCGACAAGTGGAGGCAGTCAAGGGAGGCCTCACACAAGGGGAGCGTTCGACTCACTCCGAATCAGTGCCTCCACTAAAACGCTCAACACAAACTCCAATTGAGCAGTTTTGTCAGGCGGAGAGTCTATGCACCATTCCATCACACCGCAGATTCACGGAGGGAGCACAGCAAAATCAGCGGCTTATTTTAGTGTCCGTCCCTCCCCCACAACAAACCAAACACTATAGCACTTCGTGACGTGGCACTGGAAGCCAAGTCCCACTAAAAACTTGCTGACGGATGCCCAAAACGTGAGTGGCTACCCTACTCCCACAATCACACCAACATCCACTGTTACGTGGGTAAAAACCCAAGTCACACTGCGCACAACTGCGAAAATCTGGAAGGCATTCGTGACGTTTCTTGACAAAGAAAAGAAAGTCTCGCTTTAGCTCCCACACATTCACGTCGTGCCAACTCCCACAACCACACCGACATTCACTCTTAAGTGGGCGGAAGACCAAGCAATCCCTCTCCACACGCTTTTCCCACAGACGCATTACCCAAAACTGCATACAACCGCTAACGACGAATTTCTGAGGTCCTCCACCAGTTTCACGAGTCATCAAGGCCAAACCTGTTCTGCCAGATAGTCCGCTTCTGCACCGCGTACGCCAACACTCTGTGATTGAACTCATGCCTCACCACCAATCCATTCGCTACTTGAGGTTTTGCCAACATGAGGCAGGAATGCACAGTGCTGCCGTTTCCTTGCCTTTCCTAACAGTAAAGTTGGCATCAGGAGGAGAACCAAACTCCCGTCCCCACGCACCCTCCCTCCCTCCCTTCCTCCCTCCCTCCCTCCCCTCGTCACCACTACCACGATCTAGCAAGGACATTCACCCTAACCACCCAATCGCCATTCCCTTTCACAGACCTCCTTCGCTCAGCAAATTAAGTTAAACACAACACCTCAACTATCAACCACTGATGCAATCGTAACGCCACAAGCCACGTCGCTAACAGGTCAGTGAGCATGCTCACTTTAGTACAGTCACCCTCCATCTCCACTGCGATGGCTAAGCCCACGAGGTGGGTAATTGTGCTCTCACCAGAGCATTGCGTTCGGCGAGATGAGAAGCCACAACGATAAAAGCGTGATGGGTGTGTTACGAATCACGCAACGAATGACATGCACAACTCCGCCACCTGCGATTGGGGCCGTTGACGCTGTGTGAGAAGAGCCATTCGATGCTCTGCTGACTTGGGGTCCACTGAGAGTGAAGTGGGAGAGGATCGTGAGGTAGTTGTGCTGATTCACCTACCCTCGACACATCCGTGCTTGTGGGTGGATCGTGAAGACCAACAACAGAGGATAGACAATGAGCTGACAGGTGCAGCAACCACCGCGGTGATGTGTTGTGCGATTGTCTCAGCCAGCATGAGTCCATGGACGCTATCTTTGTGCAGTCGCACTTCCGAATTCTTTGGACACAGGTGTCGTAGTGATCCCTCCACCTCCTGCCCACCTATCGCTTATTAACCTCGCCAACCATCCTGAAGAGGATCCCTCCATCCCTCCACCCCTTCATCCATTTATCCATCCTTCTATCTGGTTCCCATGTAGGAACCTTCGTTTTGTCAAAATTCATCCAGAATGCCACCCTTAAAGTTCCAACCACCAAAGCTCATAGTGAATAGGAATTAAAACACAGATGAAATGGAAGAGTCACAAGCACACACCTATGATCGTTGTTTTGTACTTTCATGTGCTCTTCCGTTCTTCTGCTTCTAAATGCTCTTTCGGGATTCGGGGTATTCTTCCGGAGACGCAGCTTTACCTCCTCGTGATCTAAATGACTACGTGCTGGTTTCAGAGCAGAAAATGCTTGCAAAGTAAACTTCAAAGCGAACCAATTTACCATGCGCTGATGTCGAAAGGTGAGCATGTGTCTATCTCTTTGGTGGGATTTACCTTTATAGTGGGTTCTGCTAGTGTGCGCATGCGGTGATTCACCCTACTACCCCGTTTGGTATGTGTGGAGCAGGCTACACTTGCGGTTTAATAAGCTAGAGTTAGTGGGTTGGGATGGCTGGAGAAGGCAACTTGAAGCCCGCGCGTGTATTTTGAGTAAAATTTTGAACCCATTCCCTTCATAACGCAATCATCCAAAGTAGGTCCTTCAAGCTAAACACCCTATCCTTTTGAGTTGGTTTGCCATATGCTGATGTTGATGGGATCAAAAATACCGTAAAAGATAAATTACGACTAAAATTGGGGTGATTGAGGTAATGGACAAAAGACTTTAGCAAGGATGGAATTTTTACATTTTGTTTGAATTTTTGAGCCGCAAGTTGGGTAATTAAGGTTGATGGGACGAGAATAGGGTGACATAATCACTTTGTAAAATGGCCATTTCACTTAATTACTGCTCCACACCAACATAATGGAAATATTGGAGTTTTGACTGACGGAAGCAAGGATGAATTACACAGACACACCTCTGGTTAAAACGCCGAGAAACCGTGATAATGACAGGTGTCAGAGAGCGTCAGAAGCTGTGTGAAACTAGGAGATGCTTGAACCAAACATGATCGACTTGGGCAACACAGCTTACCTAAGTGAAACATATTACGAACAAGGAATCCTGACTTAGTTATAGTGAGTTACGGAAGCGATTAAAAATGTAAAGAGGTGAAGTTAGACGATTGATACATATTAGTGGTTTTGAAGATGTTCTTTTAGATAAGCAAATTAATACGACCAACTTGAAGAAAATTGTGAACAGATGCTTCTAGGTTTCTACATATTAGAACTAAAGTAAAAAATTCCTAAAGGCACGAATGCAATATGGCTTAGGCTCCGCAATAAATTATTTTTGCCCGCAGGAGTTGAATGCGTGTATAAGTTAACCAGCCGCCCTGGCGGGTCGTTAAACTATTTCAATATACGGGTTCAAATGCGGTCAGGTGGGTCGGTAATCAGCGAAGGATTCGGTAACTCGTAGCATTTGTTCTCTTTTTGGTGCCTTAAACAACCAATTTTACGAGAAATTTCGTAGCGCTTGCACGGGGCAACCTCCCTAGCTTAAGGGCGTGTTCGTGTTGGGTGACTATAGGAGCCAGGAGACCCTCCCGCCTAAAAGTCCAGTCCTTACTTTCCACTAGGTCTATGTACAAGATGAAGCCACCTATAGTATTTTCCATTATGCTTTGCACAAGTTGTAGGCAACGAAATCCCACTATTGATAAGAATATGAGATCTGTGCTTTATCTCCGATTCCTTTATGTCAGGGAAAGCGTTGACAATCATATGATTGAGGGTTTGGTGGACACGGAAAGACCTTCAGATAGTGGGGAGGGGTTAGAGAAGTGGGTTAGTGTTGCGAATGGTTTGCACGAAGAGCATGAGTAGTAAGGTTGAGGACACTCATTATTGGTGTACGTCTTTTATGTTGTTTGTACTACGGGGTCGATCCGAGGTCTGGAGGGTGTTTTTGGTGTTTACAAGTAAATCCATCATTGCTTTCGTGCTTGCTATGCTTCCCTTGGTTCATGGTAGGTGTAAATGTATACCTATGCTTGCAGATTTAAATATATACCTTTTCTGGGTAAACTACATTGAAATGGGGTGGTTCGAACTAGTATAACTGCTTCTGAATCAGCTGCAGTTTTTGACTGATTTTAGCCCAAATGCATGAGTCCGGTCGGGATTTGCATACTTATCGGGTTCATTTTTGTTGATCGGCTGAGGTAGTCACAATGCCTGTCGTGAATAGCCTTTGCGCCCACTATTCATGAACGCAGCCATTAACAAACTAGCATTTCACGTCTGGGTTTATCCAGGCAGAGTAGCTTAGGTAAAAATTCATGCGTTCGTACTTGAATCTGTAGGCTTTATCCAAGTCAGATAAATGATTCCCTTTCATTCTGGAGCATGAGATCATGGCGAACTATGTTTTGGCTAAGATCCATTGGTCCTATCATCGCACATCTACTTCCCCCCTTTCAGGAATTCGGGATTTTTTACCGTTCCATCGAGCAGAGGAGTATACCTTGAACGCTCAAATGTTAACAGTGGTGGCTCTGGCGTGGCCAATGGTGATTTCGGCGCAGTTCCACTAGTGCTCCAAGCCTCTTATTCGGTTGCTGTAGCCGCAGCTGGTGGACATCTTCATTCTGTCGAAGGAGAATGTGATGTGGTTGGTGTTGATGAGAGAGAGAGTGAGGAAAACGTGAAGTCAGGGTGGATAAAGAGGAGCAAGAGGACGGTTCCTGATATGCTGAAGAAGCTGTCTACCGCTCACGGTGCTGTAGCCAACAGTGGGTGTTGTGAGATAGGACCTTTTGTGGGCGGTGCTGTGTAAGCAGGACATTCGGTTGAGATAACTGTCTGAGCATGGTGAAGGTGAAATTGGCTTGGCTGAATGGATGGATGGAGGAATGAGTGGGGTGGTGTGTCCGTGGGATTAATCTGTGGGATGCTCTGAGGAGGGTAGTTCATTGGGCTGTGGATCGAATCTTTCTGTTTGGTCGTCTCATTTTCCTGAATGGTATTTGGCAGTCAACGGTTGGGGGCACTTTGTAACGAGTAGCTCTGTGGGCGAGTCTGGTGTGATGTCATGTCGGTTGGCGTCTTGCAGCGGTGTAGTGTTGCCGATGCTGACTGTGAGCAGGCAAGGCGACGGATTGTTTGGCCCAGCGGTGGGTGTTGAACTACTAGATGATGATGTGCACGCATCGTTGATGAGAGGGTTGGTGTCTCATTCCTCGGTTGATGCTTTGTTCCGATGTGGCAATGATGATTAGATAGGGAAGTGATGGGATGGATCGAGTGGAGGGGAAGTGGGTTGGATGTTGTGTTTGATGTTTGAGTGTTGCGTGGTTCTTGAATGTGATGAACTGTTGGGATTGTGGGTCGACAGTTTGAGTGGTTGGGTTCCTCGTATTGCGGGGAGGCGATGAGGACGTGGTTGAGGGGAAGCGATCCCCGCAGCATGTGGATGATCCTTGTAGACTGAGGAAGGGGACGACTTGGAGAGGAGATGGATGCTGTCATGTAGAGGGATGATATTGGTGGAAATGGTTGAAGGTTGTCTTTTGTAGATTTGTCTCAGATGATTGGAGTCTGGTTCGTGTGTTGGTGAAAAGTGGCGAGAGTTGCAATCTGTCGGAGGACTGACTACCTGCGTCGTTATCTGCCGCTTCCCGTGCACAGGGGAGACCGACGTCATGGCCAAGGGTAGCGTGCTTGTGTGAGTAAATTGTGTTGGTGCTGGTGGTCCCCTCAGAAGGTGAGTGGAGGGATTGGCAGAGGTGTGTTGTGTTGCGTGTGGCCTAACTGGTGTCCGTTTCGAAAGTGATTTGGACGTCTGGATGTGTCTGTGGTGGTGTGTTAGGGGCGAGGGGAGGGCGAGTCTACAGCTTGTTTGCATGGAAAGAAAGTAAAGTGGGAGGGTGGGGTGGTGGTAGCGCGTGTTTGGCGAAACTGACCTCCGGCAAGACGAAGTGGTAGGCGCAAGAGATGCTTGATACGATGGGTGGGTGGGGCCATGCCAACAGATGTCCGACCTGAAATGAAGTGTTGTTGGGAATGGACTGTGTTTTTTCTTAGTCCTCGGACGTTGTCTTACGTGGCGGCTCGTGGTGTGAATCGTGAGAAAAGGAGGTGGGAGGTCCCTTGAGTAGTCTGTCTGCTGAGAAGAGGTCGTCGGTGTCCACGTGGAGGTCGTAATGGTTCTGTGCTCCGTATCCCGTTCTTCGGTGCAACGCCTGGTGAGTTGAGTGGTTAGGTGGTGATCTTTTGACAGATCGGTCCTTGACTGCGTTGTGCTGCCATTGTTCGATTAGGCTGTATTTTGCTTTATCTTTGCGTTGCGTATTGCTACTGAAGTTGGCGCAGTAGCAAGGGTTGTGTGTTTGGAACGTGGTGGGCCTATTTTCGTTGCATGTTTGCATGAAGCAAGTCTGGCGAAGATCACCGTAGGCACAATGTGTGATTTTTAGCGAAGTTGGTCTTGCTCGCGCCTCCATGATGGTGGTGAAGATGGGGAGGAAAATGGACTGGGAATGTAGCATGTTAGCGAAGGTGGAATCTATTCAACGACCGCAGTTGCATTGTGGCCGTCAGTTGACCTGCATTTGGTGTGACGGAGAGTTGCGTTGAGATGCTTTGTTCAGTTTTCGGTGGGACGCTGTCGATGCTGGTGAGGGATGTGTGGTCGGAGTTGGAGCGGTTGATTGGGCATGGAAGGCGACGCTAGTGAAATGGTAAGAGCTGGAGGAAACGAAGGCTACCGCTGACAAGTTGTCCTAAGGTCTCCATTGTTATGTTGGTGGAGTCGCCTCCCTGTCGTCATTTTGATATTGTCTTTGAGGTTGTAATTTTGCTTTATATATAACACCGCGTAAACTTTGTAACCTGGCAATTGGATAAGAGGTGGAGATGAGCGTTGGCGTCTTGTTGATTTGGGTGTGGTGTGTGTAATTGTCGCCTCCAGTTGAGATTGGACTATCCGACACAGGATGAAAGTGCATGTGACCGCCCCTCTGTATGAGTTGTCGGCACATGTCAACAGCATTGTGGATGGGGCATATTATGCTAGCCGTTCTTGCACACTAAGAGTTGAGGCTGATCGGGACTGCTGGAATGTGGTATTGTTGGGTGGATGACGTGTTTGGGTGTTTGTTTGACGCGGGCGCTAAATGTGGGCAATTGGAAAGGTGAGGGGGCGGTATCTGGCTACAGTGGGTTTTTAGACTTATGGGTGAAGGCAAGGCTCATTGAATAGCCTATTGTCGTCCTCTTATGATGCTTTGTGGCCCCGCAGGGGGAGGGGTGAGTGTGTTCACCTTGCAGTTCTATACTATCAGTTTTTTTTGCTGGAAGGATTTTTCGTGCCTTCTTTGTGTCCTTTGTTCCACTGGGTGGGCCCATCTACTGGCATTGGATGCTCTGGTCAAGTAAGTTCTCTCATGATTATCTAGTACGCGTTGCTTCAGCAGCCAACGAGCTCAGGTTTCATGTTGAAGTCCAATCTTCACGGCATACTGACTCACCTTATTCTGTTTTACGATTGGGTAATGGAGTTCATCGTTGCGTGTACTTACGCAGAGAATCTACTTCCCTCGTGTTGCATGTCCTTATATTTGATAAGTTGAAATTAGTGTTTTAATGCAGGCGCATAAAAATGACTTTTGTTCTTAATTTCTACGCATCTTCTGCCTTTATACAAATAAGTAGTCAATGAGAATGTCAAGACGTAATGGTGCGTAGACAGAGTAAGACGCGTGTAGTACAATGACCTTGACCGCAGTGTGAATATTTAAAGGAGCGGCGAGGAGGAGCTGATGATTGTATTAACCATGAGTCGGAGTTTGGTGTATGTGGCTTTTGCCCTCATAGCTGCGACTCTATTCTTCGCCTCCATCGGCTATGAGGGCTGGGACTGTCAGTCTAACGCCCTAAGTCCAACGTGTCGAGGGGGTGCCCACAGGCTGACAGGTTTTCTCCTCATAGGATCCGGTTTCGCTGTTTTCCTTGCCGGCGTCTTCCTCATCTTACTAGTTGCATGCAAGTATTCCTGGGGTGCAAAAGTAGCCTGTGTCCTTTCCATCATCTCCGCTTCCCTCTCCATCGCTGCTATGGTTCTCTTTGGAGACCAACGCAGCCAATGGTCGCCTCTCATTGCCACAGCTGCAATGGCACTCATGACTGCTCTATCAGGAACCCTCCTCTTTGATCTGGCTAGTAAATATTAATTTGCTTAAGCATTTCTTCACCTTTACACTCCTTTTTCTCATTCAATCGTCCCTGTAAATTGGACAAATAAATTTGCTCTTTGCGTTTACGTGTTACCATGAGACCGCAATCTTCAGCAGAATGGACCTCCCGGTCTTTGTGGTTGGAGGTGTTGGAATCTGAGAATAGGTCGAAGGAACGGGTAGTGGGCAGCAGGTGGGGAGGCATGCGGACTGGCCAAAAGGGGATTGAGAGGCAGAAGAATACAAGGGTAGGTAGATAAACAGACTTTAATGTCGATAAAACGATAGTCGAAGCGTTGATTGATAAATGGGTGGACAGGAGGAGACATGGGTGTGTGCAAGGAATGATGTTTTTGTAGTGGAGGGACAAAGGAATAGGGGATGGGTCGACACATGAATGGATGCTCGTTGTTGGTCATGGAATAGCTGAGTGGATTGTGTGGAAATGGGATGATTGATAAGGTTAATAAGTCTCACCTCTGTCCAATGAATCCAAAAGTGCGACTGCACAAAGATAGCGTCCATGGACTCATGCTGGCTGAGACAATCGCACAACACATCACCGCGGTGGTTGCTGCACCTGTCAGCTCATTGTCTATCCTCTGTTGTTGGTCTTCACGATCCACCCACAAGCACGGATGTGTCGAGGGTAGGTGAATCAGCACAACTACCTCACGATCCTCTCCCACTTCACTCTCAGTGGACCCCAAGTCAGCAGAGCATCGAATGGCTCTTCTCACACAGCGTCAACGGCCCCAATCGCAGGTGGCGGAGTTGTGCATGTCATTCGTTGCGTGATTCGTAACACACCCATCACGCTTTTATCGTTGTGGCTTCTCATCTCGCCGAACGCAATGCTCTGGTGAGAGCACAATTACCCACCTCGTGGGCTTAGCCATCGCAGTGGAGATGGAGGGTGACTGTACTAAAGTGAGCATGCTCACTGACCTGTTAGCGACGTGGCTTGTGGCGTTACGATTGCATCAGTGGTTGATAGTTGAGGTGTTGTGTTTAACTTAATTTGCTGAGCGAAGGAGGTCTGTGAAAGGGAATGGCGATTGGGTGGTTAGGGTGAATGTCCTTGCTAGATCGTGGTAGTGGTGACGAGGGGAGGGAGGGAGGGAGGGAGGGAGGGAGGGGGGGAGAGGTGGTGTGGAGTGGGTTGGGGTGGAATGGGGTGAGGAAAGGGAAAGGGTTTGGATTGTGCTGTGGGTGCAGCATGTTCATCCACAAGGTGGCTGTCCCGTGGAGTGGAGTTCGGGTGGTCCACTCATGTTGTGAATGGGTAAGGGGAGGGCGGCAGGGTTAATCTGGTCTTGAGCAATAGGATGTTGTGTTCTTTTACCTCGAGTGGGGTCCTGCGTGATGATCTGTTTACCTCTTCAGCAACCTGCTTAGTGGGGAGTTGTCTGCTCGTCTAGATGTCGAGTGCGCTTCTGCCTCATATTTCATTGTTGTGGGGTGCTTTCCTTCTGGTTCGCCTTCCATCAATGGTAACTTGTACATTTATCTGTTGTTAAGGTGATTTCGACATTGTCAGGTGGGCGACCGCAACGACTGGGATGTTTCGGGTCCAAGTGAAAGGGAACGATTTCCGTCAGGGTGGGTGGATGGTGACATGGGGCATGTTGCGTGGAGTTAAAAGTCATCTGAACTCCTCCTGCTACCGTAGAGGTAGCAAGAGTTAGTGGTCCTCAGAGTAGTGCTAACATGGGACGGGGGAAGGGAGGGAAAGAGGGTGCATGGGGACGGGAGTTGGGTTCTCCTCCTGATGCCAACTTTACTGTTAGGAAAGGCAAGGAAACGGCAGCACTGTGCATTCCTGCCTCATGTTGGCAACACCTCAAGTAGCGAATGGATTGGTGGTGAGGCATGAGTTCAATCACAGAGTGTTGGCGTACGCGGTGCAGAAGCGGACTATCTGGCAGAACAGGTTTGGCCTTGATGACTCGTGAAACTGGTGGAGGACCTCAGACGATAATCGTACACCTCCATTTGCATGCTAATCTGAATGACTTGTACCACCCACGGACCCATACTGATAACGCCTCTCTAATGGTGTCACAAGTTCTATCTCCTATGAGAGGATGAGTGATTTAATGACCCCACCGTAAATAGTGCTGAATGCCTCAGTGTTGCGAAGGTTATCACGCCTACGAATTAGGCACAGCTGGTTAATTGCACGTTGATTAGTTAATGTTGTAGGTTTCTTATGAACTCCACCTCTGATCTCGTCTTTTCCTACGGGCTTTGTTGGTGGGACCATGCGGCGAAATCATACGATTGGATAGCAAGAAGGGGCTTCGCTTTTATTTGTGTTGTGTCGATGCCTTTGCCGTGTGGATGATACAATGGCTGGGTCACTTGCTATCCGCTTTGCCAATTTCATCAGTACGTGGCAGACTATTTGACCGCCTGACACAAGACGGTGTTTATCTCCTCTCCGTGGTCAGTGGTGTGCCTCATTGCCCTCGTTTAACATGCATCACTGATGGATGCGAGAGAAGCCTTGGCTGTGAGTTTGAATGCTGCTGTTTAGTTTTGCGTGGAGTCGTTGAAGCTCGCCGACATCATGCCTATTCAAAGATGGTAGGTTTGTTCTTATTTTCCCGGTAGCGATGTGGTGCCACCACTGTCATCATTTCACTGGCTGGATAAATTAGCGTGATGGAGACGAGACAAAGTAGTGAGCGTCAACTCCGCCCACATTCATTGCGACAGACAGGTGAATTGCGAGGACAAATTTGCAGCCGTCCCTACACAAGGCTAAAACATTTTCAGTGGTGCTGGAAAATGCTGTCACTGGAATGCGCATGATCAGTCACCCGTCAAATGTGTGGTGCGCGTGGGTTAGCACGGCGTGAAATGTGCGAGCAGAGGTTAGACTTTGTTTTCTTGGTCGAGAAGCAGCACGAATGACGGCTAGGGTTTCGTAGTTGTGGGTAATGTGGCTTGGGTTTCCACCCACGTAACAGTGGATGCCGGTGTGGTTGTGGGAGTAGAGTAGCCACCCACGTGTCGGGCATCCTGCAGCAAGTTTTAGTGGGACTTGGCTTCCAGTGCCACGTCACGAAGTGCAAGAGTGTTTGGTTTATTCTGGGAGGGAGGACGGCCACTGAAATGAGCCGTTGATAGTGCGTTTCAGTGGAGGCACTGATTCGGAGTGAGTCGAACGCTCCCCTTGTGTGAGGCCTCCCTTGACTGCCTCCACTTGTCGCTTCTGTGCAGAGTTGGCGTGAGTCTTGTGAGGTGTCAGTCGACTGTTTGCCACACCGATAATGCTGTTGACGGTTCTACTCCACGCTGCCTGAATTGGATGGGTGTAGAAACCGTGACCTCTGAACGCGCATGCTCAACCGCGTGGCATGTTGAGCAATTTGGCGCGGGCACGGTGAATGGTCCTGCCCAATGAACTCGCGCCCATGATCTGGCTTTGAAGTGCCTTAGTTCTTAAGGTAGACAATGGGGTGAATGCCTTCCGTATACTCATGTTGAACTTCAAAACCTTAACGCTAGTACCTGCGTGGATCATCCACAGCAGTTTCTACTTTGGGGTGGAGAAGTAGTAAATGTGGTCGTCAGTGAGTCGGTTTGCAGTAGCCCGAAGGCGTGCGAAGCGTGGTCAATGTGAAGCGCATGTTGTGCAATGGCCTTGACCTCAGTGTGGTTATATAAGGGGACAGATCGAGAGGGCGAGAGAAAAAGAAGGCAAAGCTGCGGAGGAGAGGGACGTGTAAGACATGGATCGGAAGGTAATGTATGCGATGTTCGCCCTTGTTTCGTCGTTTCTATTCGCTTTTGCTACCGGCTTTGATGGTTGGCGGTGTGAAGGCGGCATTCTCAGTCTGTCCTGTCGTGGCCGTGATCATTACGCGCTGACGGGTTACCTCCTCATCGCAGCCTGTGTGGTCGCGATCATCGCGTCCATCTTCTGCATTCTTCCAGTTCTCATTTATTACACCTGGAGTTCAATCGTCGCTTGTGTCTTTGCAGTCATCTCTGCCGCTCTCTCTATGGTTGGTGTTGTCTTCTACACACTGGACATCGATATGTTATCGCCTGCTATGGCAAGTGCTGGGTTGGGACTGACGGCGGCTTTGTCAACTACACTCTTCTTTGACCTTGTACTCATTTCAAAGGATCAACTTCCTGTCACATCTCGAATTACCGAAATAGACGATTAGTCGAAATAGTCGGTCGTTCTTCTTTTGTGTTCTGGATCGTATAATTTCATTTGACACGTGCAGTCAGTCGTTGGCACCTTAATTTCTTCAAGTGGCTCATTTAACCTCGTGTGGTTGGATGTGTCTGTCTTGTGGACAGTAAGTGGGGGCTCAAATGAAGGCTGGGATTGATGCGGCAAAGACTTGGCTGGCATGGACAGTGAAGGCGTCTTCGTCGGCAGCAGGCACGTGAAGGTAAGGAGGCACTGCTCGAGGCACGTGTGGTTATGTCTCTGCTGATGCAGTGACCGCGGATTAAGGTTGGTGTGAGGGAGGGTGTGAAGGTGGTTGAGTAGTGGAGGGAGGTGGGTGTACTTTTGGATAGATAGAAACTGCTCGTGTGGCAGGATTCAGAACAACATGGAATGGATGAGCACATGATGGGTAGATGCGCGAAGATTGAGTGGAGGTAGGAATTCGTAGAGCAGCATTGTGGAGTGAAAGCGGAGATAATGTCGCGCGGTGGAGGCATCTGTGTGCTTCCGCATTGAATGGTGCAGTCCTCCACCACTCAGTACTGGCGATATCTGAGGTGTCAGCATGATGTGCAAGTATTGGTGCTGCTTTCCTCGCCCCACTCTACGGCGTTGTCGTTCAACTGCGCTTTTCACTTTTCTGTCCCTACTGTAAACTTCGTCCTCCACATTCTCTCCCTTTACTCATTCAGTGGTAATGTGACAACAGGTGACGCATTTTTTTCTATCATAGGAATCGTTGTCTTAGCAAGCACACAAGCCTGGTCCTGTCGGTGTGTGATGTGGCCTCGAGGCGCACAGCGGTGGTAAGCTACTCTGCGCAGTAGGAGCGCGGATACCCAAAGGCTTCAGTGTACCCTGACTGACCCCCAAGTCGTCAATGTCTTCACCCAAGTTGAATCCTGCTCCTACTCCCACACGTTACTAAGACGCTGTGGCTTTGATGTGATTGGATGTCGACGCACACCTTCAGTGTTAGTTGTGCGTCTCTCGGCTGCCAAGCGGTAGGCGTCAATGCAGAGCGTATGAAGTGCTCTGGTTTGGTTGTGGGCCTATCCAGTTGTAATTTGGTATGGCTGGTTGGATTTCAACCTATTCATCGTATTAGCTACTCCGTGCATGTTGGAAATGGCACCGGTGGTGGTGGTTTGGCCTCTTCACTGCAACTATCGGCATTGTTTATGCAGTCCCCTTCACCAACCTGTTTCTGGCACGTTTTGACCAACACTTTTGCTTTGGGTTGAAGGCGGATTTAACAGGAAGGCACTTGCATTCCGCCAATGGGGAAGGGATAATGGGAAAGAGAATATTTTACTTGTACTTTGACATGGGATTGCTAGGACATGTTCTGTGAGTAGTTTGTTGCACGAATTGTGTTTGTGAATCTTCTGCTCCTAAACGCCTTTTGAAGAAGCCAGGAGGAGGAAAATAAAATCAGGAAGCAGCATTAGTTGCTCCAATCTTCTTGTCGTGAAGTATTGTAGGTGGGATGCCATTGACGTCCGTTGGATACTGAAGTCACTCTTCTTCCGTCCTGAAGCGTTGGTACAATGGGATTAAGGCTGCAAGAGATGACGCCATGGAAAGGCCTTCATGCCTTGCGCAAGTCTAACTTCTATAGCTTTTCACTAATAAGAGAATGTTTCCAGTTCGTAATCCACCCTTACAATTACCGTTTGGACCTTCATAGGCAGTTAATCAGAAAAGTGTTCTCTAGCCTCCTCAGTTACCTACCCAGTAAGAGCCTAATAGCTAGTCATCCATCGCAGTGGTTCATTCACCCAACCTTTCATTGCCACCTCTCCTGAGCTAAAAGTCATTATGTTCCTTATAGTTAAGCTGCCCATTCGGTGCTCTGTGCTTTTAATTCCATCTTGGTCATCAGGTGCCGCTACTAAAGTCCTTTCCGGAGCATAGCCTGTAAAGTTGGACTTGGCTGGCATGAGCACTCCTGTCAGCCCATTGTGTAGCGCGTGTCTTGTATTAATTGGAGCAGATATAAACGTTGGCAATTGCCGCTTCTCCTCTAGCGCTTTCAATTTGGCAATCGATAGGACAAGAGAAAGAACCTTAGATAATTACTTAGTATTTATATTAGGCTGACTTTGGGCATTATCGGATGAGGATTTAGAGAGACTGGTGTGGTCATGGAGCGACGCATTGTACGAGTACCATCAACTGCAGCTGAGTCATTTTAGCCTTTTCTTCACCGGCATACAAATGTTGCATTGTTTTTATTGCTCATCTGACACCGGAGAAGTAGCCTTGTTACCTTCACTATCAGAGAGTCCAGCCTTTATTGCCTGGATTTTTACGCAACGTAGTGATGAGCCTTTGAGTTGTGGTAATGTTGGGGAGTGAGAGATTGGTCATGTTCATCGATTCTTCCCTAACAGTCAGGTGTCAAATGGTAGGCCTACGAATTGCTCCACCTAATTATCTTTTGCTAATCTATTTAAACTGCAAATGGGGGTTGGAGCGGCAACGAGATTTGTCACTATATTTGCTTCCCTAAACAGGGTAATTAGACAGTGCTAGCATGTAGTAGTATGGCGTGGTGTGAGCTTGCGTTAACGACTGTCAGAACAACTTACTCATGCTTACTGCATTTGTGCGGGATAAAACTGCATATTATTAGCCATTTTTGGCCTACTGGCTTGGCATTTTGAGTAAGATTACCTCAGGTATTAGAATTTGATTAAGCAGCACCTAGGAATCGCAGTGCTTAGGTTGTGTCAAGAAGTCGACAGTACGTAGACGGAAGCAGCATTGATTGAGATGCACATGGGTAATAGTATAATGATCTGACGACTTTGTTAACATGATCTAGTTCGGTGAGTAGCTTGTCTCAGAACGCATGCGTAGCATCAGGATGCAGTACCTGAGTGGTGCAAATGGTGATTCCAAAAGACTGAATTGAGCAGTGCCCTTGGCTCCTTTCATTTTCTCTCCGCTTCATGTTGTAATTTTTATTTTTTTTAATAAGTAACTACTTAGGTTAGTTCTGAGCCACTGAAGCCTCAATTTGTGTGGAATCCTATCCTTACCCCGTATGTGAGTGGGATACGCCGGCTTTGATGCTTCTGTGCCCCATTTTGATTGGCTAACATTGCTCGCTTCCTATTGGATCCGGTTGCATGCATCTGCCTTTGCCCTGATTGGTACGTCCAAAGGTTGTCAAGTGATTGGTACATGAACAAGTCGAAGCGGTGTATTTTTTAAATGGCACCGATGGCGGCAGTTCTGCCCTTATAAAAAGTTACCTAAACTGTTTTACTCTAGTCTTTAAACGCAAGTCCGTTTATATAGTTTAGTCTAACATTGTTCGCTCCCAAGTGAAGGCAACTTCAATAAATAAACAATGCGCAGAGGAAATTGTGATGAGATAGACTACTTACTAGATTGCCAAGACTGGGCTAAGGAAAGATGTGCATTTAAAAAATCGAAAAGAAAACGAGTATTTGTTCTATGTGTTACAGATCCTCAGTTAAAATATATATTAGATTCTTTTTCTAAAGAGCACATGTTGGAGAGCTTTTGGCTTTTTGTGATTCGCACTTGCATTAGTGCATTCCTCGGTATCGAAGCCCTCCGGGACATGTGCAAGACGACTGGACAGCCCTAATATTTTTCCATCAGTGAGTTGTACATAACAGACAAAAGGCTTAAAGACGAAATGGAAGAACAATCGCTGACACGCTTAGGCTGCTTATCGCAAGAGGCGAGCCAGATGATTCAAGTGGTGTTTGAGCGAATAATGCCATCAAACTCTAGGGTGACCTAGTAACAGCTTCAACAGATGACTCTTTGGACAAAGACCGTATTTGAAAATCCGTTTTTACGTAGCTCCTAGGCCTAGGCATCATCGGTGGTTTGTGGAACAGTTCGTCAGGAAAGGAGGTTGCGAACTCCCTCATCAACCCAATCTAAAAATAATCCACTTTGCTGGTCAAGCTCTTGAAGCTCTTCCTGCCTGTCGTCTCCTGCAATGACTTCGATAAACTGCACTTCTTTGCCTTTTGTTTGTGTGCCTGTCCCTGTTCAAAGAATTCTTTGCCATCAAATTTTGCTGCTCCCTTCATTGCAGTAGTTATAAATTTCTCGTTTAAATTGGTAGGCGAAGGAAAGATGACAGGATCAGCGTTGTCTCTACTGCTTCTGCTTCAACGTCGAAATACCTATTTTGTAGTACCTTAGTTTGCCTTGTTCAGGTCTTAGTGATGCTCGATGATGTCAGCCGGGCAGAAGCGGATATGCCCGACAACTCGTTGGGGTCATAAGCTATTTGGACTTCTTTGTTTAACCTCCATAAAGAAGCCCTCCTGCTACTGACACTTACCAACTTCTAAATGACCGGAAATCTTATGCAAAGTGTTGATGTGCCTCACGATGGCACCGATCCGGGAGACTTTTCCCTCCCAGTTCTCCCTTAACCATTAGGCACAAAACAAATAAGTAAATTAACACCTTTTTTAAGTAGTTCTCTTCGTCACCTGACGATATTGTGGGTGGAAGCTGGAATGGGGCGAGATATGTCATGCCATTCGACAGTTGGCATGGTGCAATAGCATCGTGGGCAGGGGCCGCATTGAAACAAATTCGACTACTTCGGGACATCGCAGCCGAACCATTCGACAGGAGCTGCACTGGCACAACATCATGGTGGTAGCTATTAGTGAAGGGAATTCATAGCTCACCATGTTGATGCTTGCTCTCCTTCTCCAATGCCACATTTCTCCTCTATGCTGATTGATTAGGCAATCATATCTAGCAGAAGGCGTCAATTAATTAAAACACCCAAATGCAACTCGTGATGTGTGCAACCTTGAGGTGGCAATTCAGCACACCACTAAGGCCATCGCATTAGTCAGGTAATTTTGCAAGGTTTTGTTTTTGTAAGAACTCGAACTAATTATCGCGCCTTGTGATGGAAAAACCCACCTCTGAAATGCGCATAATCCCTGAACCGTCAATTATTGTGCTTATGTAGTTCACCATCGTATCAACATGCGTGTTGGCTGTGTTGTTCAGCTATTTTTTTTGTAAGGGGAGACAATAAAAGGGGGGCTAGAATTTCGCATTTATGATCCAAAATTTCTACCTGATCGTAGCATTGGTTGTGTGAGTTGGAAAGGACTTGGAGTTTATGCCCATTTAATGGTGCTGTTCTATGCGCCCGGAGGACGCGAGGCTCCCAGGGGAGTTTTACAACTAGTGGCACTAAGGAGAGTTAAAAAATCACAAGAAATGCAACCCGCATAAAGCCTAAACTGTTGTTGGAGCTTGTAAATCGCCTAAGTTGCGATGCCTACTGTTGAGCCCTCAGTTGCGATGGAATGACTCATTGACGTTTGCTGGATGTCCTCATGGGGCCGCACCTTCCACGAATGTTACCTGATTGCTCATCCAACACCGTAGAATCAAATCCTAGAACAGACCTTGGTGTAGAATCTACCACTGCAACCGGTGCTGCCACGGTGAAACTCCACATCATGTGGACTGCGATCTCCTGTTTTGACTTGAACACCTTCACACTAATTCACTTTTGGATTGCCGTTTTGTAAAAGTATTTTCTCTACCTCAGGCCAAATGCGTAGTCACAGGAGGCATTGAGAAGATGGGGGCATTTGTGTTATCATGGTTGGGGGTACGTGGCCAGAGGAGGACACGTGCAATGAACTGAACTTGACCCCAGTACAAAAAAATGCACAAAACATGAATGCTCTACCCTGAGTATTTAAACGGTTGAAGAGGGTGAGCTCGGAGGAGGAGAAGGACGTGTAAACTATGGATCGAAAGATTGTGTACCTCATCTTGGCCCTTGCAGCAGCTTTTCTGTTCTTCTTTGCAATCGGTTTTGATGGCTGGGGCTGTGGAGGCAGCATCCTGGGTGATAAATGTCTTCACTTTGAATTCAACCAGGTGGCGGGTGCTCTCCTCCTAACAGCTGGCTTTGTAGTCCTCATCGCCAGCATTCTTCTCATCCTCCTTATTGTTCGTGGATACTCTTGGAGTGTAATAGCCGCGTGTGTAATGGCAATCATCTCCGCTGTTCTCTCCATTGCTGGTGTCTTCTACTATGTGGATGCACACAAAAATTGGTCGCCTTTTATTGCAACCGCAGCGATGACACTGACAACTGCTCTGTCTGTCATTCTAATCTTCGATTTGGTAACCAAACACTGAATTACCCACGACTCTTCCATCTCTGTTTTTACCATCCTGGAGATCCAACTCGCTCGCAAGTCAACATGTCATTGTGAAGTTGTCAAACTTTAATGCCTTTGCCATGTCAACCAATTACTTGAGTGTTATTAGCTCTTTCTCTCGCTCAATCTGACTTCATCACCTTGGCCGATCCAACCTAAGCAAAGTAAGTGGTGGCTGTTAATCAAAGTCGTCAATCACGTCATATTCATCTACAGTTGTCAATTTTTAATGCTATGCCTCTCTACACGTACACGCGAATTTGTTGGCACGATTCACTGAAAGTAACCGATCCACTGCTTACCTTCCGAAGACGTGGAAGCTGTAGAGGTAAGGCGCCTGGTCCTAGGCGTGGCATTAATGGATGGTGGGTCGGTAGGTCTGTATTGGAGTAAGTAGGCTACGGGTGAGAGAGCAGAAAGGATGAGCGTTTATAGAGACATTAGAACAGGTAGATGTGTGGGCGGCGACTTTGATCGACAGACGGGCAAGGCCAGAGATAAGGAGGTGGAGTGGGTGCCTCACTAGGATCAGCAAAACCCAGTGGGCTTATAAAGCGAGTGGCAAAAAAAGCAAAACATTTAGTCATAGTGATAATGGGAGCTCATAAAACAGTGGGATGGTTTTTGTTGATGCTCTCAATGGTCCATGCAATTAAATGGAGTGAGTCATTGGCAAGTGATTGAGCCTAACCGATCACGTCAGGGTAGGCAGGTCTTCCAGTACACCTGTCCTTAGGCTTCACCCACAAATATAGGGCCGCCTTATCTCGCTCAACATGAAAGTATTTGACTCGCCGCTGTCAACCGACTTGAGTCCTCACCTCTGCTTCTCATGCGACTGGGTGATTGTGATCCCGAGAGAAGTTGTCTGTCACGAGTTGTCAGTAAGCGTCTTTGGGTACCCGATCAATGCTACTTACGCTGTCAAGTGGCTTTACCCTCAGTGAGGCATTTGATTGTCTGGACAATTTGCACCACTGGATTTCGGTGACGACTCGTCCTTAGCTCAAACATCAAGGCTTGATATCAAGAGCTGGTGTTCCACCTCAAAATTGTAGGATTGGCGACGCCCTGTGGGTTGAATGTAAATCACCTCGACAATTTGTGTACGGAGGAACAACTACAGTTATTAATAAAAGTAAAGCATCAGTTTTGGTGAAGAAAAGTCAACAGTAGACTACAACGGCATTCGCTGACGTGTTGGCGGGTGCTCTTCCCTCCTTCTTGATTATGTGACAGTCATCAAAACTGAGAGACTCTTAGGCAAGTCTTAGTAGACTACTTTTTAAGTATTTTACCAAATTTTGCCCTCCTTTTCATTTAAACATCGAAATTAAATTAGGGATTTATTCTTCGTCTCGCAAATTAATTGGTTATGCTTCAGTGAAGAGGTGGAAGGAGAGAGACGCGACAAACCACGGTTTGGACAATCACCTTAGTTAATCGTTTTAGAGGTAAAAAGGGGCCAAAAGCTCTACTCACGCCTTCCATCTATCAAAAAATGCTTAAAGAGGAAACAAAGTTTTCAAAATGTATTTCTTGCTTCTTTGGGAGCACAATTGGGGGTGGTGGAGTGAATGGATCAAAGGAAAAGAACACTTTAGGGAGGGTTTAGAGTCAAAACATTCACCACCGCTGGTTGTTGTCAAATCGGTCTAATTGATAGTGAAAGTGTTTGGGATCATTGACAAATAAGGAGGTTAACTGAGATGCAGAATGGGAAGGGCAGGAGGAGACGTGGTGTAGAAACACAAGGAGAAAGGGAGGCAGAAGTTTACTGAAATGGGTCAAAATGAAGTGAGGATTTGATTAAGATCATGAGGGTTTCATTCAACTGTTCACACATAGAAAGTTATAAGATCAAAGAGAAGAATGGCTGCCAATGCGACAGTGAGTGACATCGCTGTAGTGGCGATAAAGGGTGACCAGAGATTTCGGCTGTTTAAGTAGTAAAATATCCCAGCAATGGCGATAATGGAAGCGATGATAGCGGCCACAGTTGAGATAGTCTCCGTCCAGTTGCTTCCAGTAGTCACAAGGAGGATAAGGAGGATGGCAGAGATGAGGATGATTAATCCAGCGGTGAGGAGGAGAGCACCGGTTATTTCATGCACCTTCTCTTTAATACACTTCGGTCCAAGAATGCTGTCGCCACATCCCCAGCCGTTGTAACCTATGGCCACAAAGAAGAGGATAGCCGCTACCAGAGCCACAAAAATGTAACCCAGCCTGCGATCCATGTGTGGATGTGCGTGTATGTGCTTAACTTGGGGAGTTCCTCGTGTGAAGTTGTAATTACTCCCTTCAGTTTTATACCTACAATCAATCACGCGTCTTTGTTACAATTGGTTTCCATGCCCTCTCTGGAGCGATCCCACGCAAACAAATTTTATGAATGGTGATAGCGAAAAGGCCTCATTGTAATCGAATCACACACTCGTAAAGCTGGAAGACAGTTTAAACTGCACAACTGACTGGTGGGCTGGAGAGTCTAAGCACCCAGGTTTCAGTTGACATTTGACAGCTACTCGAAAATTGGCCACTACAACCATGAGCAGCTTCTCTGAGGTAGAAATATGTAATTTACCGTAGTAGGGAAGAGTCAGTGCCAAGGTTTAGGGACGGTTGACAGGAAGGCAAGTGACAACTGGGAGGATCAGTGAAGCCACTGAAAGGAAACAGCTGCCTGACGAGAGTTGTGATTCAAGAGAGAAAAGCTTAATTATCCTTTTCATATGGCATGGGAGACTTCAAAAAAAGACAGAAGGCATGAAGAGCAGTGGTGTCAGATTCAAGGCCAAAATTGAATTTGCAACAACAAGTGAGCGGCTTGATAGCTGTGGGTACTACCACAATTAAGCGTAGGAACAGTGGAGGTTAAGTGAAATTGGAGTCGATGACACTGATTTGATAGGCAGCAACGCAGGCGCCCAAAACAGACCAATCAAGGTAAGGCTAGATGATGCTCTGCCACTATAAAATGACTGCATTGAGCTCTGTTGAAACACCTACTAAGTGGCACCGAGTGACAGGAAATGGATCGCAGAATCTCCTACATTATCATTGCTTTCGTAGCGGCTTTCCTCTTCTTCTTGGCCATCGGATACAATGGATGGGCATGCAATGACAGCATTCTCGGACCGCAATGCATTCAACGCAAGGTGAATGAAGTGGCCGGTGCCCTTCTCCTCACTGCTGCTTTTCTCATCCTCATTGTGGGCATCTTTCTCATCGTTCTTGTGGTTACAGAAACCAGTTGGAGTGAGATAGCTTCCGCTGTGGTTGCTACAGTTGCTGCAATTCTGGCAATTGCTGGAATCTTCTACTACCTTGATCACATGGGAATTTGGTCACCATTCATTGCCACCATTGCAATGTCACTGTCAGTCGCATTGGCAGCCATTCTTCTGTTCGATCTCATCACTGGCAGTGGGTGATACAACACTTTGCCAGCAAAGTTATCTATATAATTAAATAATATAACCTTTTTAAATTTCTTTCCATTCTGAAGTTTCCACAAGGGCCAGTAGTAGCATCAGTTGCGGGATTTCACAGAATCGGTTCGAGGTGGAGCGCCTGTTACTTACAAGGAGACTCTAAATGCATTTCACTTTTATTTCCACGGAGCGTCTGTTGAATTGGTGTCATCAATGGTAGAGAATGCTTCCTGAGGATCGGATCGTGTAGTGTCAGAGCAAACAATCGTGGCATTAAAGTGCGTGTCAAGAATTTGTTGGTGCATTAATCCAATCCAATTGAGTTGCAGTGCATTTTTCGATGATGCAACATTTCGCCTGCCCTCCACATAGGGTAAAGAGATGAGGGTCGAGAGAACGGTCGCTGCTAACCAGAAAATTGGCACATTTTTACAAAGGAAGGTGATTATCAACGGGGCAGAAAGGTAGAAATGCCCACCGTTGATGGGTCAAAAGGCCACCCCGCTGGCTGTCGAAGAGCCACGCGTCACTGTGCTGGCTCCAAATGCATGGACTAATGGGTGCTTAATGGGCAGGGAGCCGTTTGCTCACCTCAAGATCAGGGCAATACTTGTTAATTCTCCCAAAAAACAGCTAAATGCCCCCATTTTAGCTGCCATTCAGATCAAGATGCTAAGGTGATGGCAGTTGATGGACCAAAAAAGTGCAAAGTGGGCGAGTTATAGACCTCCAAAACGCCTCCATGCATCTTAGAAATAGACTATTTGGCTGGACTATAGAGTAATCGTATACTCAATGCGATGGGACGATGATGGTTCTGGCACACAGTAAAGCCGTTCATAGCATGTGATGGCGAGATGGTGCTAATGATGGAAGACAATCCCCTCGATCTGCAGCGGTGGCACTACTCACCTACACCCCATTCCTGGCGCATCCGGCACAGTGCTACAGTGCCGAAGAGAAGTAAAGCATTCTTCATCAGCCTTAAGCGAAATAAAATCATGGACAGCGATTTGAAGCAGGTAGTCGTCAAGCTACAGACCACAGTCACGGCGATACTCTCTAGGCTGCGCCAATGCCTGCGTGGACGTACTATCAAGTCTACTGGACCTGCATCAACGTATGTCATAGTCCACTATTTACCCGTGCATTCGCATTGGAAAATAAGGACCGCAAGGGCTGAGGTATTGCATCCTCATGCTTTCGCACCACGCGCAATCGTCAGGCAATGGGAGATTTCACTTGCATTCCTTTGTGTCATGCCACTAGCACGTGCTCTTTCAATTCGTCAGGAAGCACTCAACACCACACCGCCCACATAAGCTAAACCACAATTAAAATTGACATTCAACTGTTCTGCAAGATTTTCCAGCACTTCCACCACTTCGTGCCTCATTCTCAAATAGTCCGATTAGAATCTAAAGCTTCACACAACAATGAGTTTCTCCAGATTGGTAATGCACTTTATTAGTACACCACTCCCAACACGTCCTCTTAGCTCATGCACTTAGGTCATTCACCTCAAAGTCACCCGGGGAGAAATGAACGACGCATGAAATTAAACTTGATTCATTCATGGCATGGTTTCTAGCACACCGAGCAATGATGCCGAAAACGTGTGTGTAGAGCCTTTGGTGAAGGAAATAACTGCCTCCGTACCACCGATCATCGCATCGGGCGCACGATCACGTCTCTCCCGGCAGAGTTGTCTCTTTACTCGTCACAATTTGATGCAAGGCAATAGTAAATCAGTGAGTAAACAGCGAGACCGACTGATGGGTCGTTGTTTGGGCATTGCAAGCTTTATTGGTATTTGGCAGTCACTCGGAGTTTCGTGGTTTAATGGGGTGAGAGTAAGAAAAGGAGGGGTTTGCTCTCCATCTCGCCTCGCATCTTCCTCAAGTGGATGGAACAAACGAAACCTGTCATAAAATTTAAACTGGCAAAGTCAAGGAAGGGGAGAACTCATCGATCGAAAAGTTGACTGACAAATACCCCGCGGAACCGTGATCGCGATGAGAGAAAGAAGTTGCATATGATTCAGTAGGACAAGAAAGAAGGAAGAGGAGATCGAAACTTTCTTCCTATTTATTACGTTTGGGCCACTGCATTGTCGGGTCAGTGGCGTCGGATGTCTCACCATCGCTAGCAAACTGAAGACACCGCCATCAAAAGTGGCAGTTTAAAGGCCAACTTTAAGTGTCAACAACATCACGTGAACCGACTGATAGCCATGAGCAACGTGGCAATCAGACATAATAATAATAAGAGTTAAGTGAATTTCAGGTTTATGCGTAACGCCATGAGATAAACCGGAAGATAATTTGATGCGCTGCAGCGCCGGTGCCCCTCAATAAACCAATTAAAACGGAGTCAGGTGGTGCCTTTTAATTATAAAAGGATATCACTGAGGTCCAATGTTACAATCAACGGAGCTGAGTCTATAAGAGGAAAAGAAATGGATCGCAGAATCTCCTACATTATCATCGCTTTTGTGTCGGCTTTTCTCCTCTTTTTGGCGATCGGTTACAATGGATGGGAGTGTGGAGAGAGCATTCTCGGACCGCACTGTATCCGATTCAAGGTACATGAAGTAACCGGCGCCCTCCTCCTCACCGCTGCTTTCCTTGCCCTCATCGCGGGCATCTTCCTCATCGTCCTTGTGGTCACAGAAGATGACTGGAGTGAGATAGCCTCTGCTGTTGTTGCTACAGTTGCTGCAATTCTGGCAATTGCTGGTGTCTTCTACTACCTGGACCACAAGAGGTTTTGGTCGCCCTTTATCGCCACGATTGCGATGTCACTGTCGGTCGCATTGGCGGCCATTCTTCTGTTCGATCTCATCACTGGCAGTGAGTAGATCAACACCTCACGTCTTCCGCCATCCTCATTAGTAAAGATATCCGCATTAATAGATCATGCATTTTCTTTGTTTTTCTTTTAAAATTAAAGTTGGGAGCAAAAGCCGATCGTAGTATGAGTGGCTGTAATGGCTGCCAGATTTGGTGTTAGAGCTAAAGGAAAGGATTTATATGTCCACAGGGAATCGGTTAACCGGGTGGCATAAAAGGTTTGAAAGTGATGGATCACAATCTAGGGAAGATGACGCCCCTGATGGAAGATTAAGAGGCCATGATTGCATTCTTAATTTCATATTTCGTAGTAAGTTATAGTGCTACAGATGGTTTCCCATACGTGTCAGATGGGAAGGTGAGAAACAGGATGATGCTTAAACTCACACTTAGGAGACGGTATTTTGCAAAAGGGGAGGAAAATTGTTCCCAGCTCAAAGAACAGTATCCTTTCAGAAGTCGAAATGATTCCTTGGCTGTCCTAAACACTGCCCATAAGCCTCATCGAAGGGCCATGCATCGATTTACCAAGTGTTTGTGAGTAAATGCCGGTGGAGGAGGAACGCATGTAACTCGGAGGCGTAAAACCAATCCGAAGATACTTAAATGAAGAGAAGGAAAATGTATGTCAATCGATTGTTTGGCCTCTCTTGATGTTTCGACAAGTGCCCCTTAACAGGAGTCCCCAAAACACCTTCGTGCCTACTTTGCCTACATCGATGGCAGATTAGGACTTTCGTGAGCTTAATGAGATGTTTGGATGACAGTCCTTTCATGCATCAAAGAGTGCCATCGTATGTAACAATGTGATTGTGTCAATCGTGGATGACAAGCTCCTTAATTGGCAAATAACTACTACTCATTTTTTACCATCAGTAGCACTTTCGTCACAGCGATTTAATACTGCTTTCAGCATAACCAACACATGCCGGTTGAAGATTAGCCGATTAATATCAGGCACTCGATAACAGAGCAACCAATAACTGTTGCGGAAATAGTCACAATTGCTTGCAACCAATTCTGCTGTTTTGGTATTTATGCCCGTGGTAGATGATGAGGACTGGGATGCAGAGTGCCGACAAAAGTGGGCTACATGAACAATGGAGAGTACAAGCACCACAGCCTTATATCCCCTCTTTACTCGTAGTGGCTAGATTTCGAAAGACGTCACTCGCATTCTTCTGCGCTATGCTGTCAAGATGTGCTTCCTCATCCTGCAAAAAGCACCCGACCTACCACCCCCACACAAAGTCAGCCCACAAGACTAGCAGTCAAAATTGACGGGGTTTCAGGGCACTTCCTCCGCATGCCTTAGTCTCACACTTTCTAACGCAAACCCAGCACACCACGCATTGATGAGCTCCCAGTATGGTGGGCTGATGAGCTTTGATGATAATAAAATACTAACGAATTTCTTAAACACTTCCTTCGCATTGCAACGCAATGGCTTTGACACACTTGGCAGGGCGGGCCACATTGATGTTATCAAAGCGGCTATTGCAATCGTGACGTTGTTATCCTTTTGCCCTACCGAAGCTCACCCTTCTCCCTCCTTGACCGGAAGTCGAGAGTTCAGTGTCACAATCGAACGGCTTCCTGTTCATCAAGCAACGACAGCTAAACACAAGATGTCTCTGTTTACATCGGATAACGCACCACCAAACCAAAATGTGATGAAATTAGAACAGGAATCTGATGCGTCAAATGGCATGAGCACCGAATACACGAGCAATATTTGACGGTCAATCGAACCTTCGTTGCTGCACCAATGAGCAACCTTCTGGAGGTGGAAAAACAGCAAAAAGGGGAAAGGATGGACAAAATTCACAGTAGCAGAGGTGGGTCAGTGGAAACATTCATGACAATTGGCAAGCGTAAATGGTGACAACTTAGACATTTAGCGATACTAACAAAGTTTACAAACTGTCAAAAACTTAGCGGGATGAGTGAGAGGGAGGAAGGCGCTAGCCTCCTCCTTCTTTCATTCCAAACGCTGATCCCTCCAGTTGGTGCTTTTCAATGACATATTGCCACCAACCTAAAATCCGTCGACGTCAGTGCTGTCAGAAATAAAGCAAAATTAAAAAAGGACAATAGCACTATGTGGGTTGATCAAGAGGTGAGTAATGTGGTGGTTAATTGTGGGAATAGATAAGACTACGTGAATTTTGACAATGCCTTAAAATCTTAACTAAAAATCGACGGTTTGTGATAATGTGTGTTGTCAAAGTGAATAGTTGTAGAGCTGACTTTGAAATCAGTCGTATCACCACGGAATGCGGAGTAAAGTTGACGTTGTGAGTCTTATTTTGAGGGTTGGGAAGGGGATCAGCACTGTTGACAAGAGCATGACACTACTTTGCCCTCGCTGGACCTGCGAAGCTTAAACGCGCGACTCCAATCTCAATCCTCTGTGCAGTGCCAACTGGGGAAATTTCGCTTCCCAACACCTACATCAGGCCCGCGTTTGATCTGTCAGGATGCGTGAAGAGAGTCACAGACCTAGCAACGAGGATTGGGGCTTTATCAGTCTGTAAGGCTCCGTGGGCTTAACGCAGCAGTGAATTTCTCTAGAGTGCTCACTACAGTGCGATAAGGTACTTTAGTGCTTTACTAGATGCTAATGGACAAGTAAACAACGAAGAGGTTCCAATGCTCCCACCCTGTAAGGGGAACTACAGCACACCGGGCAGGGCGGGGAGCAGTGATGCCACGTATATGTGCTTAGTGGACTTCGTACCTGTGGCAGCGGCACCCTTCTGTCCTTTAGAAGTTTATGTATATCACTGGGTCAGAAATGTCCCGTGTCTACGGCTCAACGTAGTCGTGGGGATGCTTGAGAAGGGGGTGGTAGGACTCCAAACACCGTAGTCATTGGTCGTATCTGGAACCTTATTAGTGGCATAATCGAATACTATCCTACCTGAGTGCCCATTTTCGATGTTACTATTGTATCAGAAATCGAGGAAAACAGGCACCCACTCCAAATCCTATTACCACGGCCACAGTCGGCTTTTGTAAGGCAGCAACTACTGCATAATTTTGCCACCGTGTCTCATTCTTTGTCTCTCCACATGGAGGGAGAGATTACAAACCCCTTCATGTAGGTGACAAGAGTGAAGGCTGATGGGCTTGAAAGCGACAACAGCAAAGGTCAATGGTGACATGGATTAAGAGATGTTTGGATGCCGCATCACCAACAAGTCCAAGGCATTCATAATCAGAGTTGTTAAAAACAGGACCAAATTTGAATGCCATCAACACGTGAGTCGAGGAGTAGCTGTGAGTAATGTACACATAACCATGGGAATGGCAAAAGTTAAGTGAAATTCCGGCTACAAGTAAGGCAGTAAGGGAAAATTGTCTCACATTTGATGCGCTTTAAAGAGGGTGCCGTTGAAACCAATAAGAGTGGAGTCAGGTGATGCCTTGCCAGTATAAAAGGAAGACGCCGGGACCTGCTGACATACATACAAAGTTGTGCCTATCAGGTGACGGGAAATGGATCGCCGGATCTCCTACATTGTCATAGCTTTTGTCGCAGCTCTCCTCTTCTTTTTGGCGATCGGGTACAATGGATGGGGCTGCAATGACAGCATTCTCGGCCCCAATTGTATTATAAATAAGGTGAACGAAACCACCGGTGCCCTCCTCCTCACCGCTGCCTTCCTTGTCCTCATCGCGGGCATCTTCCTCATCGTCCTTGTGGTCACAGAAGATGACTGGAGTGAGATAGCCTCTGCTGTTGTTGCTGCAGTTGCTGCAATTCTGGCAATTGCTGGTGTCTTCTACTACCTGGACCACAAGAGATTTTGGTCGCCCTTTATCGCCACGATTGCGATGTCACTGTCGGTCGCATTGGCGGCCATTCTTCTGTTCGATCTCATCACTGAAGGTATCTAAATTAAGTTACTGATTAATCTTTCGGCATAAATAAATCGCACATTCCTTTCATGCTTTCTTTTCTAAACCTCATTCAACCCCGGGGGATCGGGCAGTAGGTTAACCAAGACGTCTGATTATTTCGGCACTCAAATTGGCTGTTAAATATGTGTTAAAGAACGTCTGCTGGATTGTTGCCGTAATTGATGGGGAGTCTATACAAGCTTGAGTTTATGTCTGTCTCATAAGTTAGGGAAACCGGTAGGAGCATTACTGACAGCAGCGCAAGCCATTCCACTTTATTTCATCGTATCTCCATGGCGCCGGGGCGATCGAGACTCGACAGTAGCATACCTACCCACTGTTTGGATTCGCCGGTTGTCAGCAGTGGCAGTGTACCACCAATGAATGGTTCTTGGTTCACATGGCGATACTTTATTTAATCGCTCTTCATCTACCTCTCTTCCAGACCCCAGCACATCCACCATTGCTTATGCCACATTCTCACCCATTAGCATTAGCGTTTTGCTTTTCTCCAAGGCTCCACACAGATTTCCCACCCATGCCTCCGTTTCCAAGCCCTGATGTGGAAATTTGACACTTCATACACAAACGAACTTCTCCTGGTTGTCTGGCACGGTATGTTGGGGCACAAAAGCGAGCTACCAAAGCTAACGCTCCTTCTCAACGCATCCTGTTGAGGTGATTCTTCTCAACGAGATGGGGCATGGAACGCCATGCTCATGCGGTTGGACCTTCAAGACTTCGAGCAAATATACTCCGAGGTAGCAATATTTACTCTGCCTCATTCATTTCGTCATCAGTTCCTGGACTTACAGGGCATCGTGCTACCTACTTGAATGGAAGTTGTGAGGTTCAAAGGAATGCGGTAATTTACTGGACTACGAAAGAAAACAACCACTTCACCGATGATATAATCAAGCGCTGACCTGCAAAGTCCATCCATTTTGTATCCCAATTATTCAACAATGTGGCCTAGCAACAGCGGTAACACTAAGACCCCTCTATTAGCAATAATCTGCCACTTTTTTCACAATTATGGACAGATTTTATGCAATTAAACAATTTCGAAGTGTTTACTTGCTCCCTCTCCTTTGTTCTGTCAAACTTCATGCCACAATTTGAAAGAGGAGGCAGCGAACCTCCTTGCATGAGATGCCTTAGCGAAAGTGGAGCATTAAACGGACTAACAACGGTTGGCGATGCCTCATAATTAACCCGAAGGCATCACATTAGCAAGGCGCTGTCAAATTTAAGGCCAAATTTATTGACACCCACAAGTGGGTGATTTGCTTGCTCTGAGCAATGCCACACTCGACCATGAGAATCCTAAAAGTTGTGTGAAATGTGAAAAATTTGCTAAAGTCTTAGAAGTATTTGCTGCTGCCTTGGTGCGCATTGGGTCGTTTGCTCCCCGCACCAATGAATGCGAAGTCACGTGATGTCTTGTTACCATAAAATAACTACAGCGAGGGATTTTGGCACACGCTCGAGATCGTGCCTATAGGGTGAGAAGAAATGGAACGCAGAATCTCCTACATTATCATAGCTTTTGTTGCAGCTCTCCTCTTCTTTTTGGCTATCGGGTACAATGGATGGGGATGCAATGACAGCATTCTCGGCCCCAATTGTATTAAAAATAAGGTGAACGAAACCACCGGTGCCCTCCTCCTCACCGCTGCTTTCCTCATCCTCATCGCGGGCATCTTCCTCATCCTCCTTTTGACCATGGAATATGGCTGGAGTGAGATAGCCTCTGCTGTGGTTGCTACACTTGCTGCAATTCTGGCAATTGCTGGGGTCTTCTACTATCTTGACCACAAGAGATTTTGGTCGCCCTTTATCGCCACCATTGCGATGTCACTGTCTGTTGCATTGGCAGTCATTCTTGTGATCGATCTTATCACCGGTCGTGAGTAGAGCAACTCCTCTTACCTTTCAACATTCTCAATTTTAATCTTTCAGCATATCAAAAGCACTCATTTCTTGCGTTCCTTCTTATTCTATAAGTGTTTATTGGGGTGGGGATCTCAGGCAGCCAAAGTGACTTCCATGACTGAGGGCAGTGATGACGTTGACTGCTAAATGTTGTGACACGCAGAATTTATGTCCTCACGTCTCAACATATAGATGCTAAGTTTTCTCTCCCAACATCGTCCTTCGTTCCAACGGTGTGAGAGAGGAGAGCAACAAGAAAGAAATGCGAAAAAGGAGCATCAAGATCCAGGCTGTAAGCTAGTTAAATCAAGACGAAATACATCCCCTTACACGACACGCATTTCTCAGCAACTGGGGCGCACAATGCAGGTGGCAATGCAACAATGAGATTGACAGATGAAGGTCGAGGTGTTGGGTTCCACTAGGCAGAACTATTCGCCACAGGCCCACAGTTGCGAGATGATAATCTAGAAGGTGACGGTGAATGCGCTCCCATGACACGCAACTTGATTTTCAACTTACCAACCAGTAAGAGGCGGCTCCCACCTCATCAATCAACAATGCCATTTTAATGTAACAGAGGGTTCCATGATGAGCATCTTCTGCTTCACGGCCTTTGCCAAATGACTGATTGATTGGTTGACTGACAGCGGGAAATGGCCTCTTCGCTTCCAGGGCAGGCAAATGATCAAGTCATTCATCATAATGGAAAAGTCACCTTGCCTCAAAAGATGTAAATTGAAGGTACATGAATGCCCTTATCATAGGGACCAAATAGAATGCCAACAATGGAAAAATCGGTGTGAGGAAGATGCCGTGTTGCAGATTTTGATGAATTAGAGGAATTCAGGTAAAGAAGTTAGACGTCCACCATGATGGATGCTTTTTTTACTCCCCTACAATGCTCCAATGATGCTTGTCTAAGCAACAATTATCAGCTTGACTTCAGTCCGCACAACCTCAAGCCAAACGAGTGAGTGAAAAAATATCATCAAAAGTCATCATTTCGCTACTCTTCTCCTTGACCCCTCCTGACAGTTACTACGCATTAGCTGTGGAGACAAACACTTCTGGAAGCTCTCTGTCCCCATTTGTCCCTTACTGCTCCACCGCTTCCTCCCTCAATCGGGCATTAATGAGGGGTTGATGAGGCCAGGCGAATTGGGGCATAATGGGATCATTGAAGCACAGCGAAATGAACTTCGACGTGCAGATTGAGGAAACTCAGGCATTTGTGACAATTAACTCACTCTATCAGCACCAAAAAAGTACCGACTAAGTGGACGCTAGCCTCCCACTTCAGGCTGAAGAAGAAGTGCCACTCATTGCTATCCGCTGCTAGCACATCCGTCATAGTTTACTGGCACTCTGAATGCATTGCAAACCTTCCTTTCACCTCTGTTGATTGAGTTAGCGATAGGCCCATTGGCAATAGTCAGCTGTTGACTGTCACTTATCATTTAAGGGGTCAACTACTGTCTCCACCTGCATATCCACAGGTGGAAGATGCAGACTGGCATAAGCACTGCTATCAACACCATGGCAACATTCGTGCTATGGGGCATGGACTCTGAGGCGATGAAGCATCTCTATCATCATGTCATGAGACTGCCTTTTCATAATCCACGTCGGAAAGCGTGGGCATCGAAAATCTGGTTGGTATCTGACATCAGTAAGCAGTTACTATGAGTATGGAGTAACTGTTTCGCCTTATATCACCCTTAGATAGAGGAGGAAACAATCTCTCTGAGTCAGGCAGTGAGAGGGCTTTTGACATGCAACAAGTTAAAAAGCGACGATTGAGAGGGTCAGTGTTGTCCGAAGTGAGGTAAGAGAAGCCAAAGATAAGCCAATTCCTCCTCTCTATTTGACTTTCAAGGACTCATCAACCCAACACCATCAGCGCTGTCAAAAACGCCATCTGGCCTGTTTGTTAGCTTAAAGCAATGGCACAGCAAACTACAGGGGCAATAAAAATGAAGTTATTTTCGCTCTCACTTGGAGTGCCTAGGGAAAAATTGACACCTGTTTGACGCCTAAAAACAGTATTGCTCCCTCTGTAAACCAATAAAAATGGAGTCAAGTGATGTCTTGCCTCAATAAAAAGAAAACACTCCGCTCTGTTGGCATATTTATGAAGTTGTACCTACCAGGTGACAGCAGGTGACAAGAAATGGATCGCAGAATTGGTCACATTGTTATTGCTTTTGCGGCAGCTATTCTCTACTTTGTGGCGATTGGATACACTGGTTGGGCATGTGAAGGAAGTATTTTAGGATCAAATTGTCTCCGATACCAAGTTAACAAAGTGACCGGTGTCCTCCTCCTCATTGCTGCTTTTCTCATCCTCATCGCAGGCATCTTTCTCGTCGTCTTAGTGACTTCAGGAGCCAATTGGAGCGAGATTGCTTCTACTGTAGTTGCCATTGTTGCTGCTATCCTAGCTCTTGCTGGTGTGTTCTACTACTTGAATGAAAGGGGACTTTGGTCACCGTTCATCGCTACCTTTGCCATGTCTCTCACCATCGCGTTGGCGGCAATTCTTCTGTTGGATCGCATCATCGGTGGTAAATCGAGTCACTAGCTGAATTATTCGCATTAATAAATCATACATTCCTTAACTTATTTTCATTCCTAAAGAGCGGTACAAAGCAAGGGGTAATAGGTCGCCAAAGGTGCTAATTGTTAATGCTTCAGCATCACTGGGGTGGTTCCACAGTTCATTAGATTAGGAATGGATCGAACCGTGGCCTGCCCCACCACGTTGACGGCCCGAGTAACCTGAGCATAGGGAAAACATAATTAGTCAAGTTTAAGTCCTTTCTTTCTTTTCCAATCCTTGAGCATTGATAAGTCATTTCTGCTCATTATTACAGAGTGCAACGCAAGACGGAAGTACAAGAAAAGGCTTTTGAAGAGGAGCTACATGGTTTTAGCGATGATGCAGCCTATATTTTAAAAAGCTACACAACGCCGAGGTGTATGTGTTGCACAGCGCTTTTACCCTCATCGAGTAATGAAAGGGAAAGAGGAGGTAATGATTTCCACCGGGCGAATTTTTCTCGCAGGTCCACGGGTGGTGGATGCTTAATGGTGTTAAGCTTAACCCTAATGTAGAAGGCAACGTCTTTTAAGGACTAAAAGGAAAGCCGTTCATTCACTAGCCAAGCATCACTTAAAAATCAAGAAACTGTGCAGGCTTCAAAAGTGCGTGATTGCAGCTTTTTTATCCGCAACGTGACGTTATGACAGTCCCCTTCCCCAGTGAGGCGACCAAACGCCGCAGTGAGATGCCTTCTATTTTAGCTATCAGTCAGAGTTAGACGATGAAAAGAATTCGGTTCACTGAAATGAGGTGATAGGAATATAGTAAAATGAGTGCAAGGATTATGCAAGACCACCTTCATTGTTCTAGCAGCTGCCCTCCAAAAAACATTTCACAGTACGTACCCACCAACTAACCGAGGCATCTAAGTAAACACATTCATGGAGTCGATTGTGATGGAAGGGTGACAGGCCTGCCATACATGAAAGGGCGCCATCATACGCGACAAAGCCTTTGTGTGCATGATGGGAGGCAATAAACATTCTCACGTGGCAATGCTACTCAATAGTGCCTTTCAGTAGCACTTATCCCTGCCTTTTTCAAGTCGGGAAGATGGGTGGCTCTCTCCCTCCGCATCTACACCCATGGTAGTCGAAAAAGTCTGAAATAAACACTGCTGGTATTAATAACAGACAATCTACTCTCCGCTTAGGATTGCTTGACCCTAAAGAGCTCAAATACTGCGGTCTCATGCCTTCCAATCGTTTGTAGTCACCCGGTATAACGAGACTCCACTCCCATAATTTTGTTTCATGTCTCACCAACATTTGCTGCCTCACCCGCTGAAGACAGATGATTCTAAGACCACTCATTCATCATCTCTCCCATATCGCGATGCATTTGTCACATTTCATTTTAAGTCAGTAGAAATGCCCGAAAATCGTCACGACCTCACAGCTGACCTCAGCCTTTTGCTTTCCGTTAGAATTCCATCGGGGCTCTTCTGCGTACCTCAACCTTAAAGTGCCCTGCGAAACTGTGGAACATCACAGACTGGAAAGCTTCTCCTGTCTTATTTGGATGGTGTGTTGATGTGCTTTAGTAGCCAATTAACGGCAGGACAGCCTCTTTACACATCTTTAAAGGTCATTTCATTCCACAGTCACCGTGCCTTTAGTGTCTCCATCACAGCAGCATCGTGTCCTTTCTGTTCCAAAAAGTCTTCAGCCTTCCAAAAGTCCAATATGGTCGTGTTAAGTGCTCAAATATTTGCACAAATTTGGTTGTGGATTTGATTGAGAAGGCGAAATTTGATTCAAAATAGGATTTTCAATCTTCGTAGTTTTAGAACAAAACAATTTGCTGTATGCCACACCTGATTCGACCAGTGGCTTGATGCAGTGCCATTCTGAATGGGTTAGTTCCTTGTCCAAAGTAATTTAACTTTGCCATGGACCGCTCACTGCGTCACGCATATGTGACGACCAAATGCTGCCAAGACTGGTCATCGCACCTGAATAGTTTTCCCCACCCAAACTCAATGGATGGTTATGTCAAGCGTCCAGAAAATTGACTTTATGAGCCTAAATTAACAAGACAGCCAGACATTCCTTAAGAGCTGGTCAGGAAGTTTTCTTTACACTAGAAATAGAAAGTGCTCCTACTGCTAGAG
Source organism: Taenia pisiformis (assembly GCA_023968675.1). Classification (NCBI taxonomy): domain Eukaryota; kingdom Metazoa; phylum Platyhelminthes; class Cestoda; order Cyclophyllidea; family Taeniidae; genus Taenia; species Taenia pisiformis. The sequence goes on along the minus strand of CM043736.1, from coordinate 13,062,257 downwards.
AGCAGAAAGCCACACAGACCTGAACGGCGGCAAATTGACCTAAATATTAAAAAAATCACCTATTTTGCTCGCACTTTTACCCCTCAAAAGAAGATGTTAAGTGCGATTTATTACTATTTACTCGAGGAACTCGAGATAGGAAGTATTAAACTGCCGATATAACCAGTCCGAGGTGCAACAGGGACTTCCCATTCTTACTGCTGGCTGTTTGGAGTAACGCGATGTGAGATGAGGTGAGAGCCTTCTGACCCACAATGAGTCAAGGTCAGCGCATGCTAGGAGAACGGTGCAGCTACCCAACGCGGACCACCTCTAAGTGACACTTCCTTAGCTGAACATTGCCATTTAATCCAGCTACCAGCCCCATCTCCATGGTTTGAACACAAATTCATCACCAGGACGGACCATTCATTCCTGCCATTTACAAGAGCGTCTTTTCTACTTCCTTCTGGCGGCATTATCGTGGCCTCCGGAGGCATGTCTAAGTACACGGTCTTCTAGACATCTAGAATCGAGGGTGATGGATAAAACGAAGGAGTGAGAACTGCTAAACCTCTAATGGCAGATTGTGGAGGTGAGGGTCAAAATTTACTTAACCGCTTCGTGAAAAATGCATGGAAACGATGGAAGCGGACGGAGTGGATTGCAGGGGTGTAGATCGTATTCCTAGCTGCCTCAAGCAGTGGTAGGACTTTCCGCTCATAGCTGACTCAAATACGGAGGTGAATGGCGAGTGGTTCAAGGGCGATGAGCGCTACCATGGTGGCAGTAAGATGCCAACCAGATACCTCTAAAATCCATGTAAAAAAGGCACCTGACATTGTCAATGTTTCAGAGAATGTAGCAAGTACAGTCGACATAACTTGAAGGTAGGCATTTCCCTTCCATTTAACAAGAACGAGGAAAGTGGAAGTAAAATCCGCAAGTGCACTACTAGCAGATGCCTCCTTCACTCTTCGTCACCGACAATTCTGACTCCCTAAACCATCTTTTAGGAGGACAGCTCTGAGGAGAACCATGCGCTTCTTGGAGAAGCATTCATGACTGCAGGGGGCACTTGGCTTTGCAGTCATTGAGACTGACGGCTGTTTGGCAACTCTACACCAACACTCAAGCTTGATCAGTGCCCTGTAAGGTCAATCCTGTAACCCTTCATTCCTGTTAAATGACCTGATTTTAATAACAAAATCCATCAGTTTATTTGTCTACCCTTTTAAATGCACTACATGACCGATGCCAGGTTGATGATGGACAGGAGTGAACATCTTCCTTGTAACAAATGTGGAAGCGAACCATCCCGTCCATGTCGCGTGATCTTGTCAAAAACTTACATCTGTAGTGTTTTGTTTGTTCGGACTGTTGGTTGGTCCGACACACTAGTGGCGGCCACCTTGAAGATAGCTGCGTGGGCTGGCCTGTCGGCCATGCCATCTGCTCCCCTCCTTTCCCTCTAGAATACATGTATTCTGACCTACACCTAGCCTCTTCTCTGTCTTTTATGGATACTCGGGACGCTACAGTAGTGGCAGCGGAAAGTGGACCCCAGTTTGTGCAAGTGGCACGTTACAACGGTACAGAAGAAGTGCCTTTGCTGAAGGAATAAGAACCGCGTTTATCTTCGATACTATCCCACTCCCGTGCTCGACAGGAAGGCTATTAACAACTGAAGCGATCCTAACCATGGACCATTTGGAAAGGCTGCCGATAAACTAACCTCGCAATGGATGCAGTGATGGTCGTCTGAACCTCTTACTCCGAAGTTAGTTGGCAAGCCAGGAGAACCTGCAGGTGGAGTTGCATCGCCATAAGGGACCACTGACGTGGTGTCAAACCTCGCCTCATTTGAGTTAGATGTCGGCGTATGGCACGGTTAGCTCGTAAGTGCTTCTCGCAGTACTGATTACGTTGTGATAGCTGGCGCGGAAGGTGGATGAAGGGACGCGTAGGGGGCAATACTCAAAAGAAGAGAGGGGCTATGCATTGTGTTGTTTGTTTGGACTGTTGGTTGGTCCGACATTTGTGGCGGCCACCTTGAGCCTGGCTGCGTGGGCTGGCCTATTGGCCATGCCAGCAGTCCCCTTCCTTTCCGTCTAGAATACAAGTATTCTGACGTACACATAGCCTTCTCTCCTTCTTTTAGGGATGCTCAGGGCGCTACAACAGCTGCTTCACCATTCGACTTCTCATCGAAGATGAGGATTTCGGTTTAAGAATTGACAGCCACCACCGATCAAATGATGTTGAGCTAGTAGGCAATGGATGCGTCAGGTTGAAGATGAGTGTCCACGCCTACAATTGGGAGCAGCGCCTCAAGTACCCCCCCCCCCCCTGGCAATGCCTAAAAATAAAGCGATGAAAATTGTCACGTGTGCATTGAGACGCAGCTCAGATCGCACAACACCAGAGCAGTGGGATGAGATAGAATTTTCTGATGAAGCACAGTGCCTCTTTCTGATTTTCTTTTACTTGAAATAAACCACTGTGATAGTTTGCTAGCCAGTCAGGTGCGGTGAGGGAGCCAAGTAAACACTTTGACGAGTTGTCACAATGTGTGGAAGATCAAACTCCTCTCTTTGATGCTCAGTATGGCATGGAGCTGATTCGTGTCTTCCAAAGTTCTCTTGCATAGCCTGAGAAAAGCCACATCTAAAATTGAGCTCTAAAAACACAAATTTTGCATTTCTTTGCATGATGTCATTAAATGCTTGACACCTACAACACGATGGCAATAATAAGTGTCTCTTACCACGTGGACCTGAGGCCAATTAAAATGCATTAAAGCATTACAGAAGTGACAGAACCGATGTCTCAAAGTGCTTATATGCAAGTGGGAATACTTACTCGCGATGATCAACCAGTTGTCAAAGCCAATTACAGCAAAGCCAAGTGATTCCTTACAGCTATAAATGTGGCTTGGTGTCACACACAGGCTGGCACCGCATTCAGCACTTCATGTCGCACAAGGATCATCGAGTGGGTTACATTTTCTTAGCCATTATCGCAGCTATTCTCTACTTCACTGCGATCGGCTACAGTGGATGGGATTGCGTAGGCAGCATACTCGGTGACAAATGCACGAAAAATAAGGTGAACCTAACAACTGGTGCTCTCCTCCTGACGGCTGGTGTGGTGGTCTTCGTTGCTTCCCTTTTCCTCATCTTTACGGTGACAAAAGGAAAAGACTGGGCGGATATTCTCTCCATCGTGCTCACGGTGAGCGCTGCTATCCTAGCTATGGCTGGAGTGTTCTACTACTTGAACAGTAAAAATATTTGGTCACCTTTCATTGCCACCATTGCAATGTCCATTACCGTCGCTCTGGCTGCCATTCTCATATTCGACCACTGCTCCATCTCTGTGCACAAAGCCTGATCACTTCGTCATGGCTCCAAACACACATCTCACCAACTTGTCGCTTCCTACTTTATTGCTGTCTTGCCCTCAATTTTCTGCTTAAGACATTTTGATGCAACGATTTAATAAATTTTGCTAATTGGCAGACTTGCAGCAACAAGGCTTGAGGAGGCCTCTCAACTGTTTTGCCCTATTCGTCATGCGTCACATCAAACTAACGAAAGGTGGAATAGCTTCTTATCCCCTTCCTGTGTTTCCTTCCTCCCCTTTGGGAGGAGGGGGCATAATTGTACCAGGCACCTGTCAACTGATGAGCGTGAAAGAGATTTCTTAAGTGTCATTTGAAAAAACAGTATAGAAGAGACTCTCGTTAGCGATGTGAAGCAAAGGCAAAGGGTTGTATACATGCATTTTGTGTTGAAGTTCGCACAATACAAGGAATAGGCGTCATCTCACGCCTCGAAAACCTTTGTGCTGGCATGCCCTTGAGATGAATGAGGTAAATCAGCATGTCCAACCAGGCGATCAATCGGTGTGTGAGGTGTCAGATTTCCACAGGATTGTGTGAATAGTTGGCATAAGGAAATAAAATCGTTGGAATTCCAAAAAAGGTAAGTATGTAGATAGCTCCAAACGTCAACGTGTGAGGTGCAATCCATTTGAGGAGAGGATAAAGGCCGACAATGCTGTGATTGTCACTGCCAGACCGAGGAATTGCACATTTAAGAGCCAACGTGAAGAATTACCAGTTGTATCGCACGAGCTCTCATAGATGGATAAGTGACACTTTCCGAGGTCGATAGTCAACAATACAGAAGAGAAAGACAAAAGTAGACTGTTGTCAGCATCACTCATTACAGACCACATCAACCACTAATGGCAAACGTATAAGCAAGATTATGAAGGCGTCGATGTATGTGGCCTGTAACTTGATATTTAGCTACTGATAGGCAAGCAATGGCTGTTGATTATTCACTGACATCCACATTAGCGTTTTATTTAAGAAGGATGGAAGACGCTTAACTCGTTATAAGTAGTGTCGCACTCTACCAGATGTCTTAGCGATGTGCAGTGATAAACGGTGGCATTTCGGTACGTCAAGTGGATGTCATCCATCGTTGGCACAATTATATTATCGAGGACTGCATACTTTCACTGCACATACCCATTTAAGTGCTCATTACTCCTTAGTTAGCCACAAAATCAGTGCAGCCACCAAAGCCATCACCCACGTCTCACCATCGACATTTACTCCAAAAAGCCACACGCTCTTCCAATTACTCAAAGCTGTGTTCAAATATCCGTTTCCGTCTGGTTTTGGCTTTGAGATCCTCCTTATTGAAATGCTACAGGATCCGAGGTTACCCTCAGGGCCGTCAGTCAGTAGGTGGTGTCTAAAATGTGGGAAGCAAAGCGATCGTTCCACATTTGCCTACACTCTGCCTCCCACGTTGTGCAATTTAATGCAACTCTCAGTGATGCAAGTGAATCACCACCACAATCACGCCACTCGATGTTTCTTCCATGGGCCTGCCTGTGTGCACCTCTTAGCCATCCTTCACAAGCGACTTCCAACAACTTCCACGCAACTTCATCTGGAGAGTTGAAGAGGGTAAAAGAGGGAAAAAGAGGGTCTTAAAACTTGAGCCCAAAAGTGACGTATTTCGATACCTGCAATTTAGTCATCATCGCCAGCAAGAGAAGTGCTAATTCAACTAATAACCTCGGTGACTTCTTCACCTCTCGCCCATAATCCTCGTATTTAAAACAATTAAAAACTACATGAAACAACAAGTAATGTATTTGCGTAGAGAGGTCAACCATTTGGCATGCTAGAATGTGAAACACTGAGAATTAGGCATGACTGGAGAAAATATCAAAGAGAAGAATGGCCGTGAGCGCAATGGTGAGAGACATGGCAATGGTGCCGATGAATGGTGACCAAATTCTTCTGTGATCCAGGTAGTAGAACACACCAGCAAAAGATAAGATTGCTGCAAGGGTAGCAACAATCGTAGTAGCAATCTGGCTCCAACCGGATTCTGTGGCCACAAAAAAGAGGAGAAGAGCGGCCGTAACGAGGACGAGCAGACCAGCAGTGAGAAGGAGGGCACCGGTCACTTCGTGCACCTTGATTTTGAGACAATCAGGTCCGAGAATGCTGCCTCCACAACCCCAACCATTGTACCCGATGGCGACAAAGAAGAGAATGGCTGCCGAAAGTGCAATAATCACATAGGCAATTCTGCGATCCATTTTGCTGTTACTTAGTGTCACCTAGTCGGACACAACCCCGTGCTCCCCTCAACATAGCATTGTACATTTGTTTTATAATGGCAAGGCACCGCCAACCTTCACCTTCATTGGCTTGGAAGGCAACTGGTGGTGCTAACCATCAAATTACTGTCAATTTCCAACTGTGGTAGTAAAATTAAAACCAAAATTTTACTCATATTTTATGGTTTCTTAGGTAAATTGCGGCCTTAGTCATAGGCATAAATCGGCCCATTTAATACCAATGCCATTAAACCTGGTTCTAAAATCTCATGAACTCGAGTGCTGATTCCTTCGGCTTGATAGCAATGCTACTGCCCTTATCATCGCGTGGAAGCATCACCACAGAGAAAGAGGTTGTGTTCTCCAACCCAACAAAAAAGTGGATAAATTTTGGAGGACACAGATCACTCAATAGGTTAACGGCATCGAAGCTACGGCTCCTTTTATGTCGAAGCTTCTCGGTCATCAGATTTCTATCGCACTTTGATGAGTGCTCCAAATTAGTCGGGAGCAGGTTCACAATAATTCACGTGTTGTCGCATAATACGAGGGCTTCATCAACGATTCAAGGGTGATTTCAAGGTCTTTAAAGCGTGCAGGTAGCTATGCCCTAAGAAGTAGATACACATGGGTCTCGTTGAACATTATAGTAGCAGCCAGATTGGAAAAGAGAGGCATAAACGGCTTTCATTAGATCAAAGCTTAGGTTGAAATGCTGGGTACCACTTATGTGCCAAGAATGCGTCACAACTGGCTCCGTGATCTAGCTACCGCTTGTTGAATTAAAGACACGAGGCAGAAGAAATCCGTCCTCCGCACTTCGGTATGGAATTTCCTTCACCAAAGAGCTTTAAGTAAATAAATTTTAGGCTTTTCAATTCACAAAGTGGGAGACTAAAGAGAGCAAGTTGAATCCAATCTCGATAGGGGGTACTAGTAAGCGATTGCATTCGCCCATCTTTTGGGTTATAAACAATTGAGGTGGAGAGTCATCCCATCTCCATGATTACGCAATCGGCACTGATTAAGGCTGTGGGGGCTTAAATTACATATAAAGGAGTTGCATAAATTTTCATTAAGTGACAAGCATTGCAGAGGAAGAAAATAAAACAACTCCCACCTGCTATTAGACCTTCCTACGACCTTGTAAATAGCAGATAATGCAAAAAGGTACAGCATACGAAAGCTTCAGTAGAGAGAGAGCTAGGCGGTTTGACGTTGTGACACTTACATGGTCTGTGTTATGTAGACGCGGAAGGCAAAGGGAGGGGAAGGCGAAACGCGCCTGATCCCTTCGTCCCCCACTCGCTTGGAAGCCTCCACTTCCACCTTCGCTATTCATGGAATGCGCCTTATGTGCGTGCAACTGCGTGGGCAAAAGCACCTTTCAAATGAATAACTTATCCAGCTCAGTTGTCAACCTATTTGCAGCTCAACTCGACTGGCTATCTTCTGTGTACCATTCACCAGCAACTAATTTTACTTTACCTCTGTGTCTCGCTACCTTTCTACCATATACCGAGCACTCTTTCCGCCTGTTTACATCATTGCTTCTCGGTCATTCAATCACCTTGTTTCACTCCACGTGCATGACAATTAGAAGGTATAGAAATAAAGAACTGAGTGAGTACCACATGAAAAGTGGTGCCCTGAGTGGGAGGAGGCATAAATGAAGCATAAAACTCATCCCCGCAATAATATATAACTTCTCGCCAGGTTCACAAAGCCTATGGTGGTTACCGCTTCACACAAGTTGCACTCTAGTTTCGTTATTACCCAAAAATATTATGTTAGCATACAGTAGAAAAGGTGGATGAAGGAAGAAATGCTGTCAAGGGTAATTCCTCGATTGTAAGAGCACGAAAAAGTGTTACCGTGCTGTGTGACAATGCCCCACAAAGAGCCATACAAGCGCACGCATACACATACACGACTCACGGCTTCGGTTACCAACCGAAAGGAGGCCCTACAACGCATCGATCAGGCAGATTCTAAAGGATTATCAAGCATGCCTCCATATTGGCTGCTCTTACAGGGTGGTGTCGCACAAACACGCTTGTGTTTGAAGGTTGCATAGCTGTTGCTTGCTCTACAAAGGGGCTTTCGAAAACCAAAAACAAAGAGAAGCCTAGGCATCTGTCGAGGAGAAGTTCAAGCAGTTTATAGCAATACGATTTTCCTTATAGAATCCAATGTGTGCACCATTCTCCATCACTTTTCTCTTTCGACCTGCCTTGGACTAGAATATGCATAAAATGATCAAAAGGCTGTTCCTATTTAAGAACGCCACTAATATGCAAATAATTCGAGTGCACGCTATCACCTTGGCATTTGAGAAGTTGCCCGTTTTGCTCTCTGCGTTTTCTTAGACAAGTGGTCTGGATAGCGAGAAACTTCATTTATGCCTCTCCTTTTCACTGGGGTAGTCATAAGTGCAACTTGGTTATCCATTTTCGACAAAGATACAGACAAAGGCGCCCCTTGCCTTTGTTGACATTAGCTTCCTCCCCTTTAACTTCCTTACCCTTATCAAGGGTAAATTTTGTCGCAACATTAGAGCTTGCACAACAGTTAAGAGCATTAATTCCCTTCTACTGACCTGTATGCGTCTGGGCTTACAGCCTTTTCTTGAGAAGAAGGTGTCTTTTACGCGTCGACACACGACGTGGAGGGATCACCAAGTGGGCCGTTTCGGGTCAGCCAATGAGGCGGCAATTCTGTCCATTTAAGTCAAATCAAGGTCTAGCGATGGTCTAAATTAGTAAAGAAAAGCCTTCGTGGTTGAGGTGGAAAAAAATGTTAATTAAAAGTTATAAAAATATTTAACGTTTCCTGGCCACAATTTGTTTCCGCGCTTGGGGAATGCCTGCATAACTAGGTGATTACGTCTCTCATTTTCCGTCAGTCGATGTCATAAATTGATCCCCTGTACCATTTCGTGAGCCCGTCTTGGAGGATTTGAGCTCTTCAAATCTCCCTATCTATTTGACTCAGTTGAGAGATCCAAAGAAGGCTCCGCGGCCGTGTGTAAAGCAGAGGCAGACCGACTTAAAGCATATTGTCAAGTAGGAGGTTTGTGGGAGGCATAAGACTAATGCAAGAATGAAGTGAAGGGTTGCATGTCTGCAGACTGACTCACCTTCACCGTCACCTCCAATTTCATTAGCCTGAAAAATTTGAACAGAGATGCAAGGCTTGTGCTATCAAATAAAGGTCTACTGAGATGAGCCGTAAGCACAGAGATGACTCAAATCTATAATAGGCTTCCAAAAGCATTACCAAGGGGACAGGGTAAGAAACCGAGTAGTAAGAATTCAAAGTGGGAAAAATTGTGTTTGAATCACTTCAAACCAAAGTTGCCAAACCTACCACTACTACCGCCTGGGGTTCTCCATTTATGCCTTCACACTCCAAAGTCCATCGCTCCACTTCCACTTACTTATCCGACCTTTAATTTCTACCTTGTCTACTCTGCAAACGAGGGATTCTGTCCCAAGTAGCATCTCAGTTTTGCCCAAAATCCCCTTTAATCATAAAAAGCAGCACTTCCCTTGCAATCTACTTTATTTACGCACTACCCCCTCCGCCTGTAACCAAATCAGCCACAAGAACAGCAGCCAAGGCCACAGTGAAAGCCATGGCAATCGATGCCAAGAAGGGTGACCACAGATCGCGTTTGTCCAGGTAGTAGAGCACTCCAGCCAATGAGAGAAGAGCTGCAATGATCACAAATACTGTGGCCACAATATTCGCCCACGTGTCACCGTGGGCAACTAGGACAATTAAAAATATGCCACCAAGCAGAATTAATAGCCCGGCTGTCAGAAGGAGAGCTCCCGTCACCTCGTTTACCGTAGAGACGAGACAGGTGTCACTAAATATACTCCCTCCACATGACCAACCGTTGAATCCAATGGCAAAGAAAAAGAGGATTGCCGATATAACAGCAATTATTATGTAGATAATCTTTTGGTCCATTTACACTTAAACTGAGGAAAAGAATAAACTTATTGGTTAATTTAAATAGTAAATATTGATTAGTCTCCATCTTAGTTAAAATTTGATTGGATGAAGCTGTTCTTACGACCAAAACGTATCTTTCAGCTTCGCGAATATACTGACACCCACCAGATTAACTTGAACAAACTTATAACAATTTGGAGGAGGTGCGAATGTACCCATGATTATATCAAATGCTTGACGACAATGAAGGATGAGCAGGGAGTCATTTTCTTACCCCCCACCTCATGATCGATACCTCAATTTTAAATTACTCCTTTGTAAAGCTGAACGTCAGCATGAACCTCTTAATGTACCTCTCTGTGATGTTCATCCTTACCCACATCGGTGGCCACGCAAAAAGGAGAAAAAGCTTCGACAACCTTTTTAGAAGCATAATTAAAGCAACACAAACTAACCTGTAAGTTGAGAACAATATCCTCGAAAAAAATTGCTTCTAAGCTCATGCCTTTTTGAATTTAAAAAGTGGTTTAGTTAAACATGAACACATGCAATGGCTAGTCTACTGAAATGAATTTTAGTAAAAAGCAATTTCTGCTACCTTGACAACCCCTATTTTCATTGGCATTTTCTCCTCTCCGTCAAAGGGGATGTGGCATACAGCACGAACTCTGCTTCACTCCGTCGAAAAAATGCTTCACCATTGACGATGACAATGCACATGTCTGCGTTAAGACCTGTGAGCTGTGCATGGCCTGCGTCCACCTGGAGCGAGGGTCTATCATCCACCTCTGTCGTCCACACAACGTTATTTGCTGTAGATCTGGTGATTGTACCAAATTTTCTCCTTGCAGCAAAACTTACCATAAAACTGAAGATTAACCCTAAAAGACTAGTTGTTCGGCCTCAGTAACTGCTTCTAATGCATCACTAAAACCTACCGTATTTTGTTTTCACGTTGTGTCTGAACATTTAAAGCTATCAGCATAGCCCTTGTAGAAGAAATGTTAAAAAGGCCATGCCAAGCTAATAAGGATCATCAGATCATGATTTAGAACAAACAACAAAGTCTAACGCTTCAAGAAACAGTGCAGATAAATCGATCCTAGTTGAGGCAAACTTCAGATGGTCAGATACTTAATTCATAAGCACAATTTGTTGACTTGGAGGTGTTAAGAATTTTGAGAACATTGTACAACAAAACATATCTGCAAAAGTTATATGAGTATCAAACATTAGCGCGTCATGAGTCTGCCCTCGGCAGCTTATGCTTAAAGAGCTTTTCTATCCACTCCTTCAGACGACTGGCATCCTCATTGTCGATGACGTCGGGGAATGCAGGCAATTCACACTCCTCCACAGTTTGTGTGCTCTTTTCTACTGTGAGTGGTGAATACTCCGTTTGAGTCGACTTCCACTGCATTACTTGCGCTTGCCTCGACGAGTGGACTGTTTGTACCTCATGCTCTACCTTCGGTACACACAAGCGCAAGAATGGCGGAGACATCTCACCACTACTACTTTCGAAGTCGTCACTCTCATCACTGATTTCCTTGCTTGGCGAGTACTGAGGCGGAAAAGAATATGCAAAACATACGTCGGCCATCTTATCACCGCAAATTTACTTAAGTAAGTACTCGAACCTCAGTTAACGCTCGGTTTGCCTCCCCACTTCCATGCCCAGTTAAAAAAGAGTGACATGCTTACCATCGGCGCCCACAGTAATCGCTTCATTCGTGACGTCAAACTAAAAGCAAATTGCTCTGCTTAAATTTGTGCACATAAGCCTTCAATTATACTTAAAGAGACGAAAAGCTATTGCAAGCCATACCTTTCAGAGTTTCTTATAAAATGGTCTTCTGGAGTGCTTAAAGTATTTTTTTCTGTCTCACTCTCGTCTGCCTCACTGAAGTTCTCCATTTGCCTCTCTGTGGGGGTATGCTGAATGGGAGAAACCTCGCCCTCCTTACAAGCAACCAAAGCTTGTATTTTTGCGTCAAAAGCACTAACTGCTTCTGATATAGGCTCGGTGACCTCACAAACAGCTGTCATCCTTTGAGGTGATTTTGAACATTGCACTTGGATCGGAGAAAAACAAAAGTCAAATTTCGTTCTGCCTTGAGAGTTCCTTATTACATCTGGTCTATCTTCGCTGACAGAGGTTTCTTCCATTTCGGTGGTGCAGGTCATTTCAAATGTGCTGTACGAGGATGATGGAACTTTGCGACCTAGTTTGGGTAATGCTTAATAAAAAAACAGCAAAACATACCAATTGGACTCAACTCTGTTGAGAGAAAGAGACCTGACAGAGAATCGAGATTCTTAGCCTCTCCTCCGAAGCAGATTGTGGAGTTCCTAACTTCGACATGGGGGTCTACAGAAGGTGAGTTATAAAGCATTACTAACTTACCGCAAGGGATAGCCAAGTAAGGAGAGGCACTTCTAATATCTAATGCTAAAATAAATAGGGGCAAGAAAATAATTTTTCTTTTGAGCAATGAGATGAGTACCTTCTCCTCTGTGAGCCTCTGGAGGAGACACTTCAAATGATTGAACACATTGGTTCTTAGGCGAGCTCAAGTTTTGTCTCGGAGTAATATTTTCATCCATTCACCTAGATCTGTAAAAATTTTAGCATTTAAAATAATCCGATTGTGCTAGCATAGAGGTGACCGCTGTTAGCGTATACTTCGTAACCACCCATGCCTCTAGGGTAGATAAGTTATGACAATCTGTAAAAAATGGCTTGAAGCATCAGAAATAACCCAAAGGCTAAGATTTTGCCGCTAAATGCATTCCGATGCAGGCATAAAGTTTTGAATATTGTAAAAAGCATTATGAGACACAACAGGATCCAAAGTATTTGCGAAAATTTAGAGAGCTTAGAAGGTTTAGCACAAGAGATAGGCAATCCATGGATATACACTAGTGCTGTGTAATTGGCAAACGATAAGTGGGTAATGGCATTCAAAAAGCCGCTCTTTCGGAACCGATGGACAACACAAAAAGAGAAAAGTTCATATGCTTCACAATGCGCCTTAAATTCACATTAGCATAAGTAAGCGACCGTGTTTGTGAAAGAGGATCACAATTTTCCACATTAAGTTATTTTATGTTTCTTTTAAATAAACTTGAGCTACTGATGAAGGTACTTAGCTCATAAACTTGATTTGGCTAAGAAGGCAGGATATGAAATGGTAATACTTGCCCCTTACTTTGCATCATTTACTCATTTAAATTTGATTAGCCTTAATCGACATACATAAGTAGGCGAGCTCATTGTGGCTTATATATTTTATGCCAATGTACCAAGTTTCCTAAAGGTTTAGCATGCAAAGTCATAAAAGTGAGAAAACTGGGGGTACGCTATGGCCAATAAAATACATTGGATGCATTTATTTTTTACACGAGTAAATGACGTAGTATATACGCTCTATACATACCAGCATGTACAAAATTTAGTGATTGACAAATAATTAGGTTTAAGCAACAATTATGTGTTTTCTGTTGTTTGATCAAACTTTTCACATTTCCATCTTCTTGTTTGAGTCAATTCTTCACGAGGGTGCTAAGTCTGGGAATATCGCAACGGGCGTCAGTCGCGAGTGTTTATGAGGTTCTATCGGGAATGGTTTGGATTTTTGACATAAAAACACGACTTTTGGCTGTTTTGAAAGAAATAACGATTTTGATAATGGACCGGTCTTTAAAATATGGCATGCACTGGGTGCTATTGGGATGGTCGGATTTACGGTAGACGGAAACTCGGTCGCTGTTCTTCATGATCGTCGTCCAAAGGAGTCAGCTAGGTACTATTTCGGAGCATTTCTGTGCGTTTTGATTTTGGATTTTGATGCAATCTATTCCTTTGATTATAAGCTATCGCTCCCAAATTTAAGAGAGATCAATTCGTTCCCAGTTTGTCATCACGAACTGAACGGGTTTCCCGGCTCCGGTGATACGCATGTAACATTCGCTATATGCAGCCATCAAAAAGGCTCTTTCATAGATGTAAAACGGGAAGGGATTTATAACCACCAGTTTGAATAGTGTCGGTGTCGGTGTCGGTGTTGTTCGTTTACGTGGGCTGGGTCCGTTTCGTATGTCTATTCCGTCCTTCACTAGGCAAAGAAGTCGACAGTGATGGTGGCGACTTCGAATATGGTTGTGGTGAGACATCTGGGCCAACCATGCGTTTGTACATGCCGAAAGGTGAGCATGGAACACAAACTGTCTGCTTGCCGGGGCATGCGCATGTAATGCAGCGGAAGTCGACCGAAACGGAGCGTGCGTCGCTAACAGTAGAATGGTTGCTCCAACGCTGGAGGTGTCTGTCAATTCGCATGATCGCAACGATGCTCTTGCCTGTCGTCTGGTGAGTAGAATTTAATCGTCCCTCGAGGGGGTATTCGCAGCTAAATTAGATCTTGTTGGAGCTTTTACTGCATTTAGGATGACTCAAAATCCGTGCGCCCTTTTCAGTGATGGCTATTTCTGCTAGTCAACGTTTGACACTATTTGGATAGCCGCGACTTGTGGCCTCCATGGTCATCCTTCTCCATGCCGCTCGTCGCGGCTTTGGGTGTTACTCCTGCAGCTGTTTTGGCTACGTGGGTTGCGCATCGTCCAAGTGGAAGTGAACATGTAGATGAAGGGGTGAACAAGTCAATAAAGGAATTGAAGCAGTATTTACCATCTTCGCTATTTGTTAAGCAGTCTGCGGGGGTTGTGGGAGCAGACGACACAGATGCACGGAGTTGTAGAGTGGATGGGGGCTGATGATGAGAAGTAGGTGCGGTGGAAATGGTGGGCAGGGGATCGAAGGCGGGCGTATGGTTGATCGCGGTGCAGGGCGAGTTCGATTTGGGGGTGAAAGCGGGAAAGACGGTTCTAACGTGCTGGCAGCAAGTACAGTTGTGGTCTGCTTCCAATCTCGCATCTACGCTCTGTGAGTTAGCTCATGTCAAATTGTCTTGGCAAGCTGTGGTCGTGGGAAAGGCGGCTAGCCATCCCTTCGTGGTATAATTCACTGGACTCCATGGTTAACTATGCGCCCGTCTCTGTGTCCTTTACCCGTCTCCCACCGATGGTAAAAGTTACCCGTCTCTATGATCTCACAGTCAGCGTAGAACGGCTGCAACCTGATGATAATAAGGACGGGACCTCCTGTTGAACAATGGCATAGCTGACTCACACCGGACGGCATGCGAAGTAGTGGATTCTAGATGTGGGGGAGGGGGGAGGAGTGTTTTCGTAGGGCGCTTTGGCCACCCTAGTTTTTTCAATTCCAATTTAGATCGCCAACAGAGTTGTTGGTATGTTTGGTGATGTGCGCAGTTGGACTTGCAGGCACTCGGAGACTTACTCAGACAAATATGTGCCTGGTAGGGAGGAGTAACAGGTGTTTGATGGATTAGATTGGTGGCCATCTTGGCATGTGGAGAGTGAGTGGCATAGGCAGCGAGGAGTAGGGTATGCGATGCGGTAGGTGGGACGTAAGTGCAAGTAAATGCGTAAATGAATAAACTGGCGGTCGAATGCTTTTTGGTGTGTCAGATACCTGTACCTGAGACTATTTAATGATGAACGCAGTCCGAATTCCTCACAGGTACATACTGTAGCGTATTGTATGCTTTGGCTAATGGTTGTTCGGACATATTAGTGGCGGCCACCTCGAAGCTAGCTGCGTGGGATGGCCTGCCGGCCACGCCAGCATTTCCCTTACTTTACGTCTGAAATACACGTATTCTGACCTACACCTGGCCTTCTCTCCTTCTTTTAGGGATGCTCGGAGACGCTACACATACTACTTTAATTCCATCAAAAGTCACCTTCGCCCTCTTTAGATCGTAAATTTTTTGTCACTACAACTGAGAAAAGCATTTCCATCGTATATTTGATTCTCAATGAGTTAGAGTTTTTTACTTACCATCATTTTCACCTCATTCCTTATTCTGATTCATCACCGCTGGACTAATCGCTTTGTTGGTCAACACATATGAGCAGCTGTTGTAGTGCTTTGCCTGTTGAGACTGTTGGCTAGTCTTACGCATGAAGGGCGGCTGCCTTGAACCAAGCCGCGTGGGCTGGCCTCTCGGTTACGACAGTGGCACATTTTCCCACTCCCTTCGATGTATATGTTATGACCCAGGCTTCAGCTTCTATGGATGCTTGGAATTTCTTATTACAAAAAATGCATAAACTAAAAATTTATTTCTAACAGCTACTTGTTATAGTGGTGCACTTTTTCCCCAGACGGTGCATAAATTAAGCTATTTTAATCCCTTTACAATCTGTAGAGCATCCATTTGGATGTCAGCCCATATAATGGCAATCAAATGCCACCAAATTAAGCGACTATTCATATTAAATGCATTTTTACAAAAAGGTCTAGAAATATTAGTGGGTTTCATAAATATTTTTTAATGGAACTATTTCACCCGTCATTGGTTGCATTGCTGCTCCTTAAGCATAAGTTACCTTGGTGATTAGCCTAAATTTGCACTTACAGGCCTGAGAGATAATGTGCTATTTGAGGGCGGAGTATGGTATTTGCTGCTTGGTCGCAGGGTCTTCTAGGGCGTCATAATCATAACCTTCTGCGCTGCTTATACATTGAACACCTGATTTTAGAGTCCTTGCTATGGTAGCAGCAATTGGAAGTCGCAGCTGTTTAACAGTAATGCTTTAGTTGTTTGTTCGAGCCTGGTTTTTGGTAATTGACCACATATGGGCTTTGCTGTCGAACCTTTGCGTAGCGATCCCATACCGACAGTGCACATCCTCCCGTTACATTATGCTCTCATCTTCTTTCCCGACGATGTCTCGTCGGCTGATCTCTAGCAATTTCCATGTGGTAAGGAAAATGCTCAAAAAGCAAAATTGATTTTCATCTCCGCACTAGCTCTGCTCACTTAAGCCAGACAGTGATGGTTGTGGAAACCACGTTTCCCTCAATAATCACTGATTCTACTTGATAAAGGAATTTGAAAGAGTCCCTCTCTCCTCAGTAATGTGAATCAACGAAGGAACCGATCTGTTTCGCTTCTAGTAAACGCCCAATTTGTGGTAGAGTTAGATGGAGCACAGTCAAATTTTCATTAGAACTCTATTTTCTCCATTTTTTGTCGTGTGTTTGCATTCAAGGGAGCACAAAAGGGAGGGAAAGCAAACGGCGACTTGGCAAACAACTGCATTAGACGGCTTTATTTGCTGAATGGTTGTCAGCGGCTGCTCGACTCGACAGATTCAAGACAAAGATCTTTGCCGATTGTAGCGTTTTTGCATATTTCATGAGGTGTTTTGGCAAGCAGCGATGCTGTTATCTCAAGCGTTTCGAAAAAAAAGGCGAATATCAGGTATTTGGTCCACAAATCGGCGGAGACTGTATTGGACACTTTTTTAGAGGGGGATGAGGGAGGGAGGCGGATTTTGAAAGAAGTGGAAGAGATGGTTCAGATCTAAAGCCATTTGACAAAGGACGGAGATTAGCTTTAGCCCTTAGCTATAAAGTCTCGTTGATAGTGGTCGCAGCTTAAGCTGTTCAGCTGCACTATCATGGGCTGCGCCTGGATGGTGGAGAGGTCGGTGGGGTAATGCAATTCAGCTGATTGACATTATCATCGCACAAGATCGGTGATTAGCTCCTAAACGAACCGTTTAACATGGTTTATGGCTAAGGCAAATGCTGCCCCCGTTGTAAATGGCATTCTCGTAGGGCTACCCCAGAAAGGCTACTGACGTCGTCCCGTGATTCTGCCTCTCAGCTCTGACCTATTTAAGCCTCAACATCTAAAATTTCTGGCTTAATTTGACCATCCACAGCACGTCTTGCCACCTGCCCACCTCTGTTCCGATGGCCATTCACTTATCCATCATCTTGAGCCCCTGCCCAGCTCTGCATCCCAAACTTCCTCATACATTCTACAGCAACCATCCAACACTGTAGGTACTACTCTCTCCACCTCTCCAAGCATTATTCCAACTACTTGGGCGATTCAAGAGAAAAGAAGCACACACTGTTCAGCACTGGTAGTCAAGCTGACCATTTGAGCTGCGGTGAAGGCCGTAGCAAAAAAAATGGTAACAGAGGTAAGGAACTGCAAGGGGCCAACAGTATTCAAATGTTTGCCTCTTCTCTACTTACCTTGTACAATAAGAACACTGAGGGTCGGCAGGACTGAGTAATTGTCGTTAGATTTATGGCGAACATTTCGGTGAATAGCCTCAGAACAAACCCTTTTAGGTAAACCATAGCCACGTTTTCCTATTATCTCGCATCTGATCCCCTCCAACTCTACCAATTTGTCTGTCCATCAATCCATCCCTGAGTTCACGCACATATCCCATACGTTTCCATTCATCCATTTACGCATCCAATCGCCTAGGCATCCATCTGACCAACACTTTCGAATTCATTCAGCCATCGCCCATCCATCCGCTCATTCATCCACACGACCACCAATTTATTAATCCCTTTCACTATTTTATTCATCTATCTGATCCGATTCCACCCTTCAACCTATTTCGTTGTAGACAGGTCTTTCCATTTATCTCTCATGCGTCATGTAACCATCATTCCAATTTTACACATCCAACCAACCAAAATAGGCCGTACGGCAAGATAGGAACCAAAGAGGTCAAATGAACATAGGAAGCAGCTTTGACTGCGAAAGAAACAGTGGAGAGGGCATTGAGAGCGAAGCGAATACCTGCGGCAATTGGCGGTCCCAATGGGTGAAAGTTAGAGAATAGAGTAGGGGTCCTCCAAGGGTGGTTCTAGCACCACTGACTGTCGCCTTTGTCAACGAAGACAAGATTTACAGTTTAATGAATGCCTGCACCTCACGACAACTGCAAACACTCATCAATTTTATTCCTTCAACCATCCTGTATCCACCCATTCAATCTTCTATTCATTTTATTCCACATTTGTAAAGCCAGCATTTGTCCATCGCTTACGTGCGTTTACTCGCCTCTACCTCCTGCTTACAGATCTATCCGCTAATCTTCGTGCTACCTTCGTCTTCCAGCCTGCCAACCCACCTCATCGCCAGCCTCTCACATCACCCACCTGGTAGTCTGTATTAACATTGCCTTGCTAGTAAGTCGAAACGGATCGGAGTTCTGTGTTGGCTCCTGCTGAGGCCTGGAGCAGCCGATCCACCTCCCCGCCCGCTGCTGAGTCTGAGACAAGTGTTCTGCCTTCTGACAAATTAAACCGATGTTCGAATCCCTGAAAGCTGGCATAGTACCAGGAATTGTGAAGAATAGGCCTTCAGGATAGCGTGTAGCTCCCGACTCCTCTTTAACTGCGAAGTCAGACGCAATACATGGTCGGAATATGCATTTATATTGCACAAAAACGCCGGTCGCCAACCGAAGACCTCAACAGCATTGGTTGGCCTCTACACGAGCACCTCATCTTAAGGCCGTCGTTACAGAGCGCAGGACTAAGAATGAATAGTAATGAATACCGACTACCTTCTTTCTGTGTCTTCGTTATTCAAAATGCAATGAAATGCAATAAAAAGAATTTGACAACTGAAGAACGTAACAGCGTAACAGACATTCAGTAGGTATGCTGAACGAGCACTTGATCCTGAACTCTCTGTAGACACGCGGCTTAAGTTGCGGCCCGATGAGAGGCGAATCTCCTCGTCCATTGAAGTCAAGGCTAACTCGTGTTCATCAGTTTGCGAATTTGTGCCATTCGAATGTGAGATGCGTAAATACAAATGGACAGGCGTAATGGACGGAGTGATGCATGAAGCCGTCTGGGAAGTAAAAGCAGGTGGATTGATGTGTGGATACATCGATGGGTAAATAAAGGGATGTACGGATGCAAAATGTACAGATGGATGCGTGAATGCATGGGTGGATGCACACGAGATGGTTGGCTGCACGCGAGGCAGACACGAGGTAAATCGGTTAAGGTACAAGTAAAGAGGATGGCCGAAATGGATGGATGGAAGGGAAGTAAGTAGTTGGATAAATGGAAGCGCACTGGATACATAAATTGATGGATGCCAGTGAGAGCTGCGGGAAGAAGAAAACAGATTAGTGAATGGGTTTTGAAGTAACACGTTCGTAAATGCAGGATGGAATGATGGAGGGACAAATAGCGTAGGACCGCATAGATTTTGAGGGCGCGAAATCTTATGTTAAGGAATCTGTTCTTCTTCAGCATCCTCTTAGTTTTCTCCCTAAGCCCGCCTACATGATGCGATGGGACGGAGTGCTGGCAGGCTTGTTCAGTGGAGAGAAGCATCACATACTCGCGGTGAACGGAGCGAAGTCGAGTTTGTACCACTGTCTCCACGCGATGCAGCCAAGCTCATCCCCCGCCAAGAAGACGAAGGCTATCAGTCTGGCTTTTGATGCAAACCCTCCTCCGGTGGGTGTCTGAATGTTAGTCGTCGAAACTCTTGTTGTTTATTCGTCGTGACATCGTGTCATTGCTCAAAGCACTCCCCCCAAAGCAGAGAATCTTACCAAAGAGGCGACAAAATGTTCCTCCTGTCTGCTTACCTAAACATATTTGCTTAAGTAGGCGACACGGCTATCACTTATCACGCCTCAGAAGCCGAAGGTATTGCTGGTTTAAAAGTGTTCCATTGCGCTGACAACAGAAAAGGAGCAGTGGGTTGAAGCAGATTAAGGGAAACACTAGGGCGTATCATTTTAAGGCCATTTAATCGGACATAATGAAATCTGTACGAGCTATAATCACCTGTTCTTTCACTAAGAGAGAGAGAAGGATTTTACTTGTGTCTGCCTGACGTCCTTGGTTAACTCGTCACGCTTGGGTCACTTCTCGGAGGTAGTCCTTACCTGAGCACACGGCATTGCACACTTCCTGCTTACGCAATGGAGCGAGTGCCCTTCCGATACCACCCACAACTCACAGGCGTTATGAGGCCCACTGGGACTGGACAGGCTTGAACTGGCAAGTGCCGATAACATGATGCTTTCGCGTGACAAGGGAGACATTTCATAATCTTCTGGTTTTGTGATTGCATAGAGGGCAGAAAAGTTACTCCATCTGGCTCCTCCTACTTGCACTCCTCATAGGCCTTCAATCTTCGCCATTAACTCTAATTTGACAGTTACGTGGCACTAGTGATTTGCATAATTGGCATTAGGCAGGTTCGCTTATAAAAGCGTGTGGCCGGTTTGATCATGTTTGCATAGCAAATAAACTGGCGTCTTGGTCAAGACCACAACACAGCGGAAAGTACTAGTGCTTACTCGATGGCAGGGAAGTGGCTTAGGCATCCCATTTCTGGCAACACATGGACACACAAGTATCCGTAAATGCGGAGAAATACACCATAAAAGTAATGATGAAGGTGTTTTTAACTATCAGATATCAAGAATTGAGTTGCATGATGTGTGACGTGGGTGCTAATGGTAGTTGGATGGTGAATACGTGTCACTGAAGGACAAAACGAGCTTTACGTGATTACTGACGTGGTGGGTTAGGAAACGATGTGAATAGTAGAGGGCTGCCATAGACAAAAGAGGAGACAGCCAGTCAACTACTCTATCTACTAGCAGAAAAACCAGTAAATTTGTACCTCCAAGTGGTCCAGTCGACCTCATCTTCCCTATATAGTATGTCTTTTAACCGATGGTGCAACTTCTTCACAAATTTTAGAATTTTTTTTAACAATTACCGTAAATACACCAGACAGAGATGAGTGTTAGCTTCGTCGACTTAATTACTGATTAAATTTTTACCCTTTCGTGCCTTTCTAAATTAAGATGGATTTCCACAGGTAGGGAAAATTGAAGGGCACCCAAAATCTCGGCACGTAATGAAAAGCTAATGAGGCGAGCCTTTAATTAACGCGAACCAATGAGAAGGACGAAGGCCTCCAGTGCTTCCTTTGGCAATAAAGTTTTCGGTGATGAGAAGGCTGGTGGAGAATATGAAAGAAAAAAATGCCTCAATAGTTATTAACACTAGGTTAGTTTGAGGTGGTTCGACCCTGCGATTTTAACCGCGAGAAGGTGGGAAACGGTAGAGAATGAACTAACAAGGCAGTGCTAGATGTGAGACACTCGGAGGCAAGACTGAGTCCAGTGGCACGGCGCAAACGTTGCGGTGTGCAGCAGACGTACAATGGTGACCTGCTGATAGAGTTGAGAGTTGAATGAGGAAAGTGTTACATGACGCTAAAGTAAGATTGCTCCCACTTTTGTTTACTGTGGTCGCAAAAGCCAGGCCTCTCAAACACGTCTACCGCAAGCAAGAATGAATTGTGCCGTCCAACCGTGAGTGGTGCGGTGCTGCTCATGATG
Organism: Taenia pisiformis; assembly: GCA_023968675.1. Classification (NCBI taxonomy): domain Eukaryota; kingdom Metazoa; phylum Platyhelminthes; class Cestoda; order Cyclophyllidea; family Taeniidae; genus Taenia; species Taenia pisiformis. The sequence continues at coordinate 13,040,360 of CM043736.1, read as the reverse complement.
GTTCTTCGGATCGGCCCAGTAACAATGTGCCATTCCAGCTCAAAAGGAAGACTAAAGACGACGGAGCTGATACGTCTCGCTGTAGTCGCATGTAGAAAAGTCAGTCTAGCAGTGAGGCACTTGCGTACTACTTTGGTCAGGCAACGTGCGCACACCTCAGCACTCGAGAAGGGAGATGACAAGTTAGTAACCACAAGGGTTTTGAACGCCGTGTTTGACGTGGTAAATGCGTGTGGCTGTAGGAGAGAAACTGGAGACCGCAGCGCTGACAGCAAAAGAGCCATAGCGAAGGCTGATGCAGCTGTAAGGAGTTCAACATTGCAAAGGCAACACAGAGCAATAGACTGGCAAAAGGTCTCACGTAATTGCCACAAAGACCGTTTCTGACAGTTCGTTCAGTTCACTGCGCAGGCCAACTGGCATTTATGCTGTCGGTGCTGCAGAGCTTTGCAGCTGAGCCAATTATCACTCTGCCTACAGCCCTCCACTGCAATCTGTTAGAGGCGAATGAATAAAGGAATGAGTAGAACTTGTAAATGAACAAGAATTTGACTTCACAGTCACGCTTTCATCCTCCACGAGGACGATAGGCGGACAGTGGGATGAATTCACCAAAAAAAGTTTTCTCCAAGCAGGTAAAAAAGTGCGGCTGAATTCCTCCCATTTCCGCTTTATTGTAGTCCCCGCAAACCCATTCTTTAGCTCGTATAGTAGGAGGCTGGAGCATCGACAGACGAAGAAAGGACTCACCAGAGTTCCCACACCAGTTTATTTACCCAAAGCCTTTCCAAGCCAAAGTACTTGTTGGTATCACTTCTATAGCTGGCAACACTGACGACAGATGGTGGGTCTCCCAAACAGCCACGCTATTATTATTTTTGTTTGCATTTGCGACAAAAGAGGCGACTTGAGCACGACTACCACGCAGCAGGAAGTACTTACAACTTTTGCTTTTTAAGAAGTGATGTCGGTCCCCTGAGTATTGGCACAAGACAGGCACAAAGCCATTGTGTGCTGTCGGAAGACACATGCGTCAACTTGTGCTTTCGTCTCCTACTTGTCAGACTGCATAATCATCTCACCCACGCCTCTCCTCCTCCTCCTCCTCCTCCTCCTCCTCCTCCTCCTCCTCCTCCTGTTCCCCCACATCCACCTCTTCGTCTCTTCTTACTTGCGTGTATGCCTCTCTGTCAACCGCTCTGTTCCGTTATCCACCTCTCTCACTTCACCCATCTGTGCATCTGCTTATCTTTGTAAGCATCTCCTTGTCTGCAACTCCTACTGGCACGATTGCTTACTCATATCAATACCTCTTCGTTGATAGTGGAAAGCTAAGTTAGTGTTTTGACATTTTTTGGTCTGCAACAGAGAGCTGGTAAATTATCCAACGAAATCGTGCCTCTGAATGTCGGCAATGCATATTCTGCCTAATTAGTGAGCCTCATTTAAGCTACAAGTAGAACCGGCTGCAATTTACCAGTTTCGAGACGCTTTCTCTCTTTTCGCGTGCTTACAATTTCGTGGGTTGCGTGAGATGCCATGAAAGGACTAAGTCTCCTCAAAGCTTTGCATAAGGTCGGTCTTCTCTTTCCACTGAAGGAATTTCAAAGCTTGAAAACGATCGAATCTTTTCTTCCTCTATAATTCCTTTCCTTCTCAGTGCAGTCTGCTGGGTCGGTTTAAGATTTGCGTCTGACGAGGGCTGGAGAATGCGCTTCAGAATGAAGGTGAGCAGCGGTGGCCCTGGTTGGTTAGCCACCGGAATGAGGAGGTTAATAAAGCGAGCTTGACAAGGCGGTTTAGTGAGGCTGTCATGACATTCGATTGCCAAAAGCTTGGTAGGTCCTGCCAAGTCCGGCGCTCCAACTTTTGACAGTTGATGAGACTCAAATCAGGTAGTCCTGGAAGGTATCTTGGCCACGAACATGTGCCGACGTTGGAATTTTTCCCAAGCACGCAAGGCCTGCATGAGGTTGTGCACGAGGAAATCCCGGCAATTCCCCATACTGCCACGTTTAATACCAGCTCTCGAGGCGAAACCTTGTCCGGTTTATCTTAACAACTAATTGCGCTTTTGCTACTTTATAAGTTGACTCTTTTAATTCATCGAAAAATGAGATTAGGGTGCGTTGCAGTTGTTGTAACAAACATTAACAAAGCCACCTATTGCGCAGTTGGCCGTCGTTGTATCCGTTCATGCCTTTCCAACATTCCGCGAGTCGAACTTCTTCTACACGTAACCGGAAGTCGCTTCCCACCCAGTAAAGTTAAACACGATAAAGCAAGGGAGGACTTAGTTCCTTTCTTATTCAGTTAGCCATCCATCCCGTGTGTTCACCTTAAACTTGGCCCAACATTCCATCCCGCACTCGACTATTTAAGCATCATTTCGTTATGCTTCCATCATCATCATGAAGTTCCCATCGAGTAGAGCATTCATACAGTATCCACCAATTTTTTACACATTCTTTCGTCCTTTCGCCCCTCGCGAACCCGTGGCTATGCATTCCTTCGGTCATCATCATCCATCCATCTCTGCAGCCATTCAACTGTCGATTCAAACACCAGTCAATTTTGTGCCCACCACGACCTTATCTCTTTCTGCATTCTGCACCCACTTGGCCCTCCAGCCATTCACAAACCACCATGTACTTTTTCATGCAAAAGCATTACTAATTAAGTAGCATTAAAGTAGAGTTCTGTAAGGCAGAAGAAAGAAGGGTTGAGCTGTCCTGTTTCTCCTTCTCCCCATCCCTCGCCAGAAGGTGGAGGGGGTTGGTGTGGATGGCAGCAGATGGCAAACGCACTTCGTTAGCAGACTTAATTCCGTTCTAGATGCCTGCGACAGCTCTCGGATTCTCATGAGGACATGTTGCTAACATAAATACATCAAAAGGGCTAAAATGACGTCTCGGTATATCCTACCACTGCCTGAACACTCACAAAGAGCCTGACTGCATGCCAAAAATCAACCATCATAATCTATAGAAACGCTCTTTTCTTTGTGCTGACGTGTCCCTCCTTGAGTTCGGGAGCATCAGGTTAAGTACTTTTTGCCTCGGACTCGACTAATCTGCCTGAGAAATGTTTTGACTTCGGCTGGGCAACGTGGCAGTCTTGACATCTTGTGAGGCCTTAAACTAAACTACTGCCCTTAACTGCTCTGTGGAGGCTTTTGAACTGCCATCGTGGTAATGAAGTGACCCAGAACGTCTGGACACGAATGAAGGGCATTTCCCGCTCACCCTCTGGGCTACGCTCTCCTAATCAAGTCCGACAGGAATGAAGCTTGACGAATCCCATTCAGTGCGATGAGGGGAAGATTTCTAAAGTTGTTCTGCTTCAGCATTGAATGGAAAGTTAATAATACGGTTTACGAAGAAAATCCAGCCTGGATATTAGTCAGTGACCGTGAAACCTTGTGAGGCCATCGGTTATAAAGCCTAGAAGGAAACGGTTATTTGAACGAAGAAACCGTGGTCTAGGTCAACAGCGATGTAACCTCTCCATTGCTGCTTCACGTGAATTTAATGTCACAAAAAATCCGTCATCCTACATGCTGGAGGCTGCGCGTACCTCAGTCATCACTGACGTGTTAACCATCAAATCAGCGAGCATTTGACACAATCCGACAGTCTGCACTAGCCCGCAGCCAGCTCCACCACACACGCTTCCCAATAGTCAGCGAGATACGCGACAAAGAAAGGGTTGGATCATATCAGCAAGTTCCGAAGGCCACACCAACCGGTATTCACCAATTCCACCCCTTAATGCCTTTGCCCTCAAAGTACTCTTGTCACTTTTTATTAGGTACAGCAGGGGATTGACTAGCAAACTTGACGGCAGATGGGAAGCGCATAAAGCCACGCCACTGGTTCACTGTTGTTTGCACAGCGGTGAGACTGGAGAACTGATCAACACTGCGACGCAGTGAAAAGTACTAATGCTCGTTCCTTTATGCAGACTGCTTCAGATTCCTGTTTATAAGCCGTACTTAGACACTAAACCCTTGTGCATTGTTCAAGGGTACCGACAGTGCGAAGTGATGTAAGGAGCAAGTTGTGGTGAATGCGGTTTCGCCTCATCGGCTTAACCGGACGAGTCGAAGTGGATTGCTATAATCGCCAAAACTTCATGTCGTCAACTCGGCTGATGGGCAGTGGAAGAAGATCACACGGTTGCAGACATGCAATCGCGAGTGATTGGATTGTGAGGAGGTGAATTAGTGTTTTTTAATGAAGACATTCAGTCCCCTACTGCTGGACGTTGAGGTGAGTGCAGAGTTAGGCATCGCAAGCATCTACGGTGAGTCTGGTAAGGTCAAGTGAGTTGAGAAAGTATGACAGTCGAGTCCTTCAGAGGATCGCATTCGACGAGGACACTCAGAAATCTTATAAAGCCTGGCAAGACGGTTTGGCTCAGCTGTCGTTAGGTTCATGCGCTGGCCCTTGGCAGTTTAAGAAGGTCAGGTGTACAGTTTTGCTCGAGTTCATGCAGGAAGGTCCATTCAAGCTCCAGTATGTTAGTGTCATTAAACGGGAGAGGTACCCAATCGCATAATCCCTTGAGCTCTATCAGGAGGAGGTTTCAAATTACGTAGTAAGTAGAAGGCAGGTAGAAATGGATTGAGGGTGTCTTAAATCCTGATGCGATGGCGACTGAGCGAACCACCGACATCAATGCTGCCTGATCGTGCTTTCGGTTGAGGAACATGTGCCTAATCAGATCCGTTCTTTAGGCAAATATAACATTTCTCTCGCAGTTTGCTAAAAGTTGGTTGTAACCCGAATTTGTGAAGTTGGAATAATTTCTCGGGGTTGGACATAACCGAAACGCATGGAATGGAAAAAGGAGGCAAACGGCAACAAATTGGAGCTGCTGGTTGATGCCACTGGTGGAAATGTTTGTGCAGAGAACATGTAAATGGACGGAACGAAGCGTTCAGTCCATCACCATATTTGGCGTGCTGAGCAACTCCTGCTGCCAGAATCACACCAGAGACGGCAGTGGTGGAAACGCAATACTCAAGCACTGTGCAGGAGGGGGAGAAGAGGACTGCTTGTGGAGTGGGCGTCTTCTGTGAGGATTTGTCAGATCTTCAGACGCAGTTTGCAAAGCTATTCGTTATAAAGCAAAAGAAATCAGATGTACGGCCATTCGATTTTTAGGCAAAGGCGAAGGTGACGGTATAATGAATGTTACTAAATCATGGCACATTTAGCCGCACATTCTGCATCCATCCGTCCGTCCATTCCTCCAACCAGTGATCATCGATGCAGGCAGGCAACCGTCCCAAGTCCATTCATCCTGCATCCACTCCCTTTATTCAATTTAGCATCGGTTTAGCTCGCAACACTTCACTAGGCTTTCATGTACCTGTCTGCCCTGAAAGCGTCCGTTCATGCATGAGTCCACTCTGCGGCCACCTATTGCACATCCTCAGCCCATCAACTCACCCCTACCAGGTTCCACTGATTCGTCAACATGTACCCAGCATTCTCGTATCCAAATGACTTGCATTACTTCATTCCATGTACATTCGATTTCGTTCTACACCCCATCACAACTTAAGCGATTGCTTATTTCTTTTAAGCCTGCCTATAAGCATAAATACTCTGCTCAATAATCCACTGCTTACGCATCATCCATCCATCCATCTCAGTGCCCGTCCCTCTTTTGCACGTCAAGGCGCTCATCAACCTGCGTAGACGCCAAACCACCTTATACGGCTCTCCGCTTAGTTAACCGCATGTGTAGTTTCCTTTTGGTTGGTAATTTCGATCGACGCCTGTGCTTGGGATCGCATTCACCCGAAACTCAGAGCAATTAAACTATTAATGTAAGCCAACCATGTTATGTTGTGCCAGACAATTTGTCTTTCATTTCATTGAGCTACTCTTCACATTACAGCTCAACGGACCAGATTTTGAACCAGCCCTATAATCTGCTCTCGAAGCCCACTTTATCCGTTTCGCGTTTCCATCCATCCGTCAGACACGTTTTTATATTCTGTCGGTTCTTCACCTGCCGAATCCTTCACCCATTTCATCCCGCCTATTCATCTCTACTCGCAGTGCGCCCTTCTTCAGGGCATCCATCCATCCGCTGCGTTGCCTGTTAGCTATTCAGTAACGAAAGCTGACTCCAATTACCCATGTTCATTCACCTGTTCTTCCAACTCGTCACCATATATCCATGCAGCGGCATCAATCCAAACATCCTTTCATCCTCAAACCATTTGACGGCACTGTCGACATCTGTCCATCCATCCACGGCACCGTTCATTAATGCACCCAACCCTTTTGAAGCCAGAAGATGCCTACTTTTAATTCTAGACATCAAACCTCTCGGTCTATTCTGCCCATCTATCCATCCAGAGGGCTAAACAGACCCAAACCTACACGCAAGTTGAATCGCCTTTCCACTCATTGAGCTTTAATTTCAAGACTATAAAATCTTCTGCCTTGCCTTTCTTTGCATCAACACAAAAGCATTACCAATTGAGAGAGATGAGAAGCCTTTGCATCTCCTGCTCAAAGCCACCCCACGGTGCTTTGCACTTCGTCCGAAAGCCACTCCAATGGCATTGACAGGCTCCCAGTCGCATGCGGATGAGTGTGGCGTGCCACTGAATGCGTGTGGGCAGATAGCAAATTCACAATTCTGACATGTTTGAAATCGACTACAACGCGGTAGGTCTGTGGACAGTTGGGTGTCTTTCCATGCAATTAAATGTCTTGATTGAGGAAAAGCCGAGCGATAGATGTGGTGAATCACCAGGCAGGTGATTGGCGAGCGAGGGGAGAGGCAGGTGAGTGGGAGATGAGTGCCACGACCGACGGAGTATGTGCCAGTGATTATTACGAAAATGGATGGATGAGTCAGTCGCCAGATACGGAAAGATGCTGAATAGTTGTGGCTTGGGTGGATGGGTGGAATGATGTAGGCTAGACGAAGGCTTGGCACAGGATGGGTGGATAATTACACTTCATTTTAAGGGCAAACAACTACGGAATGAATGATGTCTACTTTGGTGGGAAGTTGATGGAGACGCCAGTTCGGAGGCATCCATTAGGTTGCGATTCCTCCCTTTTGTTGATAAAGTGGACAGTCACATGCACTGCAGCCCTATTTCTCAAAGTCTCATAAATAGTTCACTTCGATTTTGACCTTCTCTCCTCTGACAGTTGTCTGCTTCCCACAAAAATTGTTGTCATGTGCACCAATTGGTCAGCTGGTGACGAGGTGGCTACCTTGTGTGTCATCAAGTTAGATGGACATTGGTGCTGCTGCCATCGCTGCCTTCACTGCTTCATTAAGGGATACAGCTGCACACAACGTCAAATACGACTGGAAAAGTAGACGCGGGATCGCCTCGACCTCTTCGCCTGTGCCATCGTCACATTGTTTGCCCAGTCCTGCACGCCCAGCCCTCACCAACGCACTCATTTCCTGATAACCACAGGCAGCTCCACTTCCATCCTCTCCTCCTTGCTACTCTCCACCTCATTTTAGCCCAATTTGACTCAGCAGCGGTGCTCAAATTCATCATTTTAATGCATAAGCACTCTGAATGCATTTTGACAGAATGCACTCAATTTTGAAGGAAGTTGGAATTCAGGGCAATTCATCACACCAAAAGCTCGCCCCATTTTTGTTGCCACCGGACCGAATGTTAGCCCTGCTCAGTGATAATGCAGTTGACGTTGGTAAGGACCTCCTTGACTCACGACCATACGATGAATGTGACATGCAGAGGATTGCACAAAACATCACTATGCGTGTATTCATGGCTGGATGACAGGACGGGGAAGAAGAGGAGCATCCAAACTCTGCTTCTGTGTGTAATACTAACATCTTGATTTGTGTTGGATCATCTTGGTTGCGATCTTGACGCAAACGTCCCCAAGTCACCCACCCATGCGCCTGAATGCATTGGACACACAGGCAGCCTTCTCGCATCTCCATTCCGCCCTCAAGACACGAGCATGCGCCGCTGACTAACATCCTGCTCGCCTGCCTGCCTGCCTGCCTGCCTGCCTCCCTGACTCTCGCCTCACCCATCCTGACATTTGCTTATCGGTGAGAGCATCTAACCGTCTGCAACCCCCACAGATACACTTGCTCACTCATGCTAAGATCTCCAGTCCGATAATTTCAAGTGAAACCCGCATCCCAAATTAATAAGAGTCTGAAGTGGAGAATCGCTGAGCTGCCCTGAGAAAACTTGCCACTGCAGCTAGAGGTCACATACTTTGCCGGGCACTTATACCTCCTGTTCGAGCTTAAGAAAGCCTTCAGAGGCCTTCCATGGAGTGTCCTAATGAGGGCTTACTCAAGCAGTTCTGTTCTTACGATGACCAAAACTAGACATTTCTTCTTCCTGCTTTTTGTTCTTCCCATTTGATAGGATCCCATTAGTAAAAGTGGCTTCGACCAAGGGACCGGGACACCACACTACTGCACACGAGCTGCAATCGAAGCCTCTTCTTGATTCCCTAACACATTGGAAGACAAACAAATAACATTGAGCCACATTCGATGGCAACAACATGGAAAGGACCGCCTAAGTGGAGCAATTTGGCCCCGGTCAGCGGAGTGGGTTCCACTCAGGAAGCCTTCTAGTGTGTCGTGGCTGGCAACATGTGCTGCTTCTCTTCTTCGGATTGTGCAGCCTTTCTCAAGTGTGCAGCATGTATACTAGGTTGAGCGTGAAAGACTCCTGACAACCCTTCAGCCTGTTGCGTCCTCTCAAGACTTTGAGGCAAGCCGCGTAACCAGTGCGAAGCCATTTGCTACTTCTCGGCCATCCATCCACTAACAAGAAACACCTTTTACTCACTTCAGACGAAGCAGAGCGCACTGTATTTGCTTAAAACTGCTCCAATTCAGCTGCCATAGCTGATCTTGTGTGGGGGTTTCCGGCGTTCGAAAACGAGCTGAGTTAACTCCATGGTTGAAGCATGACAGCACCTATATATGGAAGCCTCTTGAAGCTGAAGTGGGCGCTTGGCACACTGCGACTGCCTTGCAGAGGAATACAGCCATGACACACAAGAGGAATCCATCTTCTGCCAGCGAGTGGAAAGAATTGCCAGCAACTTCGTTTGTGTGTCCTGTGAGGACCTGCAGGAGTGGTGGTAGCAGGACACACAGATGGCGATGATTGCATTGCGAAGGAGAAGACTTGCCAAATGGTAGATAAACAGAGGCATGCGACGGAGGGAAGGTGGTGCATTGCCACATGAACCGGCACAGCTGCTGTCACTGGCGAGTGAAGTAGACAGAAGTCACTCTGTCAAGAACGGGTGGCAATGCACTCTTATCTGAGATGGTTGATTCTGCAGTGGATGGATGACAGGTTCATGCAGTCGGAAGAGGAAATCATGCAAACCATTTGGTTAATGAGCAATGCATCGACCAAACGGTGGACTGACTCACCAACCGATGGGTTTAGTGACTTTTGGCTCAAGAATCTGCTGACGAAAATATCTTATGAGTCTCCTTAATTGTGCCTGTCAAACTACTGCTTCCTTTTCCACCAGAAGTGCTGCTTAGGCGACAGAAAACGCGTCATTCATTGTCACAGGCATGACGCCGGATGTGTCGCGGACTCTGTGTAGCATTTCAAAATATCAATGGTTCTAGACGGCTTCAGATAACATGGAAACGAAAGAATGTGAGGCCAGGTGGACATGTTTGACGTGGCGATCAACTGTGGGCAGGGGAGAAGGCGTTGGAACGGCAACAGTAGCTGCGCAATATCACGTCAACTATAGTGACCCGGCGAGTAATCACCACCACTGCCATGGAGCAATGCGCAGAGATGGTGGCGATGCGAGGGGAGAAGAGCATAAGTCCTCACTCACGTGGTGAATCCCCAAAGGCAACCGAGGCTGTGGGGTGTGCAGTGGCGTTTTCCCAACTCTTGTTGGCGTCACAGGCAAAGCAAGCATTTTATACAATGGACAGATTTTGGTGCGCGACTGACTTATTTGCTGGCAATGGTGAGGGTCACGTCTTGACGGACACCTGTGCATCACAGCTACTGCATCCAGCTCGCATCACTTCCATTCAATCGGCTTCCTCTCAATCATTCAAATGTGCCCTATGCATTCATCAACACAGACTCACGTGTATCCACTCGTCTATCCTTTGTGCCTTCATTCCGGAATCCATTCATTCGTACACGTCAGCCATCCGTCCCTCTCGCATTCTCCGCTCCGTCCCACATGCATGCATCTGCACTGACTCACACAAAATCACCTCTCCATTCCTTATGTATCCACATAGCCATCCACTTATTCACATTTTTTTTACAATTCATTTACCTCTCATTCTACTCTTTGATTCTCCATCCATCCGTTCAACCTCCATCCATGTAACAACTATCCACTTACCTCTTCCAAGACCTCATTCGACACTTATCAATAAAGCTTCAGCCATTCCATTCATCTACTCATCCATCCAGCTCACCTCCGTTCTTTTAGCCATTTTACCTCATTTCTGTCTGTTTGTGGATCCTAACAGTCTTTCCTCTGCTCACTCTACTCTCCTTCGCATTACCTTTTCGTGATCAATCAAACCATCCAACCAAAATTTTCCCTGCATTCACCCACCCTCCTAATCATCATCTACCACGTTGCCATCTTTGTAATTACCCACAATCTACCCCGTAATCAGCTGTCCACTCCTTTATCAACCCATCATTCCGGTTCATAATCCTCCCACACTCCCCCCATCCATCCATCCTTCCATCCCTCCATCCCTCCTTCCATCTACCAGCACTCATCCCGCCCTTTATCAGTCAGATTTATCCCACCACCCTCCATCAAGCTTGCATTCACTAATCCGTTTGCACATCACGCATCTGCCCTCTGTCATTCCATTGCGAAGGCTAAGCTACCAGGTTGCCCAAGGTACGACCGTCTTTATCCCATCCACCATGCCCAACTTTACGAGCTTATCCAACTTGCACACTCATGTCAATCTATTTTGATAGCTCTTCATCCTCTGTCCATCCAATCATCTACCCCATTCGTCCATCTCCTTACACATGCAAGTCAGCTATTCGTTCACTCATTTCCTAACCTCCTTTCATCTATCCCCAATCATTTGCCCATGCATCGGTGCCACATTCAACAATCAGCTTTGACTGCAATGCAGCCATTCGTCAATTAGTCTTCGTTCCATCATTCCATGCATTCATCTCTTTCCTTGTCAGTCCATCTTCTACCTGCAGTCATGCATCCACTGCACATGTGTTCATTCACCCTCGCATCCATCCCTCAACCCGACTTGTGCCACTCAATCAATTCGCGCATTAATTTATTCAGCTAGTCATCCATGCGTTCATTTGTATCCACTGGTCAGCTCAGTCATCGTCCTGCAAGCGCCACCCCACACTGCCCTAGCCACTCACCTCATCATCCACCTCCCATCTCACGCACCCTCTTGCCCATTGTCTACAAGGCCACCTCTTTGGTCGGCTTGGGTATGTAAAGATCTCTTTGCAGTCAGCTTTACATAAACCAGCACTTTCTGTTGTTACTTCTCCGACGCCCAGTGAATGAGCCATCCTAGGTTAAGCCGCTTTAAGTCGCAATGCCCAACATTTTACTTAATGACTTCGAGAAGCGAAAATGATTTTTGATAGCTAAGGCAAGTTAAATGGAAGCATTACAGAATGCAAGCTTTTGATGGGCAAGATAAAGTGAATTAAACTAACTACGGGATGCCTAACTGGAGGCCAGAAATGTGATTGTTCGAGTAAAGCTATTCATTGCAGAAAACAAATGCTTTCAAGCTCATTTAGGGGGCCCTTTCTTTTGTGTAGGGGATTCATTTATAGAAGGAAAATGAGAATACAAGCTTTGTCCGTTGTCTTGCAAATTGACGTTTCACAATTAGCATTATGCAAAGAATTGATACAGCTGGTTTTATGAGTTTTGACTGAGGGAGTGATGATGATGTAGGCCCCTGAGTCTTCCTTAAACATGCAGGACGGCATAGAACCCGGTCAGAATGTGTACCGCTGAGACACAAGTGCTTGAGACTGTGAACAACCACCGGACGCCAGTCTGTTCGGTACAGGCACAATAGTACGCCGTCCAAAATTTGGACTCAAGTGGATATTCTAAGCAACATAGAGACCAGTTTTGTTTTCCAAGGCATCGTTCTAGACGCCTGCCTTGCCCTACCTCCCACGTTGGCCATCACAACGTAGTCGGTGCCGCGATTAGCCGTGGTCGCTACCACTACCAAGGACAAATGTTATCTTCCTCCTCTGCAGTGCACAGCCTTCATCAATCATCCGAGAATTGGCACTGTTTTGTTGGCACTGTATTGTTCTGCGTGGATCTCAGGATCCCGTGGGAACTAGGCGCTCATTTCGCCTGCATTCACCGCTTAGACATATCGTCGCGCTAATCTTGCATTATCCCATTACGACCGAACGGCACTGACCACCACCCAAATAGCGCCAGTAGCCACAATTAAAGACAACCGTTCAACTAGCATTTGCCATGTAGGGCAAAAGGGTGAATCAAAGTTGGAGGTAAAACTGCCTGAAAACAGTGTATCAGCACCTGTTTTAGTGCACGCTTAACTGGCGGAATGGTTCAGCCCCGGTGGGATGTGCACAGAACCAAGACTTCCACGCATTCATTTTGTCAGTCCTGTTAAGCAAGCGGCAGAAAACGCGACCCTCCTAGGGCAACGAACAGCCACTGCAGTTAAAAAGACTCACTCCACCATAAGCTGCATTACTTCAACAATCCTTCTCCTGATGAAGGTATTGGTGGCCAGGATTTGTAAGTACGGTATTACCATCGAGTTGGGTGCTCGATGACTTGTGATGCCAAGTGCTGAAGAGATCTTTGTGTTTTATCTAAGCAGACATTCAGCAGGTTAACACCCACTGCTGGGCAGTCAAAAGAAGATTAGCAATAGGAAAATAAGGCTAGTTTGCCTCCTAGTCAAGAGGAGTGATAGCACTAATAGCAGTAAGAGTAATCCACAGGTCTAGACTTTCCCATAAATCAAGTCTTCTGCATTGCATGCTGCAATGATAGCAAGAAGTAGGCCTCGATCGAACGCATGAAAGGGGTTTTGCAGGAAACCTAGCCATTCTCCTTGGCTTTTCCTACATGCTGGAAAGATCGCTGCATTAAAGGCTGCATTGAGTCCCTATTAACTGGGACTAATGACAGCGCCATATTTATTGCGTGTGGGTCGGACTCACCAACAAGACGAAGGACATGAGGCTGAGACAGTGCCTTCTCTCAGTAGACTTTGCAGCAGCATGAAGTCCTTCTCCTGATTAGCCGGTCTTTATGCCAAGGTGACAAGCAGGTGTGTCAAGATAACGTGAGATGACTTACTATCATTGCAAATAAGGGTTCAGACTCTGTCCTGAATGCGCCACTTGTTTTTGTGCTCTACTTATCACCCCAAAGGACTTCAATCACACCTTGCTATGGTGATGACATGCACGCAATAATCAGGATCACCTGCTCTATTGTTGAAGGTTTTATTGCTTAATTATGTTAAAAATTTCAATGAGTGAATGGAGCGTTTGATTGAATGTGAACGTCCATCCAACACGCACCCTGTGATGCAACTTGTTAAGGGAAGAATCCATCTCCTCTGTTGAACGATGACAATGTCAACTCACGATAAACGCTAAGCCAAACAGAAGGCTTTTAAAGCAGCTCGTCGCCAATATTCTCGGCTAAGCTACAATTTAGTGAGGTTAATTCAAGGCGCCAGTTTCCTGCCAGCTCACAAGGCGATCTTGGTACTTTTTGAGCTAGTGTGTAGGTATAGACCATCGTATACTCACAAAGGCAAACAAGTGCCCAGATGGTAAGACGGGTGGGATACAGTGACTCAAGTAGTCAAGTTGCCAGGCTAAGAGATTGAGAGGGAGTAGTCATAGGGAGGCCGGAACGTTGACCGACAAAAGCGCGAATGGCTGGGTGGAGAAATGGATGGAAAGAGGAGTTTGATGCATGATGTTGCAAAATAAATACATGGTGGATGCCAGGTGGGTGAGCGACAAAAGCATGGAGGACAAATGTGGAAACACATGCGGAATGGGTGGAGAGTTGGACCGAAACATACAGAAGTGGTGGGACGGTGGTTGCAGGCTGGGCAGGTCGATGCGAGGAGTTTTGTGAGCGAATAGATGCAAACATAAATCGACAGATAAGGAAAGCCCCCTGGATATACTTCCCTTCACCTTTTCCTCTCCTCTAATGCTTCCTTTGATGGTGTTGAAGCAAGGTGTGGAAGCTAACCACGATTTTCGCTCATTGATAAGGAGGCACTCACAAATAATAGATCCCATCCGACATTAAAATTAAGGCGTTTTGAGGAGACCCAGAGGAATGCGCTTTAAATTCCTCATGCGTTGATGTGGACAGTCCCAAATTCGAACCAAGAGACTGCTGCTGATGGAGGATGTGCTGATAGTGTGCCCAATGAAATTCGGAAAGTTGGTCTGCTTGCCAACTCGAGAGAGGAGCTCTTCCTTCCTCTAGCGGCAACAGCGGCACTGGTCTGACTGCTCCGTCTGCAGTGAATGCGCGATTGCGCACCTGAGAATGGTGAGGGCTCCAGAACATGTAACAGCAGTCACTCATTTGACACCGGCATGGGAAGATCCGATTTGTCGAGCACAACAACTGGCGGTGAAGTGGAGGTTACACAGACTTGAAAATCGGTGAGAAGAGGCCTTTGGCATTCACACTCTCAATCCTTCCTCTCAGGATTAAATCCAATGCTTGTCAGCGTCCCTATGCAAAAGTAACCGAAAAAATTCTAAAGGCATCCACATCTGCTGCACGCGAGGCTACTATGACGCGAGTAGTTGCTCGAAGTTTCCGCGAATTCTGCACTAGCCAAGCACCTGCGGACCATGTACTTGCACCTGTATTAGATGCCCTGGAAATTTCTTTACTGAAACTCAATGTAGTCTTTGGCTCATTGGCTGATGATACTGATTTTTGTCGTCTTATGGTGGCTTACACGCAGTCGGACCCACTTTCTTAAGCATTGTGCTGCACCCTACAACGAAGAGGCCTCGGAGCATGCGAATGCCAAGACATCTAGCAACCATAATGTCAAAATCATTCACTTAGAAACACAGGTAATTAAAGTTTGGCCTAGTGCATGCAACTTGTTCGACATTTTGTCAGCAAAACGTCCAATCGCATTGCAGAAAAGAAGGTGACATTAAGCATCAACGCATTTTCGATTTGCATTTCCATCCTTCCTCTTGGTCATCCTATTTTTCTCCAGGAATGGATGTTGCTGATCAAGCGTCGGCTTAAATTGAGCTGTAAAAATCACCGCTCATTTTCATCAGGAGATGCCAAGCACACAACACTGTGGTTATGTCAGGCTTGCGATGACTCGTAGACTGACTCTCAACAATCTGGTAGTTAACATTAGTTGTGTTGTCTGCGCAACAAAAATGACGAGATGGATGCGTGGAAGGCTTGAACCGGGCTGTACCAACCCACCGAGGTGGTTGAATTGTTTTTGTTGAAGAGAGAAGACCAGTCTCGGTTGGTAGTGATGGGCTAATGGAAGGTCGTTACGGAGGAGAACCTCTAGTCCTTGAAAGAAGACATTTCGCCGTTGAAGAATGAAAGATGAGAGACAAGTAACCGACCCTTTTGGTTCTGTAGGGCCTTGCGACACGACGCAAACCTTAAAACACAATTATGAGTCGCACTTCAAGCACAACCTCAAGCATTCCCTGGAGGCTCGATAAAGACTGCGCAGTGCAGAGGGCAAGATGACATTCGTCCTCGATATTGGTGCCTACCACGGCTTCTTACAGCCTCGATTGCGCCACTTCAGGAAGGAGAAGTGGGACTGTTCAGCATTCAAGCTCTTTACTTGATTCTAAGCTCTAAACGTCTACTGCTTTATCTGTGCCGTACAGGCTCTACTTACTTCCGGTGCCTGCTCATAGTCCTGGGCACTCGGGTCTCAACAGTACACTGTCAGACCGCGTTTCAATCTTCCTACATGTTATGGGAATCCTGAGAAGGCTTCAGGTGCCAGACGCTTTGAGAATTTCGCTATTTTAGCACCGTTTTATGTGTCCAACGATCCAAGTTCCGGAAAGTTTAGTTGGCTTTATTTCCCATAGAATGCGATTTATGACACCTCAGTCTGCAAAAGCAACGGACAATGGACAAATTCCGTTTCCCCATTTTCCTTCCGCGGCTTACTTCGTAACACAAAAAGAACTGCCTTATAAAGAGCTCAAAGGCCTTTGTTTTCTGCAATGAAGTGCGTCGCTTGAAAGACCGCTTTGTTGGCCCCCAACCGTGTCTCATAGATGGTTTAATCACCGTGTCTGTGTCTCACTTGTGGGCACAAAACTCTTCACTAAGTTGCATTATTATGCAGCTCTAGCTATTTGGCTGCTTCGTTTGCTGTGATTTTGCAAGGGACCGCATGAGAAGTTCAGCTTGATGCACAATTTCGTGCTTTTTGTATCCCCAGACGAAACTACTAGTTGGGACAATGCATAGGTAACTTACAAATGTACAGCATTCTGTAATGCTTCCTTCTGACTTCACGCACCCATTGGAAAGTCATTTTGACACCTCGCACGACCGTCTGTCCTCCTCTCACTGTCAGTCTCGACCCGGCGAATGCTTCTGCTACCAACATCAATAGCAGGTGCCATCCATTTCTGCGAACAATTTAACTTACCGAGTTACATCACGATTACCCCGCGCCGCATCCAACTTCAGACATTGGAGCTTAAGGTGTCTAATCACCTGATGGCCTAGCCGCAAACTTTGGGAAGATAACTAATTGAAAATGCTTGATTTGTGCTTAGTTGACTAAAAGGAGATGTTGGCAAGGGTAGGTAGTGGGTTCGCAGCAACCGCTTAGGTGGCGGGTGAGGTGCAAGGTGGGTGATGAGGTGGATTGGTAGGCAGACAGGCACGCATAGCGGTTGGAGTGAGGGTTGGAGTCTGGCTAGTGATGCGTTTGCTGACTGGTGGAAAATGTAAGCAATGTAAACGTATAGATGGCTGGATGAATAGCCTAATGCAAGATGTAACGCAATGCCACAGACTGCACTAATGAGGGGATGAAAGGATGGATGCGTGCATGCATCAGCGAGCGAAGATGAACGTTCAGCCTAGGATGGGTACAAAATGCATCGATGAACAGGTACTGGATGGACTGATAAACAAACCAATGAATGGGAGCAATGATGGATCGGGAACCAACAGACCGACGGTCGGTTGGATGATTAACGATGCATAGATGAGTGAACTGAATAAGGAGCGATTGAAAGAATGGCTGGAAGGATACTGGGTGAATGGATAATCAAATGGATTGCAGTGTGGATGCATGGTGGTGATGGAACAGACTCAACCCTTCGCTGTGGACTTCTTAATCATCGTGTTTAAGCATTGGTAGGGCGGTGGACGGGTACGTCGCGGATGGATTAGGGATTAAGGAGGGGATATCTACTGACTTGAGTGTGTAAAGAGGGAAATGAATAATAAAGTCATGCACAGATGCGTAAAAGGATAGTTGACTTAAAAGGTAGGTTGAGGGAAAAGTGAGTGAAACAATCGATGCAGAATTGGCAGTTGAATGCATTGAAATAGAAGTAGCATACGATGGACCCTAGGTGGATGATCTGATAATTTTGGGCACGCAGAACTGACCATTGGGTGAATGAATAGGTGCTGGCTTAAACGATGCTTGAGTGGATGGTGGAAGGGGTGGAGAGAAGGGCAGATGATGATGGTACGAAAGACGTGTGGGCACAGACTTGCTGAAGGAATGCTCAAATCGGTGAGTACTGGGAGGAAGGGAGACGACAGCTGAATGGTCAGATGTAAACATAAGGAGTTTATGTAGGGATGAATGTGAACCAAATGGAAAGTCGAATGGCATTTAGAATGAGCACAGGAGAGGTGATTTAATGGATAAATCGGAGCTTAAAACTTCTCCCACTTCTCGATGTTCAGTGCTGCTTGGTAAGCTCTACCTCCGTTGCCTGTATGACAGGTGTGTCAATCTGGCTGCTAGTTGCATTAAAAGTAGTCTGGCAGCATTTCAAGCAGTTTTTGAGGTAGTGCATCTTATGGATTACACGGTTTCCCCTCATGGTCTGGAGGTGGACGCGATGGTCTGAAGGACCGGTAGAAGTCCTCCGTGGTCAGCTCCATGCAGACCTGGCATGCTAAGGAAACACTGCACCATCCAGAAGTGGAAGACTGCACAGGCTCTTCGCCGTGCTGCCCTTCCAGTCTGGCTGAGTTGAATCTGTCTGACCACATGAGGTTGAGATTCGCGAGTTCGGAGGTCTAATCAAAAATATGGCAATAAATCTTAACTCACTGTAATTTGTTTGCCTCTCGGTTTTGGCAGCAAGCCACCCAGACAGTCGGCTATCTACATTTGCACAGCAGTCTTGTCTCCAGACAGTCAACTGAAAATATTTTAGCTTTGCGAAATCACTCATGGTAGAAATAGGGAAGAGCAAAACTGAGGAAAAGTGCTTTCAACTTAAGGCTTACTAAATTTGGGGAGAGAAGCCTGGTTTTGCGCAAAGCTTTGGGGGGACACAGACAATTGTGAGAACAAGGTAGTGGGGAGGGGGCACGTGGCGTCAGCCGTGATGCCCTCCAAGATTACCTGAGGTGAGTCCCTTTGGCAGTCCAGAGTTGACGTGAGAGACTTGGCAGGCCCTGTCAGGTTTGTTGCAATCGCATGTACTGACAGCCTCACTAAACCACACTGTCTCGCGATGGTTGCTTACCTTTCCGTTTCGGTGGCCAACCATTCAGGCTTACCATCGCTCACCCTCTTACAGCAACACATTCCCTAGTCAATGTCAGCCCCAAACTCTTTAACTAGCAAAGCAGGCTGCACTGAGCTGTGAAGTTGTTCTAGGAGAAAGGGAAGACTGACCTCCTGCAAAGCTTTAAGGAGACTTAGTCCTCATGGGCATTTCACGCAGCAAGGCAAATTACAAGCATGGACAGAGCGCGCGTCCTAGAACTAATAATTTGGAGCAAACGTTCTTCAAGACCACAAAATCCCACTAGTCGGCCAGAAATGCATTGTCAACTATCATGGGCTGATTCAGCATCTCTCCGGTGCCATGTCAAATTTGCGATCTTGTTCCGCATTGTTTGCAAAGACATTCTGACATGTGTAGGCCATTGTGCAAGCAGGAGTTGCAGACGAAGCGAATGCTTGGATGGGTGAGGTGAGAGGCAGACGATGGAACAGGGTGGTTGACGGCGACATGCACGAAGGTGAGAAGGGTGGAGGAGAAGGTGGAGAGAAAAAGAGGAGACGACTACGTAGCCGGATTAGTAAGTGATAAAACCAACCAGGTAATTCATGTGTTCTAGAAGAGCGCACAACGGTTTTTTGCCTCCCTTTTGCTACCCCTTAGAGAACTCAACAGCACAAAGGCCATAAGCACCTCCTTTTGTGTTGTGATCCTGCTCAAGATGCCGCTTCCATCGCTGTGTAAACAAAAATAAAACTAGTGCAGCCACTTATGAGCCTGCGCATCTGCCGCCAGTTTTGTCAGCTACAAAAGTGACTTCCGCAAGTACTTTGGCTTGAGAAAGTTTTGGGTAAGTAAACTGATGTTGACTAAGTCGGATGTTTTCACCTTAAGCAAGTGGCGTGAGTCCTTTCTTTGCCTGACGAGTTCTCTGGGACAGAATGTGATTCGTAAAAACAGGAGCGGAGTGGGTCCTACTACGTGGCCCCCGGTGTGGGCACAGTGGATGCAACCATGGTGGAGCGCCAAGGCCTAGCTTCTACCTGGACCAAGTTCCTTTCAATTAGACTTTATCGAAGTGAATAGCAGAGCGGTTTAAACTAAGGACAAATGTCGTTCTGAGGCTTCTGTGGACCCTCGTGTTTACCAGATGTCTGCAGTCGAAATAGCGTGATTAATGGGAAGCATTTGCTATGATTCGATGATTAGTGAAACCAACTACCCTCATCCATATTTTTGCAAGCTCCTTACTGGTGCCGACTTTTAAGTTTTAATTTTAAGCAGATCCAAAGGAACGAATGCTTCATCAAGCGGTCATTCAATCCTGATCCATCTCGCTTTTGAACGAGTCTGCCAGGCATCCATCTTGTTAACTCGGTAATGCAAGCTAGATGGTGAATGCCGACAAGACGTCAAGGGAGCGTAAGTTGGCTAAAAACATACTACGAGTCTAGAATGGTCCGTAAAGGTAAGGCAGAATCCACCCATCCGCCCTTCCGCTCCCCAACTGTGCATTCATCCATCAATGCAGTACTTCACTCCTCCATCGTTCCAGTCTGCATTCATGGAGATACTCATCCAATATTCATCCACTGATCCGTACATCCATTAAGTCACTAATAAATCTAATCGCAAATGTTATACTGTTCCATCAAGCAACATTCATCCACACCCATCACTTTATCTATTTTGTGCACTTTCATTTATCCGACTACCCACTCCTTATCCGGTTTTTCCACCGAAATAATTCTTTTTAAGCATTCGTCCAACAGTCCACCCGTATTAGCCCTGCACCCACCCGTCCATTCAGCAATTCGTTCTCCATTCCATACCCGTCGATGCATCCACTCACCAGTTTGTCTATGCATCCTTCCTAAATCCACTTACGCATTAATCTGTTTATTTATCCAACACTTTGTACATTCCTCCTCGGTTTGCACATCTTGCGTTTAGCAACTTATTTGCATGGCCATTCCTGCGCCTCTCCATCGTTACCCTCCTCCTATTTTATCCACTCGTCTCACGCCTTCTCATTAAAGAGCTCCAGTTCTTTTGCCTTCAACCAAGCCATCCGACTGCCACACTTCAATGCCCACTCTTACCGTGCCTCCTTCTACATCAGCTCTTACCATTGCCCACCCATCATCTTAACTAGCAACATTTCAGTTTCACAGCACAGGGAACGAATTAAGGACGAGTCCGTCTGATTGCTTGCTCACATGCGCTAAGTTCTACTCATTGGTACCTCCAATCAAACTGCAAGTTCAAGTCAGTGTCTTCTGAGAGGCATTCCACGCTGAACGGCACGAATTTCACAACTTTACAAACTGCTGAATATACGATGGCCCTGACCACATGTTACAAAATTTGTCCTACCAGACCGAAAGTGCTGGATGAGGCAGTAGCCAGACGTTCTGTTGCGTGGCGAATTTGATGGCACGACAAATCGGACATTCAAACATCTATGTCGTGGTAGTGCATGCGGAAGCAATGCTATCATCGACTGAGCAAGGAGCATTAGCGCCGCCGTCACTGAAGAGCATTTCTTCCCCTGCGAAGGCGAGGGTAGATTCGACGAGATCGGCCTGCCTTCCCAGCAGTTTTGGAGTTTGACGTTGGAGCCATTCACGCCAATGCGGGTCCAAGTGAGAGTACACTGCAATGGATTGCAACGCTTCTTAAAGCTTACCCCTACTGCACTAATGTGTCATGCAATGGGCGCAAAGGTCATGGAAGGTTTTGCTCTAAGTTGCTTGTCTCTTCTCTGCTAAGAGCAACTCCTCCAAGCACTCATTTTGAGTGAAGCATTGGTGGGTAAAGTGGTGAGAGCAGGAGATTGCGGTGGATTTGGTAGCGATGAAATGAAGAGTAAAAAAGCTATTGTAGGCTTGAATTCACCCTCTCTCCTCTGCTTATTTGCGGAATTACTACTGCGCCAATTGTCAAGGTCGAGTAGAGTGGAAATGGATGTTATGCCTCCTCCTCTTCCTGGAAAGAGGTCACAGCGGCACCTGTCAACAAAGGCAGCTGCAGCAGCGACGGAGCTGAGAGGTATTTACTCACCAGCAGCATCAAAGTAAGACGCCTACGCTTGGCCCAGCTCCCAAGCTCTTCCTTTTGGGCATGTCGCCAGCACGCAGTAAATTTAACAGTCAATCATACACGCTCGAAGAGGCAAACATGGCGCTCTCTCACTTAGCGCCAATCACAGAGGCTGCGGAGAACTTTTTTAACTTTTCACTGATGCACACATGGCATTTTGGGAAAGCAAGTAGGCAAGTGGCAAGAGGCGCTAATTTTTATTTTCCTGTATGAGTTTATTGGAGCGGAAAGACAAGACTGGCCGGGAATGGGTCTTGAAGTCACTTAAGCTCTCTCACTGTTTCCACATTTGGCAGGAGGTCTTAAGCAATTAATCACTAGTACAGTGGCATTTGAGGACTTTGGGGTGTCAAGGGACCTTCAGGGGTGAATTGTTTCCCATGAACTAGAGGAGAGGTCTGTAGAGGCTCTGCATAGCCGCCGTGGAGAAGAGGTGAGGCCATTGGCATGGTCTTGGTAAAGCTGTGGTAGCAGCACAGTGGAGAGTTGGGCCGACAGCTAAAATGTCCCAAAGCGACACAATGTAATTGTTATCATCTTCAATCGCTCCTGCTCTAGTGAAACCTCAGCTACAGTGTTTCTTCAAACACCGGTTCTCTGTGGAAATCGTCCAGGAGGCCATGGTGGATAAAAAAAGATTATGAATGGGTGCAACATTGCATCAATAGATTATGCGACCCTGTGGAGGTGTGCGCTGTCTTTTTTCCTTAAACTTAATAACCGATGCCCTCTACTCTTTGCTTTACAGCAGATGCCCCACATCGCGAGTGAAAACTGAGCACTCATGTTTTCGAAACAGGTATTTTGCTCAACAAATTTTGGATGAGCTTTAAATGAATGATTATTTCTTGGGACGAGAAAAGTAAGGACAATAAGATATAGTGCAAATCAGTCCTCACAGTTGGCATTTTCTCCTTGTCTTTAAAATCTAGCAGCATTTCCAGCCATCCTCCTGTTCGCAAACGCCTGTTAACCCCTTGCAGTGCAACTCAATCTTCATTTCTCATCCATTAATCCACCATTGTTTCAAGTCTGCAACCTGTTCTACAGCCTTGTTCATGCTTTTAAAACTCCAGCACAGTTTCCCGGGTATCCACTGGCGACCTTCAAAGTTACTACATTGTGCTTCATTCACATGGTCTACTCATTCACAGTTTCATCCCCACATTCGTTTGGGCACAAATGGTGCAGAAGTCGCCCACCATTGGTGACCAAATTAACTGCACCAATTAAATGGTGTGGGTTTTCAGTTGTAGTCACAAGGTGACCTCGTGGACAATGCAACCTACCCACCTATACACGGCTCCATAATTTCTTGGGAATTGTCTTCCGAGGTGCTGTAAGAGTTGGCCAAACCAGCAAAGCACAGCCGAATTGCGGGTGATCTATCAACTGACTCCCCTCCCTGCAAATGTTATATGAAGATGAATTGCATTAATGAGTAAAGCAAACACTTTTCATCGTCGTGGTTCATGTGCGTAGCAGCGCCAACTAAGGTGTCACTAACCGAAGGCGACTTTCTTCTGAGGGTCTGAAGTCGAAGCCTTGTGGCAGCATTGTGAGTGTGCGAACAACCCATTGAACAATGCGAGAGTTGAACTCTTCTACCTCCGCCTTGACTTCGGCTCCGCGGTCAGGTCCAGCAGAAATGAATTGCGATGAAGACTTTCGATTTAGTTCCACCCTTGCGATCCCATGTGGAGGAGAACCGGTTGGTGTGAAATCACCGACAGCCAGGACCTGGTTATGGCTTCACCGCGCACTCAAATTCTAGGGATAGAGTGGTGGGTCAGTCTGCGATTGTAGAGGTGTTATCATTCAAGTGAGGCAAGGAATCCGAGGCGAAGTAAACGGAGTGTAGGCCTAGAGGTGGTAATGACGATTACACCTCCCCTTTGACAGAATTGTGGTTGCGCCTTGTGAATGGATGCGGAACTTGGGGAGTAGTTTGCCGTGCGTTTTTCAGAGGCACCGTTGACCACGTAGACATGCTCGATGCAAATGGTGTTTGTGATGCATCCGATTCTTTAAAGGAGCGATTAGAGAACCCGTAAATGGAAGCTATTAGATTGGGACAATGAAGTCTTTGAAGGACTGGAATCAGGGGGCATGGTGGAGGGGGGAAGATTGCGCAATTCCAGACGAATTGGAATGTTCCAATCGCTAGTTATTTAAGCTTAAATGAGTTATCAAGGTGAAAAAAATGGCTGTAATTTTGTAACTGCAAGGCTCCTTGGCGGGTTATGGGTTGACAGATGCCCCAAACCGAAAGAAGAGTATGTGCTCAGCCATCTTATTCGATCACATCGCCGTCAAAGAATCAGATTTGACGATACCTGGTGGTCAATTGGAGTTATCTGCCAAATTTCTGTAGGCTTTGTGCCTCTTTGTGATATCCTCAATCAAAAAAATGTACTGCTGAAGTAAATTTGGCCATCAATGAATCACGGAAGGAAAGGCGAATAGGCGGATTCTTTAATCAACATTCGCTCCTGCCGTAAACGGAAGCTTTTTAGCCCCTCAAATAGGTGGAATTGCTGCATTGAGAATGAGAGGAAGGGAGAGATGGGGAGGACACACATTTAGCCAAATGTTGAATAGCAAATGCATGTGCAAGTAAAGCCAAAGCTGATCTTGTACGAAGCTGTGGGGTGGTGGAACATTCTGAGCAGTTCCCCGAATGTCAACGAATTGTAACAAATAGTTCAATGTGGAAGTACCCGAAAGGTGGGGAACCATCGCCCGAGTGCTTAAGAACCAAGCATTGTCGACCCGCTGATCTGCATGCCAATCCACCTTGTTAGTTGATGTGCATCCACTCGCTGGCACCATCCAACTGTTCACCTCTCAATTTACCTATCAATGCATTTGCTTGACCTGCATGAATTCAACCATCTGTAAACCAACGTGCTCACTCGTTTACGTGTGCTAAAGCTTCTTTTTGAGCAGCTCAAATCTGACTGCCATGTTAAGTTGGTGTTGTCTACTACAGCAAGCAGTTAAGCTATCCTGCGACAAGGTGTAAGCTAGCCGTGTTGTCGTCAAGCAGGATGATTCACTGCTTTCATCAGGTTGAACCTCAGACGTCGCGTCCATCGAATGTTTCGTGCAGGCAAGCATTCCACCCACTAATTTATCGTTCGTGGAAAAGCAAGGCTTCTATGACATGAGTTTATAATCCGACCAGCTTCGCGGTCCATTTTGTCACTGTGAGAAGGAGAATGACAGAATGTCACCATTTTAGTATCTTATAAACGCCGCTCCATTCCACCAAGAGTCTAGCTGACATTGGCTGGGCATCGCATGCATACAATCACATCAGTGGGAGAGAAGCGTACAACAGCACTCGAAAAAGGAAATTTCTGCCTTTTTTAGGATAATGTTTTGTCGGATTGTCCCGCCGCCTCGTACTGGTATGGCTAAGTGGTGTTAACGCCGTCTACTCAGGCCCACAATAGCGCAAAGCATGCACGAGAGGGTGGCCCTCATAGCTCAAATTATAGTCATACCTAGTGCTCCACTTCTACGTGCCTCTACTTGAACAATTTCGGCGGCTTCTTGTCCACCTATTCCTCTTTAAACAATAGTTGCAATGCAGTTTGATTTCCATCTGCTCACCACTGGGTAGTGCGGTCCGGTGGGTTATCGTTAAATGGGAAGCTACCCTGTGCCAACATCTCCTTTTAGTCAACTAAGCACAAATCAAGCATTTTCAATTAGTTATCTTCCCAAAGTTTGCGGCTAGGCCATCAGGTGATTAGACACCTTAAGCTCCAATGTCAGCAGTTAGATGCGGCGCAGGGTAATCGTGATGTAACTCGGTAAGTTAAATTGTTTGCAGAAATGGATGCCACCTGCTATTGATGTTGGTAGCAGAAGCATTCGCCGGGTCGAGACTGACAGTGAGAGGAGGACAGACGGTCG